>JAPVLO010000031.1:7532500-7637500 GCA_027257055.1 Cephalopachus bancanus | reverse complement strand
AATGTTTTGTCATTATAGTGATAATTATCAAGTAACTCAATTTCTTCATCTTTTTACTCTAAAGATAGATAAAAATGAACTGCATTTGCTTTCTCAGATCAGTCTGCTCACATAAAATTAAAACATAACATCACTTTGAAGATATAAAATTTTTTGGATAAAATTAAAATATAAATATTTCAAAATGGATTAATTAAACACATTCACAGATCAGTAATATTTCTATAATGGTTTTGGCAAAAACTTTGTCAATTTAATTAAACATAAACAATATACCTATTAAGTGCAACGTGCTATATTGTGGGTTTTTTTTTTACAACTGTGACTAATGGTTGTGAAGTCAATTTAGATCAGCATAAAAATAATGCAACAAAACAGAAAAGAAAGAAAACATCAGAGTACATCAAGTATAATATAAATATTGTTATAAAAACTTTGTTTCAATGATGAATATACCTACACTTATGGGTACACTGAACCACAACTTAAATATATAAATCTTAGTGTAAATCATGGTCAAGAGTTTGAAAACGTTGCTCTATTATGATCTTTGGGTCATAAGAAGTTGTATAAGATACAACTGTCATCCTAGGAACCTTCCATTATTGAAGTACAATAAGTTCACAGCTAAGTATAAACAAAATCCCATGGACATGCAAAGAAAGGAGACTGCATATCTGTTTGAGAGGTTAGGATAAGTGGTTGAGATGAACTTTGGAAAATATTAAGCTTTGACAAGTAAAGGAGGAGGGAGGGTCTCTGAATGGTGACATGTAAACTATCTTCAGGGAACACTGAGTAATCTAGGTGACAGCCTGGGATACACATGCATAAGGACTGACATAAGGCTAGGAGGGTAGTTGAAACTCCTCCTAGGGAAGCCAGAACAATGAGGTTGTCCTAAATTAGGGGCAGAAGAGAAGGTAAAATACATGGAGATCATCTTCAGGAAGTTTAAGTTAGCAAAGGCTTACAGGATGAAACACTGGGAAACTTTAGTTAGCCCCACAAGGACCTAAGTAAAGACAGATTTAGTAAGAAAGAAAGAAAGAAAAAGATTCCTTAGGGTATCTGGAGGTGAAGAAAGAATGAGAGGCAATGATGGAATCAAGGTGGCTTGAATAATAATGACTGGCCTAGTTAAATGGGTCTCAACTACCTTAGAGTGAGAATTGAAATCGGGAATGCAGATAGATATCAGAATGATGAGGAATAACATGTATTTTGAAAAAGTATAATTATTAAACTTAATATTTTCATAATGAAAATTTCAAAAAGTGTCACTGTGTGAAATCCACTTGGGCATGGGGGCATGTACCCCATTTTAAAAGCTAAAAATCCCTAATCTCCAAGGTCTCTTCTAGTTCTAATTTCTTTTGGATGACTTTATTTTATGGATAAGTAAAGGCTGAAAGAGTTGACATGGCTAATCAGTAGCAGAGCTGGAACTAGACCCTGAGCCTTATAAATTCCAGGCTAGTGTTCATTCCATGGCAGTATATATCTGTGATGGTTTCCATTTTACAAATGTAACAATTTAGCCAAGGAGAGATATAGCTGGAAAAGCTCACTAGTTGGATCCAGACATTCATTCTCTGTTGTGCTGCTTTCTGTCAGAGACTCCTGTTCTGATAGTCACTGTGGGAAACAGGAATATTAAAACCGGCAGGCCTTCCACCAGAGTCCTTTATTGGGGCAAATATTATTTTGACCATACCACACTACAAATCATGACCATATACAACTACAGGAACTCAAAGACAAGTATAGCAACTATTCTAAGATTTCCTCTCTATCATCCCCAAGTCATGTACACATTTACGGGTTCTCAAAATTAGGGTTTGTTTCCAATTTTATATTTGTCTATTAATGTGTTGATCTTTTCCATTAATAAGTTTCCTTAGTTCTTTCCTAAGTGTACATTTTGTAAACTTTGAGAAAATTTATGAAAATGAAAAAGCATTTTCCCTCAGTAATGTTTTCCTAGTTATAACTTTTGAGAACAATTTCTTGAGAGATGTTTTGGGAGTTGTATTCCGGAACATATTATCATCATGGTCTTCCCCGGTAGGATGAATAAATGATCTTGCCTTAAGAGTTGCATTGAATTTTCTGGTTTCAATAGAAAAGATAAATATTCCACTTAAAAAAGCTGCAGGAGTAGACTTTAAGCCTGGGGATGGCACACCTGGGAGTGACCAAAGGAAAAAGACTGATTCTCACAGGACACACTGAGGAATGAGAATGAGTTGTTACCAGTTACTTGCTGCTGGTGACTCTCCTGAGCATTTGGGAGGGAAGGGCATTGGCAGAGTTAATAAACCTTTTCTGAGAAAGAAAGAAGAGCTTCACAAGTACTGAATGGGAACTTGGATATTAATGAAAGATGGGCCAGGGTAGCTTGGCCCTCCATCTAGGAGTGCTGCCAACTCCTTCTGTGTGTGGCTGACTCTGTTTCAGAAACTGTACTTTTCACCTTGAAAGTGTCTTCTGGTCAGTTACACTGTGGCAATCAAGTGACAAGTGACCACAATGCAGTATGATATGTGCTTTGCAACTGATGGAATGAGCACAGGTGTTATGAAGCAACAAGGAAGAGAAGGGGAAAGAAAGGTGCGGGACAAGAAGCAACATTAGAGTTGGGACTTTGTCAGGTGGAAAAAGGTATGAGTGTGTCTACATGGGGAAAGAAAAAATAAATTTAAGTAACAAATAACACAAGACATGGAGGTGATCAAGGGCACAGATGTAGTCAGGAAATGGCATAGAAAACTGGAATTCATGAGGGACTAGACTGGGATCAGATTCTGAAGGACCTTACTTGCTGCAAAGAAAATTTAGGTTCATCCTACAGAAAATGGATGAGACAGATACTTCTTACTGTTAGACTATTCTGATTCTCTTCTTGGATGGTTTGGGTTTGGAAAGAACACTGATAATAACAGGTGGATGAGCTGAATAGCAGTGTCCAGAGTCTGGGAAACTCATCTAGAGACTTTGTAGAAGTCAAGAACCCAGAAGGGCAAGAACTGGAGAAGCAGCAACAGAAACAGAGTGAGGCATGGGATCAAGAAAGCATAGAATGTCAGTGACCTGTGGACTGTGGGATAGTAGAGAAGGAAATGAGGAAAGGATAACTTTTTTCATCTGTTTTATCTTTCCTGGAATTGTTTCCATGGGATATCTTCTCCTGTGTGAAATTGCTAAGTCAGACAAAGAGTATGGTAACTCATGTGGCTCAGGAAAAACAATTTACGGTTCCATGACCATACATGCAGATGTTGCCTCACAAGTTGGCTAGTCTTCGTTTTTATGTCTTTACTTCTATTGCTTTGATCAACACAACTGCCCTCATAAATTCTTCATATTTACATGTATTCAATTACTGGTAAAATTAAAGACTTTTTCCTAGGTTTTTTAAAATTAATTTTTATTCTGATATTATCATCTCTTTTGCTTATTAGTTGTGTGACCTGAGACAGGTTATTTAACTAAAGCCTGTTTTCACCTGTTCATACCTTTTGAGGGGACTGCTGTGATATAAAATGAAACACCAGAGTAAAAACCTAGCCCTGGCTTGGCACAGAGTAATAATTCAGATTACTGTACTTATAATAATAATGTGGTGATGCTATTACAAATCTTTATCTAAAACATATATTTAGAATATATGCTTATGTTCATATAAGAAGTGAAGCATATATTTTCTCTCTATATTTATATGTATTTAGAATATAAATATATAACAATGCATGATATATAATTTGTTTTGCTGTTTTAATTACATAAAAGTTATTCATTTTATTCTATTGTTTTCACTAAGAAAAAATATTGTATTTGTGAGTTGGGATAAGTATATTATTAAATTTTGTTATCCTAAGTTTGTCCGCTATTAAATGTATATACAACTTGGGTTTATTTGAGTTCTCCATTTCTGCCTGTTTTTCTACTGCCATGTTTTTGAATCTGTGAAGTACTCTTACAAGTTATCACTTCATACATGTTCTGAATCTGACAATTTCTTTGATAGATTGTCCATTCATATATTTATTTTGTTTGATTTTTAGAACAACTTTGTAAAGCTATATAAAGTAATATTCTGGCACTTAATAAGTTATCTTAAGACATATCGTTTCTCTTAAAGCATTTTTTCTTTTCTGACAGAAGTTTATAAGCTTGCATTTAATTGAATCTTCCTTTCTTTTCCCATTATGTTTTGTTGTTTTCTGTATGTCAGCAAAGGACTGGGAGACTTCAGTTTGTATTTCAGATTCTTGAAAACTGAACTCCTCAATCATATTCTTAGGAAAATAACTATATGTCTGTTTCTAAGAATCATGTGAAGATGGCTTTGTCTACTGAGAATCTAATTCAGATCCATGCTACTAAAATAGAGCTAATATAAGTCATTTTCCTCAGCTATAATTTGGGGATGTTAATACTTGTTTGATTATCTAAATCACCAGATCTGTACAAGGGTTGCTCGTAAGTATTATCAGATAATGCTTCAAAGTTATTTATTTTTAAAAATTTTAAGATGTGGGGTACAAGTCAGGACTAGAAAAAAACTTATTTAAAATGTTACAATATAAACAAGGATATGTTATAATAAAATTATATAAACACTTTTTTTTCCCCAATCAGACAGTAAGATTCTAGAGGGGAGGAATCATGCCTTCTTCTCTTGGTATGCATAATACTTTACATGATGCCAGACCACAATAGGCACTCAGTGAATAATTCTATGTTAGAAGAATGAATAGTGATAAAATTTAAAAAAAATTCCAGCAAAAGGAATAGGTTTAGGGAATGGCATGGTCTGGAGAGTGTTTATTTAATCTTACTAGTACATTTATTGTCTTATAATTCAATACTTATTAATATATTAGTAGCTTTCCTTCTACTGGGCTCTCCTTGTAGCAAAATGCTAATCCTTAAATTAATGTGATACATGTTATTTGTGTTCCTAGCAGTTTTCTAGTATTTCCCCCTTCTGTGTAGTTGCGCTACTGAAAATGAGGTAGGAGCTGGGAGCTGAGTGAAGGAGGAGGTGGGTGGGGAGGAAATGTTACATAATTACTAACATTTGACTCCAGAGCTAAGAATCAGAAAAATGCGAAGATCACAGTAATAACCATTGTCATGCCAGATACTAACCAGAAACTGTCTACATACTGTTTTCAACCTCAAATTAAAGGTGTGCCAGAAAGACTTTTGTCTGCCAAAACCGTAGTTCAGGTTTTTAAGTTTCCTTGCAACTTTTTGGCCACCCCAAAGTCTAAAGCTCTTTCTTCTGCCATGTCTGCAGTATAGAAAGAAGAACTCTCATGTAAGCCTTTAACTGTTCACAGAAAAGAAAATTTTGTTTAGAATTACTACTTGTGGGAAATTATTATGTATACAAACACATTCCATTGATTTGATATCTTAAGCATTTTGCTCCTTTTTTTTTTTTTTATATCATCTCAAGGGCTAACAATGTAACCTTATCAAGAGAACTGGCCAAAACTCAAATATTTGCACTGAGAGGTGCTAGGCTTTTTGGTTCATTTGTAGCCTGGAGTCTGATGCAGATGCTTTATGTAGCAGAATAACCTTTCAATTTTCTGAATAAAAATAAAATGTACTTGTAAGGTACAGAGTCATCAAAGTCTCCTCTGGATTAAAAGTGCATTAACAACTCACTCCATATACAAACTCTGAAGTCCACAAGTCTTATAATAAAATCTGCACAAGTAGTTTAAAAAGCACTTTCCCTCAAATTATCTAATTGTGTTGAAATCCTCATTATAACTCAAGTGGCTAGGCAGGTGGTTTTAATCTTATCTCCCTTTCCCATCTCTTCTTCCTTAGTGCAGAGATGGATTAACTTGAGGTTAACTTAGAAAGCTTTAGGGCCCAGGCCTAAGCCTGGTTTGCTGACTTCAATTCCTATGAATCAGAGTTTCTCAATCTAGGCACTACTGACACTTTAGGTTGGATATTTCTTTGTTGTAGGGGCCTTCCCGTGCATTGTAGAATGCTTAACAGTACCCCGGCCTCTACCTACTAACTAGATGCCAGGAGTACCCCCTCCCCCTGCCCAACAGTTATGACAATCAAACATGTCTCTGAACACTGTCAAATATACCTGAGGGTAGGAGGAAGCATTCCTGGATGACAGTCAATAAAAACTTTTCAAAATGCCAAGTCACCTGTAAGTGCTAATTAACTCCATTTCCACAGGAACCAGCTCTACTTCAAATCTGTTTTGCCTTACAGAATACAGTTATTAGACAGATATTTAAATACCAGCTGGGTTGTTTGCAATAAGAAGATTGCTGGCAATACAATAGTCCCCCCTTATACACGGAGGATATGTTTGAAGACCCCCATAGGATGCCTGAAACCACAGATAATACTGACCCCTAGATATATTGTGTTTTTCCTTTACATATGCTACGGTTTGAATGTTTGTCACTTCTGAAGCTCATATTGAAACTTAATCCCCAATGTAACAGCATTAAGAAGTGGGAGCCTTTAAGAGGTGATTGGGTTATGAGGGCTCTACCCACCTGCATGGATTAATCCATTGGATTGGCCAGGTGCAGTGGCTCATGCCTATAATCCCAGCACTTTGGTAGGTGGAGGTGAGAGGATTGCCTGAGCCCAAGGATTCGAGATCAGCTTGGGCAACAGGGTGAGACCTTGTCTGTACAAATCAAAAATTAGCTGGGTGAGGTGGCACATGCCTGTGGTTCCATCTACTTGGAAGGCTGAGGCGGAAGGATCACCTGAACACAGCAGGTTGAGGCTGTGATGGTCATGAGCATGCCACTGCAC
Source organism: Cephalopachus bancanus (assembly GCA_027257055.1). NCBI lineage: Eukaryota > Metazoa > Chordata > Mammalia > Primates > Tarsiidae > Cephalopachus > Cephalopachus bancanus. The sequence goes on along the minus strand of JAPVLO010000031.1, from coordinate 7,630,678 downwards.
TCCAGCCTGGGCAACAGAGTGAGACTCTGACCCCCCCAAATACACTGGATTAATGGGTTATCTTAGGGGTGAGTTAATTATCAGGACAGTGGATCTGTTATGAAGGCCAGTTTGGTATGCTCTTGCCCCCTCGCCATGTGATGCCCTGCACTGCCTCAAGACTCTGCAGAAAGAACTCCACCAGCAAGAAAGCTCTCACCAGATGTGGTCTTTAGATCTTGGACTTCCTAACCTCCAAAACTGTAAGATATAAAATTTATCTTCTTTATTAATTAGCCAGTCTCAGGTATTCGGTTATAGCAACAGGAGAGAGACTAAGATAACATATCTATTATAAACTCTATCAGTTAGACACAGTAAAAGATTAACAACAGTAACTAATAAAATATAACAATTATAACAATATGATGTAATAAAAGTTATGTGAATGTGTTCTCCCTCTCAAAATACTGACCTATTTTCAGACTGCAGTTGACCGTGGGTAACTGAAACCATGGAAAGCAAAACTGTGAATAAGGAAGGACTACTGTACTAATATTTTTAAAGAGCTCTTTACTCAACTGGGACAGCCTTACTCAGATTAAGACAGAAATCTTGGATAGATTTTTCACTCTGAGGAGCCACAGACCATAATAATGTATATTGAAGAGCTGTAGTGATCAATAGTGGAGTTCACCAAACATTTTGGTTCTCCTCCATTCTGGGCACAAAGCAGGAATGCTTTCCCTGGCTCCTTTCATGATTAGGCAGTGCCCTGCGACGAGCCTGGTCAGAGAGTTGAATGAAGCCTCTTTAAGGCCAGAGCACTTAATAGCTGATGAGAGACCCTCCTGAGCTTTCTCTTTCTTCTGGCATGGTCAATGGTAATGTTTGAGACAGTGGTCACTCAGGTCTTTCTATCAGCCTGGGTCCTCAAGTGTGCATAATGAGAAGAACACTCCTGTTCATCTCAATAAACATGAACAAGAAATAAGTCTTCCATGCTTTAAGCTAGAGATTTTAAGCTTTCCTGTTATCTTAGCATAACTCAGCTTATGATTACTAATGTAAGAGCTGAGAGATGAGAAAAAAATAATTAAAAAATGACATTAAGTCAAGGTCACCTATATTAAAACTGAAAAACATAACATCACCTAGAACTTGCTTAAGTCTTAGGGTTCAGTTCTGAAACATTCTCTACTTTCATTCTCTTTAGTATTTGAAAATTGTTTCAATGTAGGTTTCTACATACCTCATAAAGTATGTAAACTATACTATTCTATTATGCCAAACTCCTTCTTTCATTCACTTAAATAATATTTACTGAACACTAAATATGTACCAAGTATTATCTATCTGGAGTATCTGTTCACTTTATGTTGCTTTTGACACCATTCTTGTGATGAAAGCCAGAAGAAAAAGGAGGAAATCCATTTTTACAACTAGGTAGGGGAGATATTTATGAAGTGTATTTTTTTTTTAATTTTACATTTGCAAAGAGATTATCAGAGAAAGGGGAAATAATTTCACATGAACGGCCAGGGAACTTCCTGCTTTTTTACCTATAAAACAGGTATGATTTTGTGCATTTCTATGTAGAGCGTAAACTGAGCATTTACCTTGGAGGTAGACTGACAAGGTTTCAATTGTGGCTTCCTAATCAACTGGCTGGATGGTTTCAGGTAAGTGATTTAACCCCTCTGTGTCTTACTTTTTCTCAGTGGAAATGGTAATTCCAATGCTATCTAATTCACAGGGCTATTGAAAAGACTAAATAATGGATAAAAGGCTAAGAACAGTCCTGGCACATTCTAAGTGCTCAATAAATGTCAGTTCTAGCATTTTCAAAATAAATTTAATGTTGATTGTTTGCTTCACTAAAAAGGCCAGTAAAACTTGTTGAACTAACGTCATAACTCAGCAATGTGCTACCTTCCTCAAGAGTTCTATGAAGTGGGAAAGAGAATTAAGCTGGATAAAGAGTGGTCAGTGGTCCTGCTGTCATATAGTAAACCTTTCTTGGTTTTCCAATCCATCCAACCTTGTATTTCATACACATGCACACAAAAGCTAGACTCAAGGACAGTCAGTGCGATCAAAGTGATTTAAATTTTCAGAGTCTCAGTTTCACTACTTATGAAATGAAAAAAAAAAAAAAAAACAACCTACCTCATTGAGATTATCCTGAGCATTACACAAAATAACCAGACAAAGGATCAGGAAAGAAGTAAACTTTCAATGAATGGTGGTATTAATAACATAATAATTATTATTGCAAGTTATTAATACAAGAAAGCCACATTCTCTTCACAGGTTAAATGCTGAGAGCAATTCTTCTGGCCAGTATCACATAGTATATATGTTGGTTTTATGATCTGGGTTTTATATATGCTACTGTAGTACCAAGAAGAGGCAACAGACAAAGACACGCATACCTGCTAGGTGGCCCTTTTGTGGAAAAGACAATAAGAGAATAGGAGTGATAGATGGTGAGATGGGTAAAAAAAAGTAATGTTTAAAGTTAGAGAAACAGTTGGGTCCAAAAACAAGATCATGAAAAGGCAGCACATCACAGTAGGTAACATACTTCCTGTCTGTGTGGTCTACTTAATTTCTCTGTGCTTCAGTTTCTCCACCTGGGAAAAATGGAGACAGTAATACTTAACAGAATTGTTATCAAGACTTAAACAGTTGATATTTGTAAACGGCTTAGGACAACACCTAGAATACAGTCAATGTTGTGTAAGTATTTGTTAAATAACCCAGAGGGGTGGTAAGAATGGTTGAAGTTACACAGGGTAGCCTGTTAAGAGACCTTTAAGGTAGAGTCTAGCCAAGTGGCCTTCTAAGGGCACAACCTGGAAGCTACCAGGCTCACCCATCCACTCAACACTTGGCCGCCTCCTCTGTGCAAGGTGAAGTGCCGTGGCCATAAAAAGTTGATTCACCAGTGGCTGAGGAAGAAAAAATCCCCAATGGAAGCTGGGAGTAACAGAAGCATGTACACAGACAATATGCTAACCCTTCATGTGGGCTTTCACGCACTCCCTGAGTATTTCACAGCATTTTAGTTACCTGCTAATTAAGTGTCTCCCCAGGGCAGAGTTCCTTGAGGGGGAGACTGAATGCTGTTTACTGCGGAAGCTCCCTTCCACAGTGCTCAGTAAGTATGTGTGGAAGTGGAGTCAAAGTGAGCAATTAAGACAATCTGTAATTACTGAGCACTGGGGACCTGGACCTCCAATTACTCCATGACTGTCCCATTTCAACCTCCACATTGTTCTAAATAGCTCAAGGTCAATGTGTGGGAGAGGAAAGCTGTGATCCCAAGAACATGGCCCTTTGAGTAAAAATCTAACCTTCTTTGTAGTGGTGGCCTAAAATTACCCAATGGGAAACCTGGCTTAGATGCCTTCTGTTGAGGGACTTCCTCCAGCTTCTTCTCTTAGTCCATCCACAAACACCTCAAATCTGGCACAAACAAAACTGGACTTAACAGCTTTGCAAATGAACTGATTTGTTTCTTTTCCCCTTTCTCCACAACCATTCATCTACCTAATTCTTTTCTGTGTTTTCCTTGAGAACATCCCTCTCATACAGCCCTCTCACTAATCTCTGCTACCACCTCACAGAATCACACCTGGATGACCACCATAGGGCCTTACTGTAATTCTGCCTACCTTTCATCACAAGACACAGCTTCCTAAAAGACAGGTTTCATCATATGCCTTCCCTGTTCAAGATCTAGGCTCCCCATTCCTTATCTTTATTAACCTACTTAGCATATGAAGATTCTTCAGATGTTGGCCCTACCCTACCTGTGTAGTATACGTATGAACTTACTTACTAAGGTCTGCATGCAGAATTTCCTGTTCTATTAGATTCGTGATTCCTAGCACTAATCATTGAAGTTTTTCTCTCATTTAAACATACTTACGAAATGTTTGCTTTTATGTGCTTTGCTTATATTGTTTTCCCTTTTGGAACAGCTTAATCTTTTTCTAGCTGTTCAAGAATTAGTCCTTCAATTAATATCCTAAATCACCTGTGTCACTACTAATATATGTATAGTTATATTATCTTGTGTTTCACTCTCTGTTTCCTATGCATATACACCAGTATTTCCTCCTTAGCAAAATTATAAATTCTTTGAAGGCAGGGAGTCTATATTATCTTTACCCATTTATCCAATAAGTATTCATAGAGCTCCAGCACTGTGTCAGGCACTGCACTGGACTTTGGGGTATAGCAATGAACAAAACAGACACAGTCCCTATCCGCATAGCACCTACATTCTAGTGTGTATGTGCATGTGTGCGTGAGTGATGAAAAAAATTACACATATATAATTCAAAACTGAGGTAAATACCACAAAGTATGGGGTATTGAGAGACCATGACAAAGCCTCAGATGGGAACAAAACAAAACAAAAAAACCAAAACGCCTCCCTGAGCTAAGAAGGATAAAATAGAAATGAATAGGAAAAGTCTGAAGGTCTAAAAAGGGTAGTACCTTGGAGGAACTTAGAAAAGTTAGGTATCCAGAGCTGCAGAAGGCAGAAGACGAGTCACAGGAGAGAAGCCTACTGAGGTACAGGCTGGGTGTAGCTCCTAACACTGTACCAGAATTGAGAGGTACTTGGTAAGTGACTACAGAAACTTTAGGAGATCCTTAGGAGATATGATGCACAATGGCAGAGGTCATTACTGAAATTTTGTTGCCTGTATATTTGGTTTTCAAACAATGATGAATACCCAAAGCTTAAAAAATATGAACACGTAAGTGCTTATGAATCCTCAACTTTACTGATCCAAATATGACCAGTGAGGATGGAAGGCAAAGGGAATGGCCCTGAAAAGGCTCTATGTGGCGTTAAGAATGAGAGGACTTATGCTATCAGCTTCTGATTTTTGTCTTTCTCAAGTTCAACAAACAAGGAATGGACCAATGACAACTATGATGTGGACTGTGGTTCATTCTGCATTACAAGTTAGATGCCAAAATGCTTTACACAGGCCACCTTTAACAGATGGTAATGTATCTCAGTTATTACCAATGTGAGCAGGATTCAAACCAGTGACCCCAGAGGTGAGAGGTTATATATCCAATTACAAATTCCCACTTTCCTTAAGTGTTAAGATGCCTAAAGCAATATATTTTATTTACATCAAGATGCATTGTATAAACTATATTTGATAAAAGAGATGACTTCACGTTCTCAACTTAAATCAAAGAATGCTTACTTAAGTATTTTTTTAATTGAATCAGACTTTAATGCCACCGTATAATCTTTTGGTTAACAGTGCTCATCTTGATTATTCTAACAAAGGGAAACATGGAAATTAATACTTAAGTTAGAGCTTATGTCATCTGTAAAAACACACATTAGAAAATTCAAAAGAGGTACCTGGGACATCTGTGAAGGTTTCTCCGAGGACAGAGACGTGGAAGTTGAGTCCTAGTTCCTTAAGACGCATTAATACCTTAAAAAAACTTTCTGGATCTTTATCATGCTCCCTGGAAATAAACACACAAAATATAACTTGTGTTACCTTAAGGTATATGTTAGAAAAAGTGGGTTTACTTCTCACAGTTGCAATACTTTTTGTGGTCTATTGCTAGTTAGGGGAGCTTCTGGCATCCATGCAGAGATTTTTTTCCCCCGATAACCTTACACTGTAGCATTAGCAGTGAGTGTTTTCACATCTACAGACTTCTCTCTTATGATCAAACCCAGTCCTATTAAAGTTTTAAGGCTCTGCAGCTTTTTGTTAAAGGGAAAATCTGCCTTGTTTTTCACATCTTAAAGCTAGACTATAGAATGTATATTTTCTTTTTTATAAAAATGGTTCATTTTCCACTGAACACACAGGTTTTTATTTTCTTTATAAAGTAAAGACCAACCTTCAAAGGATGATTCTCTACAGATGATGAGAATGTACCAAAGATGCTTCTCATTTTCATGAGTCTGAATACCTTTCTCTCACATTTGCTGAACCCCTTTGTGCCCACAAGGAACACCCAATTTAGGGAGTAAGATTAGCGACCCTCTCACTAATCTCTCATTTTAAATAATTGAATGGAGAATTATAAATACATCAAAAGGGGATAGGTCTGGGTCTATGTCCGCTGAATATAACTTAGGAGAGGAGTTATGTAACATATAAAAGAATAGTAATAAAGATAATTCTTTCATTTAGGAGAGGCTTTGGAACACATGAATTATTTTTTGTTTGTTTAGCTTGGTCTTTCTTTGAAAATGACAGAATGAAAGGCTAAAGGGTACTAAAATTTTTTAAAAATTCTACAATTCAACAAATCACATTAAAATGAAATGAGGTTTTTTCTTTTTGCATCCTAAGGTGTGAATATTTTAGTATTTCTTGCATTTAATTACATTGTTTTAAATTATCTTATTTCAGACAGATGTGGAGCAGATGTCTTAAAAATATTTTTTTTATTTATAATTCAGAATCTTAACTTCTTTTTTATATTATGAAAAAATAGTTATATATCAGCAATTGAATTTCTCATTTACCAACTAATTATGTAAAATAAATCTGTAAATTGATCAAACTGCTATATGAAATATGAAAATTATATCATTCAGAAAATCTCATGAAAAATGACATCTGCAACCCTAAATGTGTTAATTCACAATTCAGTCAATATTTTCAGTATCATGAATTAAAACAAATGCATCTTCTAATTAACATTTTAAAATAGCATTTATAATCTCAGGAAACTGTGAGATCTTGCTTAAAGAGTTCTATAACCATTTACTTTTTGAGCTCTATATCTCTCAGTTTGATTTAGTTCAAATAATAAAGAATGCAATGGCAAAATGTTCATCACTTTTTAAGATGAGGCATATTATACACATGTATCATTGGGAAGTTTTTGGGTAGTTCTCATACATACTACTGCTGTGGGCAAGGACAAAGACACAAAACAGTTTGGAAATAAAGAATATACCATATGCTATCTTTAACCATATCAATCAAACAGCTATCACCTAATCTGTAAAATGTTCCTTTAGTCTGATTCTCTTGAAAATACTTAGATGAAAAGATTGGAAACAATATAATATAATGTATCTCAAGGAGGGAGTAACACTATCGGGAAATCTAGTCACTCAGTTTTCTAAATTTTTCATGTTGAGTTCCAAAATTTGGGCTATGGATACCTAAGAGACCCTGTCTTCATTTTTCTTTTTTTTGTATTAAAATAAACATAAATAAAGCTTGGGGTTGGGAGAAAGTTTAATCGGGTAGAGGCTACAGTTCTTAAAAGATTCTAATGTGAATATTTTTAAAGCAGCAGGCTTTATAAATCTCTATTTTCAGTGTTTCTATACAAGATAAATGCATTATAATCCTGCTGTATTCTTTAGATATTTCCTATAGGTGGACAAAAACTTTCATATTCAATAGTCACTTTGCATAAGAACATAAAAGAGATTCGTTTGGATCTTCCCTCTTTTTGTTTAACTCATAATATATGGCTGAATATAAGGTGAGATTTTTCTTCTCCAAAATGATCCCTCAGTAAAAGACATTTTAAACTAAAGTCCTTGTAAAAGTCTCTCATAATACTAGGCACTCTCTCAATTACTTTATTTTGAACAAAGTACTGTTTGGGGAACATGCATTAACCTGAAACAACGTCAACTGATGAGTTTTAGATAGTTTTAGCAGCCATTCAGTTGATGGGACTGGTAAAAACAGAAGCAAAGAAATTTAATACTGAGTTGGTAATTATTTTGGGAGACATGACCTAACAATTTTAAGTGCTGGATGCTGTTGAAATCGAGTATTTTAAAGATCACTAAAAAAAAGAGAGTAAGTGATTACTGGAGATCAGAAGTAGTAAGTGGGTTTTTATAGCTGGGGAAAATATTTCCAGTTATGGCATCATACACAGTTTCACAAAGTGCTGCACCCCAAACCACTTAGACTAAATTCCAGATGACAGGTGGTGAAAGCAGACCCATGGCCCAAAAAGGTGGCACTATTCTGTGGTCAAGGACGCATGGGAATGGGATGTGGACCAAAACTGCTCCATGAGTAATATAAGGATGAGAAAACAGCAATACTTCTAAAAATATTCCTCATAATATATACTTTAAAGTATTATTCATGTCTAAATTAGTAAGCACATATTGTAAGTACATAATTAATTCATCTATGCCACTCATAGTTCAATATAGTCAATTTAGTTAAAAGTTTTAGGGGGTTTTCTTTAAAGAACAAGGGGAAATTGTCTCCCTGTATCGTTACATATGTGTAGAAACATTTGGCCACAGCCATATATCAAGGCACAGATGATAATCTATGGCAGAGCTCATTATGATCTGGTGAGTGAGGAACTCACCATCATCTATGGGTTTTTACCCTAGCACCCATGATATTAATGAACCCAGTTAGCATAACGTGAATTTGTCTTAAATTCTTTTCTGGGAAATCTAATGTGAAACTTTCATAGATAAGATTTTAGCATAAAACATTAAATGCATAGGAAGGAAGGGGAATTTAAAGGTAATATGTTGAGTGACCTTTTCTGCTAACAGCTATCAAGATTATACGTATATTTAATAATACAACTAATTATCTACAACCATACTTGTAGATTTTTGGGCTCCTAAACACTTTTGTTCTCATTCATTGATGGTTGGAATGCAAATTGAAACAAACCTTTTTGAGGGAAATTTGGTAATGTAAATAATAAGCCTTAAAATTTACATGACTTTTGCCCTGGTATTCTAATTTAGAAAAGTTACCCTATAAAATAATTCAAGTTGTGCACAGAAATTCAGCTAGAGTATGTTCACAACAGCATTGTTTATAATGACAACCATCTGTAAACGACCTAATGGAATGATAAATAAATATATTTTGACATGCACATATGATGCAATACCATGTAGTCATTAAAAAAGTTGCAGAAATATTCTTTTTACAATGGAAGAATATTCAAGAAATACTGTTAAGTAAAAGGAAGATGACAGAGTAGCACATATTATGTGATCTGTTTTTGTAAGAGAAATGGATGTGCATGCCTAGAAAAAAGTCTGGGATGAAGTATACCAAATGGATTATCTCTAGGGGTTGTTATAAATGTTTCTTTTTTCACATGTTTCCTATTTTTTCTTTAATAAACATTTTTACATAAATCATTTAAAAAGCTTATAAGAAGTTATCTCTCTAATATTCCACCATAAAGTTGTATTACTAGGTTTTTGGCTTAATCCTGTAATATTTTCAGTTTTTATAGAAGCATAATTCTTCCTTTCCTGTGAGCCTTCCACATTTGACAGCTGCCAATCAAGCCAATTTGATTCATCACAAGACATTCCAGAAGATGAATCAGGGTCCAGGCTTCTCAACAATTTCCACACTTGAGTAGGTAAGAATGAAACAGTCTGGCTGGGAATGCATTCTGATGCACCCCCACTATGGCAGAAGAGACCAGCGCGGAAATATTTCAAGCTTACTGGAAGCAGTAGATACAGCAAGAACAGCTTTTATTCCCAAATATTATTCAGAACATTTGAAAAGCATAAACTGTTTCCATGTGTTTTTTCTTCCTATATCTGTTCTCTCTCTGTTGCCTTTCTCGTTTAGCTTTTAGAGCTAAATTTCTTATTTCTCACTTAACACTCCTGCAGGAAATATTTTTTGAGGATTTCTAAGTTCTCCATATTTGTCACTTATACTGAACTGTTAACCTCTCCCATTTCCCCACATAACTTTATACACATTGAGTGCAAACTCTTTTTTTTTTTTTTTTTTTGAGTTGTAATCTCACTCTGTCGCCCAGATTGGAGTGCAGTGGCCGCTCCCGGCCGTAGCCTCGACCTGTTGGGCTCCGGTGATCCTTCCGCCTCTGCCTTCCGAGTAGCTGGAATTACAGGCATGCGCTATCACGTCCGGCTGATTTTTGATTTATTGTAGAGATGAGGTCTCGCTGCCCAGGCGGGTCTCGAACCCGCGGGCAATCCACTCACCTCAGTCTCCCAAAGGCGCGGGATTACAGGCTAAGCCACCGAGCCGGGCGAGTGCAAACTCTTTAATCTAGTTTCTTGCCTTGCTTGGGCAAGTGCTCTCAGGAGCATGCTACTCTGGATAGAGCTCCATGAAGGAAGGATATATGATATCTGTTTCAGTCACTGCTAAGTACCCAGTGCCTAGCTGAGTAGCAGTAGACATGACTTGTATTCACCAATATCCACTACTTCTTTCATTTCGGGCACACAGAAGACTTCACTCTCATCCCCTTGCTGTAGGATGAGGCTACAGCACTAGTTCTGGCCAGTGGACTGATGTGTGCCATTTTCAGATTGAAGTATTTAGGAGCAGTTCTAGATAGTTCTTTCTCTGCTGTTAAGATGGTTAGGTTAAAAGAGTGAAGAAGTCTGGGTTGGCACATGGAGGAGTAGCCCTGGTAAAGTCATCTAAACATGCAGCAGACTTTGAGTAAGTGAGAGAAATATACTTTGGTTGAGGTTAAGAACTGAGATTTGGGGTGTCTTCATTACTGCTGCACAATGTGGCCCATCCTAACACATTATCTGTGGCACAGAATTAGCTGCTCTATAAATATATTTGAATAAATGAAGGTGTAGGAAAAGTGAATTACATTTATAGACCTCCTGTTATGTTCCAGATCCCATGCTAAGCACCTGATCATAATCTTATTTAAGCTGCTCAACCAAGCAGTCATACAAATATAACTATTCCTTCATCTAAGATCACAGAGGAGACAGGCTACATCTGAAATTACATCTAATCACTACAAAGTCACATTCTTTCTTCTATACCGTCTTTGACTTTTTGTTTCTTTCTTCCTACAGATAATGAGAGGAAAAAGAGAGCTGGTACCTTAAGCCCATTGTTTCATTTCCAGATTATTAAATCATAAACATTTTTTAGCTTGTTACTTGAGGTTCAACTCATTGGCTAAGAGATGGCAATAAGGATATGGAGAAGTAATGATAATTATGATCTCTTCAATACTACAGCTGAACCATCTTCACCTTTCTGATACTCTGCTAACCTCCATCTTTACTTCTTCATTCTGAAATACCACCTCACTTCCACATTCAGAGATGTGTTCCTTATTCAAAACCATAAGGCTTCTACTTACCACTCTGCACCAGCTGTCAGGATCACTAATGTCTCTATAATGCTTTCTGGGGCCATAAACTCTTCACTTCCCTCTATAAGTCTGACACATCAATGATCAGTTTTGAAGGTTCCTTCCACATGTGCTGCTTCTGCTTCTTACTCTTAAAGTGTGCCATGATGCTTTGAATATAATTCAGCCCGTAGTCTTATTAGCCACCATTTTCTCAACTTCTCTTTCTCTTGCTCTCATTCACTCTTGCTCTAACTTTCTTTTTTTTTAGCTACTATCAGTGCCTCTATTCCTCTAATCTTACAAGCACTTTCTACTGTCATTTACTTATAGTTGACCAAGACCAAGGCTGTCCACTGTTGTTTTCTCTGAATGTTGTTCATACTGCATTCTGCCCCTTAACCTTGCTTGTTGAGGGAGGGTGAAAGGTATAGTCCACGGAGAAATAGCTCTGCCTCTGACTAGCTGTATGGCCAGTAGGATCAGCAGATACAAAACATAACCGTGCACAGCCTCAGTTTCTTCATCTTTAAAATGGGATGACAATACCTATATTTAAAAAGGTGCAAGGAATGAAGAAACGCCTTGCACCATGAAGGCATACACTACATTTTCATTTCCTTCATCTTTTGTATTTGTGGTATTTTAATGTTAGAAAATTTCAATCAATCTATTCCATCTCTACTCCCCCAACCTTGAAGGCATTTGAGATGATAAGATTTTTATGTTTGTCACTTCCAGGAAGTCATGGGCTGGAGGAAGGGGAGACGAAACCCTATCAACCCTCACGCAAAGAAGGGACAGCCTTCTTTGTTGTTTATAGAAGCTAAAACTCTTGTAGACACATTGAAGACTTCAGACACATGTAAGCAAAATGCCATGAGAGTGTAGTATGTAGCTTCTCACACTGTGTCTCCTCTCTACCTCTAGACAAGAAACACAAGGGACTGATGGAGAAGAGATGAGAACAGAGCTTTAGGAGTCCTAGTGGCCCTACACTGTGCTTCTTGGTAAGAAGTCTAGGGAAGGGGCATGACTTCAGAGGGTGAATGTCTGAGAGTATGTCTCTAGGCAGACAGTATTGGGAATGGCCTTAAGAGATTTCTGAGCTGTGGTGGACTAAGTGTGGAAGCGTGCCTTTTGTGAGTCATGGAAGGATCACAGAGCTGTAGGCAGACAGATGGAAGCAAGTGATCCCTTAGCAGTGGCTCATGAGGAATGGGGACTAGGAAAATGGAAGACAGAAAACCTTGCACTACTTAAGATTTCTATCATCATATTGGAATGGACCATCATACACAAATTAAGTTATAGAAAAATAAAATTTTAATTTATGCATATCAGGGTTTCATGCCATCTGCACATTCATATTCTCATCTTTCCTTTTAATAGAAGAGGGAGAGATGTCTGTCTTTCAAAATTAAGTCTATGATCTTTCTAGATCTTCCACTTTGCCTGTCTTTTTTTTTCATGAGAAATTTGTGTTCTCACATTCGGTTTCCTTCCTACAGCCTGTGTTCCTATTCTAACTCTACAATTCTTCATTCATGTATTTGGCATCTGCGAATTACCCTTCTACCTGACAATACTCATTTGACAAGAACGTTTTTAATAATGGACTGTTTATAGATGACTTTTCATATATCATTTCATCTTAGGATATCAGCTATGCCCCTCTTTCCTTATTTCTTGGTTTTTCCCTACATCTTTGCTGGTCCCATTTTCTTGGATGAAAGTACTCTCCACTAATGCTAATTTCACCTCTGTCCTCATACATTCATATTCTTCTTATGTTCTCTCCTACTTCTGACACCACTCACTATCCACTGCTTTCTTAGAAATGATCCTTGCTTGGTCTCCAAATACCATATTACAATTGCAAACTAATAACTTTCTCCCTAAATAAATCTTCCCACTCATTGTATTCTGAAGGTCACCCATTGACAATCATATTCAACAAAACATTTTTTCTACTAGGTCTCACTCACAACATGATTTTCTCCTACATCTCTCCACTGCTAAAACTTAGACTCCCTAGGTTATTTCTCACTGATAATGATTTCCTATCTCACTGGATATTGTATACAATAATTTTTATTCAGCTGTCTAACTTGCCAATAAATTCTTTTTCTCTGAAACTCTGGATAGGAAGTCTGTAGACACCCAAGCCTCAAAAAAACTGGTGGGCCATGAAGTATCTTAATTAAGATGAATTGAGTCTTCCCCACTCCTGAGATGTAATTTATGCAGCAGCCATCATCCCACATAATTTTAAAACATCACAATGTACGCAATTACTTCCTCTCAGACTTGGGAGGCTCTATGGAACTAAACTCGTTACTCTTCCCAGTTCATTATCAAGGTTTTCCATTTTCTGTAATAAAGTTTTTTCTTGTCAAATGTGGTGACTGGGGTTATAAACTCAAACTGACTAATTATCTGGATTTTCTTTTGGATTATAACATTATTTTCCTCCAAGAGATAAGTAGGAAATACATTTAAAACCGCTTGCTAGTTACCATGAGAGCAACCCCTGCATACTAGTTCACCACCTCTAGATAGAAATTCTCCCAGAGTCCAGCCTAGGAAATGCTCTGACATCTCTGAGAATTGTTGTATTTCTATCTCTTGGATAGGATGATGTATGATTCTTATTTCTTACCTTACTTTGACTGCCAGGGAGTTTACAGTCAGGTTTTAAAGTGCTCAATCTCAGCAACTACTACATGGAAATCACAGAACTGAGAAACAGAATAATGAAATTTAAAAAACTCACTGGATGGGTGGATGGGCTCCGTAGTAGAGAGGACTGCATAGGTTAGAATGAGTGATCTTGAGATCAACAGAGGTTACCCAGTATGAGAAATAAAACAGAACTAAAAAAAAATTTCAGGGACCTATGGGATAAAAATAGAAGCTCCAACATTTGTATCATGCGTCCCAGAAGGGAACTCCATTATTTCTACAACTACAAGTGAATCTATAATTGTTCAATTCAGATTTCAATGATAACAAAATACATGTCCGTTGTAAAAAAATACAAATAATTCAGAAATAAAGTAAGCACTGAAAACCCCAGTTCCTCACCCTTCCTGATCCCACTCCCCAGAGGTAACTACTACCAACAACTGTTTAGTAAGCTTCCAGACCTATTTTTATGCATATGCAAACAAAGAAGTTTGTGTGAGCATATTTTTACACATACCTTATTTTATAAATTAAATTACTATCAGTCATTACACATTTTGCATTTTCACTAAATACATAATGTACACAATCTATCTACATCAGTGCATATAGATATCTCAATTTAGAATGGTACATATTTTGTTACTGTTATAGAAAGTAATTCTCCCACTAACAGACATTTAAATTGTTTCCAAACTTTTGATGTTTCAAACAATACTAAAAGTGAAATCTAGTTCTCTTTTTAACATTGAAGTTTCTCTTTTGGGGAATTTTTGTTTTTCCTCTTACTTTATAAATGTAGCCATTCCAAACTCCTTAACTGAGGTACCTTTTCTCCATTCTATAATGTTCATCTTCCTTTCAAACTAGCCCATTTCAAAATTTTACGTACTCACACCTGTCACATTGTAAGTTCCTCCACCAGGGCCCATGTCATGTCTTTGTTTACCCCTGTAGTCCCACTGTCTAGTACAATGTCTGGCATATAGTCTCAAAACTTATTAAATTGAATTGACTCTAAATCTAGATCACCTTCCTGTGAATCTAATCTTCCTATCCCTTCTTATTTATTTAACTCTCTCCCACTAAGTGAATTCATCCCTTCTACTGTATGTATTTTACTATTTATATAACCAGATGAATATACAGAATCTTTATTTGGCGGCAACAATTCATTGGCAACACCTACAAGCTAAACTCCTGCCCCCAATCAACTTACTGCCAACCTAACCATTTATTTTTTTCACAAATAACTTAAGATTTGTTTGTTCATTTCCATTTTTATAATACAATGTTATCACCTTATACCTTGAGAACATCACTGAGCTTCAGACTCCCTCTGCCAATTCAGCTTCCAAAAGACAGACATTATCCTCCTTCAACATGATTTTCCTTCATCTTTTCTCCAAACTGTACACTGACTAGAAACCATTAAATTGACATTATGCTGCCCTATCCAACACTGAAGTATTTCCATCATTCTCATCTTCTCCCTCTTTCTCTCTCTCTGTTGTTTTCAATTCTTGTATCTGGAACACACCATCTTCCCTTCTGCCACAACCTGTCCATTGCATCCTTCGCTGACTTTGAATTTATTGTTACTTGAAGTTATCTCTGAAGGAATCTCACCTCTGATTCAATCCTGCACTAAAATTCGTATACTACTGAGGGTTTCATGAATGTGTTCTTTTATATTGTTTCACATTTATTTGTATGCTGCCCCCTTAAAATTAGTTTGAAAGTCTCACACTTAAGAGAAAACCTTTGACTCTAGAAGCTGGCAGGTACTCAAAATATGACTTTAGGGTGAATGAATGAATGAATGATGATTCTATCCTGACTGAATAGAGACAGTTATATTTTTAAAACTATGGTAGGATGAGTTTACAATATGACATGAAGAATCAGGGCTTTTTTTTTCTCTCTTAAATGGAGAATTAAACATGGTTTGGAATTATTAGATTCCTCTCACTGAAATGGATTTCAATTCTTAATAACAGGTTTTCATGTTCACTTATGGACATTTTGTCATGTCTAGAAATGACAAGGTCTTCAATCATGTGGGAAAAAAAATCTTAATTTGAAGAGAAAGCCCGCTCCAAAACTTGTTTCTGATTTTTAAAAAATGTTAAAATAGAAATGGGCAAAGTGATTAATAAGAAATTCCCCCAACAGAAAGAAAAATGCTAAAATACTGTACTTCTTATATATTGTCTTATTTCTAGACCTATATAAAACTGCTGTGTTTTTTGGCTAGCACAGAGATCTCAAGAAAGAGATAGTCTCCCTTACTCAGCAGCAACTGCTAAACATACCATATTGTCATGGTGACAACTGTGGACAAGGGTGAACACAATATGGAATGTCTGTTCTATAAAGACCTGCTCAAAATGAAGTGTTCTTATTGCTACATATGCTGCATTTTTTCATTTTATAACAGAATTAATTATGTAATTTCTTTTCTTCTCCTACATTCTTACAAATGAAAGGAATCTGTATTACTCTACTTAGTCCCTTTCATGATATCATAAAAAAAGTTCATCCCCAAACCTCATTACCCTGGTTTTTTCTGGCTTATTATTTCAAACTTTTAAGAACTAATCACATTAGGTTCTGAAGGTAGACTAATTATTTATATGGAAAAAATAAGATACTCTGAATACTGTAATAATATCACATCTATAAATTAACTATATTGCTCAAGAAAAGGTTCTTTAGAATGAGAAGCCTGGTGGACTAAAGTCTTAATTAATTAAATATACTTGCTGCTAGTCAGTATCAGAACAATTTTTTTCTAGCAAAAAATAGATAACAGAGCCGGGTTCGGTGGCTCAGCCTGTAATCCCGCGCCTTTGGGAGGCTGAGGTGAGTGGATTGCCTGAGCCCGCGGGTTCGAGACCCGCCTGGGCAGCAAGACCTCATCTCTACAATAAATCAAAAAAATCAGCCGGGCGTGGTAGCGCATCCCTGTAATTCCGGCTACTTGGAAGGCTGAGGTGGAAGGATCGCCGGAGCCCAGCAGGTTGAGGCTGTGGTGGCGGGGAGCGGCAACTGCACTCCAGTCTGGGCGACAGAGTGAGACTCCAACTCAAAACAAACAAACAAACAAACAAATACAAAATAGATAACAGAAAATAACCAACTACTTTAGATAGTGCATTTGGTGAGAGATAATTTTAACAAAATTAGTTTGCTTTAGAGGTGTACGTAAATCCAGAGAAAGAAAAACAGCAGCCATTTAAAGCCAGTAATACATTCATGACTAAAATTTCAAATGCGCTTTTTTATCAGAATAAACTGAAGTAAAACAGTTCACATGAAAATGAAGTTTAACTGAAAGAGAGTTCAAATCCTAGTTTTGATATTTAGTAGGGCAAACTACCAAACCAGTCTGAGATATAATTTCCTCCTCTGTAGCAATCTGTCTAATAACACTTCAAAGAGCAGTTGAGAGGATTAAGTGAAATGATGTATGTGAAACAATTTGCACTGCCCGGCAAACAGTAAATACACAGTAAAAAATGGCTGTTATTATTATTGCTGTTGTTGTAATTGTTATCATCATCAATTTATTCTTCTATTGAACTAAAAATTTAAGAATCTTCTAGTAAGCTTAACAGCCACCATAACTGGTTAAAAACTAAAGTTTGCTATACCTTATAATCAGTTATTTATAGAAAACTCAATGTGCCATTTTTGATTAATGTTTACAATGATAATTATATACATATAGGCATCTAAAGTGTCAACTATGTTATATATGCAAATAACAGTGAGCGCTCAATAAATGGTGATTTTTACTTACAACACAGTTACAAGTATGATTTAAAGTAAAATTTGTGTCTGTGTATAAAGGCACTCATATCCATAACTGGGTTTATCTTTTCAGGAGTGTATCCCTAATCCTGTCGAATGCCACCATTAATCTAGCCACCCAAGTCACAATTAACTCAGTCACCTTCATATCAATAATCAATTCGTGACCCAACTGCTAATTATCACCCCAAATATGTCTTTCTTTTCCTGATAGAGTTCAGATGTTCATCATTCCTTCCCATGATGTTTACAACATTGCATCAAATCACTTTCCTATAAAATAATTACAATTGAAATCAGTGGAATAAAATGGTCATTTCTTCCTTCTCTTAGGAGCTACCTCCTAGTGACAAGGAGAACTAGAAATAGAAGTGCAAACATCATCTTTCAGAACAGTAAATACCGAAAACCCTAAATCATACAAGAGGTGAAAAAGCTGCCAAAGAAAATGAAGACCAAATAGGTATGCAGGTGGAAGTACCCTGAGATTTTCAGACAGGTCTGGCAGAAGGTGCTCCTTCAAGGTGAAGGGTAGCCCATGAGTGCAAAGCCAAAAAAATCCCTCTTTAGCAGAGCATCCACAGATGCTGGTGCCAAGAGCTTCCTTGTGCCTGTTTCAGTCTTGAGGAGCAGAGAATAAAGTTGTTAGGTAAAAAAAAAAAAAAAAATCAGAGAAGCCATTTTTGCAAGAAGTAGTAACTATCTTTGCCAGGAAGATTGTATAAGCACACTGGCTTGTACAATATGTAATTTTCTTTTGACTACGTAATTCATTCATGTTCATTGATTAGAGTGGCAATATAAGTTGAATTTCCCAAGTAATTCTTAAAGATAACCTTTTAAAAGTTTTACAAAATGTTCCTTCTGTTTTAGACTCAAATTCCATGAAAATACTTTTTCTTTTTTTAAAAAATGGAATCCATATCATACTTTCTAAATGAAAAACATTACTGAAAGACTCAATATCTTGTGTATATTAATTTATGACACTATCTTCTTTAGAAAAAAAGCCCATACCTACTTTAGAAAAGAGTATGTACTAAGAAATGAACTTTTCACTTTTTTAGTGTAGAGTTAAGAAACAGAATTAAGAAATTAACTTTTCAATTTTCTTTTTTGAAAAAAATTAATTTATTTTTATCTTAAAGATGTGGGGTACAATTCAGGGTTAGGTATACAAATGGCCATTGTACATTGTACAAGTCATTGTAAAGTTTGGGTCTCACTTCACCTGGTTTGAGATCAGGTACCCTTATTGATAAAGTGTGTCTACCCTCTTCCCCGCCGGCAGTTTCCCACTACTGCCAATCCCTTTCTTAAAGTATTATGACAATTGTTCAGGGTAACTTTTCATGTTTCACAGCCACAAAAAACTGGGGTATTAAGGTTTGGAGCTGAACTTTTAAAAATGATATCATGAAAGGGACTAAGTAGAGTAATATAGATTGATTTCATTTGTAAGAATGTAGGAGATTACATAATTAACTGTTTATAAAATGAAAAAATGCAACATATGTAGGAACAAGAACACTTCATTTTGAGCAGGTCTTTATAGAACAGAAATAGAATATAGAGTTTCTTCAGTATTTATTCTAATTTGGCTTTACATCTTTAAATTTAAACTAAAGAAAGAAATTAGTGGCTTAATATCTTTGTTGCATTTATAGTAGTGGTATGTATTAAATGCCTTCATTGAGTTTTTTTCATCTACAAATTGGGTTCTCAATATAAAATTCACCATGGCCAGGTGTGGTGGTTCATGCCTGTAATCCCAGCACTTTGGGTGGCCGAAGGCAGTAGGACTGCTTGAGACCAGGAGTTTGAGACCAGCCTGGGCAACATAGTGAGATCTCTCTTGAAAAAAAACAAAAACAAAAATTAGCTGAGCATGGTGATACACACTAATAGGCCCAGATACTTGGGAGACTGAGATGGAAGGATCACCTGAGCCCAGGAGGTGGAAGCTGCAGTGAGCCATCATCATGCCACCATACTTCAGTCTGGGCAACAGGGTGAGACCCTAACTCAAATGAATGAATGAATAAAAATAAAATTCACCAACTAGAGGTTATAAAAGGTTCTTTTCTTTACTTGAATATCAACTACTTTTAGGAAGGATGTCGGGTAGCCCAACTTCATATTCAAAATGATCGCTAGCAAAATATTTTGGTATGGCTCTAGGGTGCATTTAATTTTTATTATTTTTTACAGACTATTATTTAAAATATAAAAATTCAGAACAACAGAAAAATCTCTTGCCTATTGTGGGTTTTGGCCTCAGGACAAGAATATCCTTGTCTGATGTCAGGACTTCATTCGATGAAGGAGAATTAAGTACTGTGTACTGGGCAGACTTTGTACAAGATACTAGAATACATGTATGAATAATGAGAACAGGAGACCCAATTCTCAAGGAGTCTAAATTGTAGTCAAGGTCAGAGGCTGTCCTCCCTATGCTATGATTCTAGAGATAAGAAGTTCATTGTGCATTAAATTTCATCTATTACTATTAACAATGCCTGAAATTCCTCCAGGCACAGCCTTTTCTATGTCTTAGTAGTACAGTTTTAGCAAGGCACTTAGTTCACAGCAGGTTTGTACTAAATATTATTTGATGGATGGATGGTTAAATGAGTAAGTGAAAATTCTCTTTTTGGGTTTCATTTTGGAAAAGCAGGTAAACAAGCAACCTTATTTAAAATGTACAAGTCCCTGGGGATATAACACATTAAGACATTAGCAAAAATTTATACCTCAGTGTGATTTAATCTAAAAATATGTGTGTATGTGTACATCTTTTATTCTTTTGTGACTAATGTATTAAAACAGATCACTAAGAAAATGTAAGTTCAGATGGCTACAGAAAGGTCAAGAGAAAAAGATTTTGAAATGTGATGAGTGTAAATGGATGATAAAAATTGTGTAAAATATCACAAAAGAAAGTTTGGGGCATCTGGAAAAGAGGTGAAAGGCTCACGCAAAAGGAGGTTAAACAATGTCTAGAAGTATGACTGGGTAGTGCCTGCTATGAAAAAACTTCATCCATTTCACATTTGTTGAAGGCTGGCTCTTCAAATAAGGATTAAGTCTGCAACAGGTTAAACTTTTAAAATAGCCTCCAGTTGTGCAGTCTTGAACTCTGGCACAAGGAGACATGAGCTGTTTCTATAACCTCGGGTAGGGCTGGGGATATCAAGCTGCCATCCACTTCACTCTAGACTAGGCACAACTGCAAACACCAGGGCTCATGTATGCCAAGCTGTTTCACCTTGATCTTAGAATTGCAAATGGAAACATGAAGATAAACACTATTTCCAGCCCTAGAGGAGTCTTTCTGGACTCCATTCAGATTAGTTCACTGTTGTCTCTTGCAACATTTGGGCTCAGGAGCTGAAAAGTAATGTGTCTAATGGAATCCCTCTTTCAATTATCCTCACTTCCTCAGTGAAGCGTTGTCTGACTTTTCCAAGCAGAATTAGTTGCTTCCTCTTAGGAGTTTTCATTTATTATACTGTACTGCAATGATCCGGGAGCTCTCTGAGGCAAGAGTCTCAAAGAAGTCATATTGATACATGTGTAAAAGGACAATATTTGTAGTATTAATCAATGTATTTAATGTGCTTCCTCCCTTGGTATTTCCTAATTTGCAAATCCACTCCTCCCCTGTTCCCCAGCAATGAGGGCAAAGACATTCTATAGTCTCTGCTCTTAAGGTAGGGTTATTAAACAGAAATACAGAGCGAAGACAAACAGTTAATTACTTATTTCTGCATTAAAATTGTGAGGCTCATGTCTAAACAATAGTTTTGAAGAATAATACCAAGTAGGTTTTTCTCAATACTCTTTCTAACTATCACAAACTCCCCTGTCCCCTCAAACCCCAAAACAACTCATGGGCTGGGAAAGGCAAGCTGGAGAGAACATAGATGCTCTTGATTAGATATTCAAGGCTGAAAACTGGGAGGAACAGGGTGGCAGAGAGTCAGTTTGATGGGGGAGTGACCCTGGCCAGTGCCTTTTCCTCTAGAATCCAGGGAGGTGGCAGTTTTGCAGGCACTCCTGTGATCAGCAGGCATGGAAACAATTAAGAAAAACAAATAGCCTGGTCAGGGAAGTCTCAAACCAAGTTTGCTGTTTTTTGAGGTCCACTGGCATAGGAGAGAAACTCAATTTTCTGAGACCCTGGGCAAGATAAAGATAGAGCCAGTATGAACACATTGAGTGGCCCCTGCAGTGCACACTGGTATGAACCATGCAGTGTGCGGGCAAATGGGAACTTAATGCAGTAGATACCAACACTGTGAGGTGATCAGCAAGAACCAGATAAGATAATTTTCTTTTCAGAAGATGTCAGTGTGGCCATATGCCAATTGAGACCAAGCCATCTTCTCCAGTGGTCCAATCCATTCTTAGAACTTAAGTTGAATTACAGAGAAACACAGATGAATAATAACAGCAAAAGTTTATAAAGTAGACCACTTATATGAATCAGGAACTGCTGTAAAACGAATAGCTAGATTAAATCCTTTCATCATTACAACTCTATGTTGTACGTATCATTCTTAATTTATGGAAGAAGAAACTGAAGCTTAGTGACAGTAAACAACTTGCCCATTTTGTTCAAAGTGCCCAGTGACAAGGGGCAAGGCTGGAGCAGAGCTGGGATTCAAACCAGGCAGTCGAGCTGTGTAGACTTTACATTTTGGCATATGTGGACACTGGGGAAGGCAACTTCCTTACCCACGTGAATATGGGTTGAATGTGTGAATAACCAAATTAGTGAATGGCTATATCTTGGGTTGTTTGTATTTGGTACTATAGTTCAAGTTCACTTAGCATGGGTCTTATGCTAACTTACAAATATTAATTCTTTTGTCTAAAAGGGTAATATTAGTTGAATGTCTAAATAAATGCCTTATATATAAATATATTGGGTTAAGAAATAAATGTGGCTTGCTTTTACTGTAACTTTAATTAAGATGTCCCTACTGATTCACCTTTCCCCAGTACACATCTGATTTTGAGATACTGTTTTATTCCTCCTCAAATCTTCATCACATCATTTACTCTAATTACCTCTTATTAAATCTTAGTGTTTTTAAATCCTTATGTATCTAAATAATCCACATGGTAAGACCTTCTAGTTTCTAATCTATCTACTATATTATATAAATAATGTTGAACAATTTATGCTTGTTTCCTTAAT
This sequence comes from Cephalopachus bancanus, assembly GCA_027257055.1. NCBI lineage: Eukaryota > Metazoa > Chordata > Mammalia > Primates > Tarsiidae > Cephalopachus > Cephalopachus bancanus. The sequence continues at coordinate 7,607,853 of JAPVLO010000031.1, read as the reverse complement.
GTAATAAATATCCATTCATAGAACTGACTTGTGGTAATTATAAAGCTAAAATACCAAAAACTTGAACCATATAAAGCTTTGTTTTATTTAACTCCCAAAGAAGTGTGGACAAGATAAACAGAGCCCCAAGGAGAGAGGTTTATGTAAGACTATAGGGGACATGTCAGGCAAGGTGTCCTTTCCCAAACACTCATCTTTCAGATGTTATGGCAGAGAAAGCATGAGTGGCCCATAGAGAATGGTGATGGTTTAGACAGGGGGAAAAAAAGGCACTGCAGATAAGGAGCAGAACATGAGTTAAATGCTTTGAGTTAGGAAAAAAGCAAGGTAAACATACCCTCATACTTTTTGGCTGGAAATACACACATGCACACACACACATACATATGCACACTTGTATACATATTTCAAGTACTCTTGAGATTTGACTAGAAGAGTGAGATGTGGCTATGCAGTACAGCAAGAATTGCAAACTAATGGCCATGTTTCGCAATCAGTAAGAGTTGAGTGGAACTGCTTTCCAGTTTTCCATAATTCCCACCTAGACCCTTCCTCTAATTACTAGCCTGGTCCCAGTAAGCCTGTAAATCTATGATCCCAGGAAAGTGGTTCTCAACCGTGCCTGTTACAAATCATAGAGAACTATTAAAAATACCAATACCTGTGCTTCATCTCAGACCAACTGGGTCTCTCAGTGTGGAGGCTTTAAGTATGGGCATTTTCTATGTGCAGCCAGGGTTGAACACCACTGTATTATGAGGTCTTATTTGCCGAATTAAGGCAAGTCCTTTAAAAAAATTTCCCCAGAAGACCAGCTGTCCTGAATCCTGGCCGGACATTATAATTTTCAGGGATGTTTAAGAGGATTGATTATGCCTGTAATCCCAGCACTTTGGGACACTGAGATGGGAGAATTGTTTTAGGTCAGAATTGCTTTAGTTCAGGAGTTCAAGACCAGCCTGGACAACATCATGAGACCCTGTCTCTACAAAAAAGAAAGGAAAAAAGAAAGAAAAAAAGCCAGGCATGGTGTAGTCCCAGCTACTCAATAAGCTAGGTGGAAGGATCATCTGAGTCCAGGAGGTTGACGCTGCAGTGAGCTGTGATCCAGCCTGGGTGACAGAGTAAGAGCTTGTCTGTTTAAAAAAAAAAATTGATGCTAGGGCCCACTCTCAGAAATTCCAGTTTAACAGTTTAATTGGTATAAGATGGACAGGTATTCCTAATACTAAAAAATTCCGGCTGGACTCAGCCTGTAATCCCAGCATTTTGGGAGGCCGAGACAAGTGTATTACCTGAGCCAGCAGGTTTGAGACCAACCTGGACAACTTGGTGAGACCTTGTCTCTACAATCAAAAAAAAAAAAAAAATTAGCCGGGCGTGGTAGTGCGCACCTGTAGTTCTGGCTACATGGAAGGCTGAGGCGGAAGGATCGCTGGAGTCTAGCAGCAGGTTGATGCTGGGGTGGCTGTGAATGTGCCACTGCACTCCAGCCTGGGTGACAGAGTGAGACTCCAACTCAAAAAAAAAAAAATTCTGCATATTAATGGGCAGCCAGGATTGAGACCATTGACAAAGAGTGAAAGTCACAGAAGGTCTCTGAACAAAATGACATGAAGAAGTTAATGGGTTGAGATAGTTACCCTGGATATAAATTAGAGGGTGCTAAGGTTAGATAAGAGAAAATTAGGAGGCTATTAAGTAGTTTAGGTTTGCATTAATAAGGATTAGAACCAGGAGTATGGAATATGAATAGAATGGAAAGAAAAAAAATGCATGGGAGAGATGCTGTAAAGATGGATGTTATTGTTACAGATCAGTAAAATTTCCCTGCAATTTCCTAATCTCATATCAATCCTCATGCAAGTCTAAAATCTGACATCAAGCTACCTGAGCAAGCAAGCAAACAAACAAACAAATAAGTTTAACTGATAATTTTGTGTGAAGTAGTTCTGGACTGGTAGTTCCCTTAAGCAATGAATAGAGGCAAACACATCTCTCAGGAGAACTGCAGACACAACTTAGGTGGATCTGTAAGAACTCTCCATGAGAGAATTCCAAAAAATAGGTGCTCATGGTAAAGTCATGAACATTCAGGAAACAAGGCACCATGAGCAAAGAAAAGGCAGTAGACCCGCAAAGTTTTCAGGATACATGAATTATCAAAAATAGAATATAAAAGTAGAATGCTGGAAGTGTTTAAAGAAATGAGTCTAAATATGTAAAGGACAAGGGAATATTAAAAATAACCAGTAACAGAAAGAAGTTTGAGGCTGGGCATGGTGGCTCATACCTATAATCCCAGCACTTAGGGAGGTCGAGGCAAGAGGAATGCTTGAGGTCAGGAGTTCAAGACCAATCTAGACAATATAGTGAGACCTCATCTCTACCAAAACCAAAAAAAAAAAAAAAAATTGGTTAGGTGTGGTGGCATGCACCTGTAGTCCCAGCTACATGAGAGGTTGAGGTGGCAGGATCACCCTCCAGGAAGTTTAGGCTCACCAGGAGGTTGAGGCTGCAGTGAGCCGTGATTGTGCCAAAGCCCTGCAGCCTGGGTGACAGAGTGAAATGTGAGGCCCTGACTCAAAAAAAAAAAAAGTTTGAGAAATAAAAAATATAATCATTGAAATTAAAGAGTCAAAAGATACAATTAAAAGCAGATAAGTCATAGCTTAAGAGTGAGTTAGTAAACTTGAAGACAAACTTAAACAAATTATCCAGAATCTGGAATATATTATAAGAAGACATGGAAAATATGAAAGGTTAAGAAATTTGAGACAGTGACAAAGATCAAAATACAGAATTTCAAAAGGAGAGAAGAGAATGAAGCAGAAGCAATATTTGAAGATATAATAGTAAATATTTTCTACTACTGATGAAAGACACAAACTTAAAGACTTAATAAGGCTAACAAATTCTAGGTAAGATTTAAAAAATACCTATTTCTGAACATATCATAGTGAAGGTGAAGAACACCAAAGACAAAAACAAGATCTTTAAGTTTACTAGAGAAAAAAGACTTATTAAACAACTTTTCAATAGCAGAACAAAGCTGAGAGAATGCACTCTCAAACTAGAATTGTAAACTGAACAAAAATATTCTCAAAGAACAATTAAGAAATAAAATACTTTTTCAGATAAATTTGTCACCAACAGTCGCCCACTAAAAGTATTACTAAGGATGCTCTTTGGGCAGAAGAAAAGGTCTAATGTGCAAGAGGGAAAAATAAGCAAAGATAAAGTGGATATGTAACTTTGTATATTAAAATAACTAGGGTAATTTCTTTAAAAATCAAAAGTGTTTAAGTTCCAAAGAGAAATATGAAATTAAAGAAGTAATAATTATTTATCAAGAATAGTAATTATTTCCACATTCAATTCCTAATTGGAAAAAAGGATAATAAAAAGCTATAAAACAACAAAAATAATAGTAATTATTTATGCAGTTTTCTGTAATGAGTTTTAAAAATTTATTTATATGAATTTTCCAGTACTGCTTAAAGCATTTATAATGATTATGTGATAGTTTTACACAAAAACTACATATTATTCTGTCTTTACATTTCTCCTTTGTAACATTTATCTCAGGCAAAATTTATTTGATTAATGTCTACTGTAAGCTCCAAATGGGTAGAAACTGTGTGTGTGAATTATTCCTCTCCATTACATCTTCAACATTTGATTCACTACGTATCATGCAGTACATGCTCAAGAAGTATAAAATGAATGAATAAATGACTTCAATATTCATTGTATATGAAACTTGTATTAGTTTGAAAAATGGTCTCCCAAAGATGTCTGCATCTTAATCTTCAGAACCTGTGAATGTTACCAGTTTTGAACAGAAAGAAGTCTAAGGCTGGGCATGGTGGCTCACACTTGTGATTCCTGCACTTAGAGAGGCTAAGGCAAGAGGAACACTTGAGGCCAGGAGTTTAAGACTAGCCTAGGCAATGAGACCTCATTTCTACAAAAAAAAAAAAAAAAATTGGCCAGGTGTGGTGGCATGGGCCTATAGTCCCAGTGACTTGGAGGATGAGGTGGAAGGATCACCAAAGCCCAGGAGGTTGAGGCTACAGTGAGCTGTGATTGTGCCACTGCCACACAGCCTGGGTGACAGAGTGAAACGTGAGATCAAGCCTCCAAAAAAAAAAAGTTTATATGGCAGAAAAAGGATTTTGCAGATATGATCAAGTTAAGGAATCTGAGAGTATCTTGAAATTGCTGGGTGGGTCCGAAATGTAATCTCACATATCATAAGAGGGAAGCAAAGTGAGACTTCACACAGACCTAAGAGAAGTCACTGTGACCATGGAAGTCAAGTATGCTGTGATGCAGACACAAAATGAGGACTGTTTGCTGGCAGCCACCAGAAACTAGAAGAAACATAAGAATGGTTTCTTCTCTAGGCCTCTGGAAAGAGTTGGGACATGTTGACACCTTGATTTCAGGTGTCAGTGCAGTGGCATGATCATGGCTCAATGCTGTGATACTGATTTCTGACATCTGGTCTCAGAACTGTAAAGAGAACACATTTTTGTTGCTTTAGGCTGCCAAGCTTGTGGTAATTTGTTACAAGAGCCATAGAAACAAATATAAAGTGAAGAGGAATCAAACAAAATATAATTTGGAGCTGAGTATGAGGGAATAAATGTACCATTCAAAGTAGAGTGCAAAAGAGTTAGGGGAAAAAAACAGAAGTTAGAACTTAGATGGATTTGACTTTAAGTTAATTTTATTTTTTTGAGTTGGTGTCTCTCATTCTGTTGTCCAGGCTGGAGTACAGTGGCATGTTCATGGTTCAATGCAGCCTCAACCTCCTGGGCCCAAGTGATCCTACTGCCTCAGCCTTCTGAGTAACTGGGACTATAAGCACACACCACTATGCCCAGCTAATTTTCTGTGGAGACTGGGGTCTTCCGATGTTGCCTAGGCAGGTTTCAAATTCCTGGGCTTAAGCCATCCTCCCGCTTTGGCCTCACAAAGTGCTGGGATTACAGATATGAGCCATTGCATCTAGCCTAGATGTGCTTTATTTTAGAAAATGGCGAGGATGTGGCTCTATATCTGTCTCCCTTTCTGGGTTGTGGGTTCCTAAAGATGATACCTTTCATTTTTGCCTTTTTTTTTTTTGAGGAAGAGTCTCACTCTGTAGCCCAGGCTGGAGGACAGTGGAATGCTCACAGCCATTGCAGCCTCGACCTGCTTGGTTCAGGCAATCCTTTCATCTCAGCCTTCCAAGTAGATGGAACCACAGGTGCATGCTACCATGCCCAGCTAGCTTTCATCTCTGAATTGCTGGTAGCTACCTATCATACAGACATTCAGTCTATGATAATAGACCTATTAAGATAATAGATTTTTTTTTTTCCCTGAAAACACTTGAAAGAATACATTAAGTTCATGGATAATGAAGAGGTTTTATTTTTATAATCAGAATATATTTTCTTCTTATTATAGTGAATAATAAAGAGTTGACTACATCTATCGCTTAGCAAAGTGCCTGCCTTTAGAAGAAGCTTAATAAACATTACTAGGGGTTGGCCTTAAAAGTGATCTGCTTGTTTCTTAAAAATTTAAACACAAATTTATTAGATAACTCAGAAATTCCACTGCTAGGTATCTAACTCCCCCGAAATGAAAACATGTCCACATTAAAAACTTACATGCAAATGTTCACAAGAATAATAGCTACAAAAAATGTAAACAATCTGAATGTTCATCATATGATAAATGAATAAACAAAAGGTGTTAGTTATTTCCATACAATGAAATACTATTCAGCATTAGAAAGGAAAGGACTACTGATATATGATCCTCAAAAGCACTGTCCTAAGTGAAAGAAACCAGATGTAAAAGACTGCATACTGTATGCATCAATTATATGAAATTTTCAGAACAGGCAAATCTATAGTAAGAACAAGCAGATTAGTTGTTTCCTGGGACAGGGGTAAAAACAGGGATTCACTATAAAGGGGCACGAGGATTCTATCTGGGGTGATGAAAAATTCTAAAACTAGACTGTGCAATGGTTGTGCCAACTCTGTAAATTTACTAAAAATCATGAAATTGTATATTTAAAGTGAATTTTTTGACATATAAATTATACCCCATTAAGGTTTTTTTTTTAAAAAGTAATGTGCTTGAAAATGTGACAATTATATAGGCAGAAAGTGCTTCACATCTTTAAAACTACAGAACTCCTGCTAAAATGGCATTGCCGTTCTTAAGTGAGGGCTCATAGCAGCCATCTTGTTAAAAACGGAAATAATTTGTGGTATTTACAGTGTGGGTGCTTGATGTAAGAGCCTCAAAAAAAAAAAAATTCCATCCAGGTTTAGTAATACTCTAACTAACAATCATAAAAAATGTGAAGGGACATTTGGTAGCCTTTTATAGACTTCATTTACAAGGCAGATGCTGCTCCTTAGAAGTGTTTGCTCTGTAGTTTAATTCCATTTTTCTGTACAGTATGTACTTGTTTTGGGTAGGCTGAAAATGAAGATGAAAAAAGATGACTTTATTTAGCTATTTCTTTTCTTTTTTCTAGGATAGTTAAGAAAAAAATGATTTTAACCAATAAGAGAGAGTGGGCAAAAGTGAGAGTCCCATGTGAGCTAATGAAGTACTCTGTATTATTTACTACTAAGAATAGCTAATGTTTAGTAAGTGCTTATTTTGTGCCAGGAACTGTGCTAACGCAATTACATATATCATCTTCTTTAATTCTCAGAACAATTCTGTAATGTAGTTAACATTATTCCCATCTTATAAATAAGAAAACTGAAGTTAGAGAATAGGTAACTTGTCTGACGGTACAAGGCTGATAACTGACAGCCAAGACTTACATAGAGACTAGACCCTACTAAGCTATAACTATAACTAGGATATGACTGTTGCATATAGAATTAGTATAAAGTTAATATTTAAAATCAGGAAGCTTAAACATACAATATGTTTTTTAAATGTTTTAAAGGAATTGAAGCATATCCACACTGATAACTCCCAAATTTCTATCTTCATTATTGACTGTTCATCTGAATAACACTTATTTATCAGCTTCCAGTTTGAAATCTCCACAATATAACTAAAAGACATCTGACTTAATATGTCTAAATTTAAACTTTTAAACCGTTTTCCTCCCCAACTATTCCCCATCTCAGTAAACAGCACCTTAATTTATCTACTTACTCAGGCCAAAATCCTCAAAATATATCCTGACCATTTATGATCTCCAGTGCTACTATCCAGTCAAACCACCACTATAGTTGTTTGGATTATTGTAGTAGCTTTCTGTATTCATTAAGGTAGGGTCACTGCATTAAACGGATAAAAAAGTATACAAGGCTCATATAAGAGTATTAGGGGGGTGGATGGATCAGAAGGACATTTGAACCCAGGGGGACACTGGACCCATGGGGTCATTCAAGGTCCAAAGTCAAAGGAAGCATTGCCACCAACAAGTATCTTCTGTATCAGTTCAGTCAGGAGAAAGAAAGAACATGGGAGAATGTGGGTGACAAATTTTTAAGTACGAGGCTTATAAGTGGCTCATATCACTTCCTTTATTACATTTATTGGCTAAGACCCAGTCATGCAGCCACCTCAAGTAAAAGGCAGTAAAGCTTGAAAAACTGTGGTTCAACTGTGTTCCCCCCATCAAAAGAAAGAAATTTGGGGAAATAGTTTCTCTCATACCTACTTATGCTAGAATTCTGGCTCTTCAGTAGTGATTCTGAAATTGGGAGAACAATTTCTCCTTTAAAAGTGTTCTTGTTAAAATCAAGGACTGAGCCGGGCTCGGTGGCTCAGCCTGTAATCCCGCGCCTTTGGGAGGCTGAGGTGAGTGGATTGCCTGAGCCCGTGGGTTCGAGACCCACCTGGGCAGCGAGACCTCATCTCTACAATAAATCAAAAAATTCAGCCGGGCGTGGTAGCGCATGCCTGTAATTCCGGCTACTGGGAAGGCTGAGGCGGAAGGATCACCGGAGCCCAGCAGGCCGAGGCTGCAGTGGTCGGAAGCGGCCACTGCACTCCAGTCTGGGCAACAGAGTGAGACTCCAACTCAAAAAAAAAAAAAAAAAAAAAAAAAAATCAAGGACTGACTGCGGTAGGTGAAGAGGGGCAGTTGTATAAAAATCATGCCTAATTTCAGTGTGGAAATACTTTCCTGAAGGAAGCAGCCTTGAGATGTGCCTCCTGAAACAGTAATTTTATGGTAAGTCTGAGGATAGTTGGCATATACGAGATACAACAGAGGTTTATTGGAGTGGTATTTTCTAAAGACGTATCTGAGGGCCAGGTTTTACTTAAATAACAGGAAAATGATTTTTGGGGAGGAGAGGGATGAAAACATACACTGAATCACTGAGAGCTAACCAGTTAAAAGAGAGTTGCACATTTCCTTTGGTGGGGAGAGAAATGACAATACAAGTTCTACACTAAGTCTCTGGGACTCGATTATTTTTACATTAATAAGGATAGTTTATAGCATGTGGGTAGAAAGAGAATTTTAGTGATTTTCTTTTTTTCAGTTGAAGAGGCATAATATTTTAGGAGATAAAGACGGTAAGTCTATCTTTTAGCCATCTATGGCCACAGAGAAAGTTACCAGAAGTGAAAGAATTGGTAAGAAGTGGTTTCAATGGCGGCAGTATAGTAATGAAGATAAAATAGAATTCTGGGCAATAAATCTTTTTCTACTCTGTAAATACCCCCCTTTCAACATAAAGACTCTTTAAAGAAATAAGAAAACAAAGCTTTCAGAAGGGGCTTGATACATTATTTATAAACTTATCAAGTGAAAAAAACACCCACTCAGATATTTTAATAAAAACTTTCAACTAATGTATCTAATTTTATTGGTATTAAAAAAAGTCAATTATGAACTGGAAAGTTATTGTTTGTTAAACTGCTATACAGCTTTCTGCAAATAGAATGTTTACAAACCACTTGGAATCACTTTTCCAAAGTTTCCATTTCTGAAGGTCAAATAACTATGTAACTGCTTAATAAAGAAGCAAAGAAGTACCTCGAAATGTCTCTCAGCTCTGATGGGCTTAAATTCTGCTCCTTAGGTGAGGTATTAGCAAAGCTTATTTATTTTCATTTCCAAGGCTTTTATTTGCTCATTCCCTTGTGGTAAAGCTGATTTCCATGATGATTCCCTTCTTAATTTTAATACCCTTTTTACTCATCATATAGACATAAGAATTTTCCATAAAATAATGAAATCCTTGCAAAGGAAATGAAGACAACTCAGAGAGTAAACTAGCCCTTTTTTTCAATTAATTGATCCACTGTCATGTGCATATAAGATTTTTTTTAAACCTAGGAAAATAAGGTTAATTAACATAAAAAAGCCTCACTCATCTAGACGCTGAATTTTGAATTTTACCCATGCTGCCTTAAGTGCCTTGATTTCCCAGTAATGACCTAGTTCTCCTAATGAGGAACATTAACCCCTGGCTGTAGCTGTCCAGGACTTAATTGTCAACTGCAGCTGAAATAGGGGAGTTTGCCGATCAGCAGGTATGTGGTATATTAACTCATGTCATTTCAACCCCTAATAAATAAATCTGTTGCTAAGGCAACAGGAAGATCAGCTCTATCAGTATTCTTCCCTCCCAGTAACCAGATCCCCCCGCCTCTTTTGGAAGAAACTGCCTTTCACACCAAGCTTAAGAAAAAAGAAGGAAATTAACTACATGTAACTGTAATTAGAAGTAACATTGTTTCTCATCTTAGAAACATATCTAAATTAATATAAAAGGACAGCAAAGAGAGAAATGCTTTTGACTAAGATCACGATAAATTATTTCCTTCAACAGGAGATAGGCACTATGAGTATACATCTGAGTAGGAACAAATCTCAAACATTTCGCCTCTTTGTGTTTCTGAATTTTCCCCTTCTTTTGTTTAACCAACAAACGATGCTAGTTCGAATAGTGCTGAAATAGCTAATTAGTTGCATAGTCAATAAAGAAGATACAAGGGGGAAAAAAACCTTACATAATTTATAATAGTTATTGTAATTCTACCTTAAAATCTTTTGTGTGATTCACTAAAAACAGGAAAAAAAAAATCTGGTCACTAAACCTCAGTCTAGTAACCTAGAAAAGCTACTGGATCTCATTCACTTAGGGTTTTAAATAAGACTTTTAAAAGCTACTTCAGTGGATTGGTTTAAAATGATTTAATATCTGGATTATGATGAAGAGGTAGGTGAAAAAATAATCTACAGGGATCTTTCCTTCTGGATTTATTTTTCAGTAACAACTTAGAAATTTCTTTGGTCTTAACCAGTTTGAGCATTTCTTCCCAAATATTACTTCCATTCTGTTAAAATGAATTGTTCTATTTTAACAAACTCCTGAAGAATTCATATTTACAATTCCTATAAAGGCAATTCATAAAAAGCAAACAAACCAAAAAAACCATAGGCTTTGAAAAAGCAATGCTGATCACATGATCATCTCTACCTGTCATTTGATAAACTGAATTTCCCTACATTTTCACTGTCATTCTTCCCAGGAAGAGAAATTTGTCCCCAACTGGACTTATATTAAGCAGGTGATGAACAATTCATCATCATCAACATTAAGTAGCATCAACCAAGTACCTCTACTTGCCAGGTACTCTGGGACTAGATACTATTAAAAAAAATCCCCCCAAACAAGCAAGCAAGCAAACAAACAAAAAAGGTTCTGTCTCTATCCTGGAGGAAATTAAGACCTAAAACAAATGACACCATTTAAAACTTGAAATGAGTAGGCCTGGGAGGCATGTGGCAAGTGCATAGTTCTGTTACATGTTTATGGGGTGCACTGGACTACACAGTGCCCTTGGTGCATGGAAATTCACAGTCAGGGGGATTCACACATCACTGGAATTTAAATCAGAGAAGATGGCTATGGTAGGGAGAAGATTTCAGGGCATCCCTAAAGAAATGTAATGGTAACTACCGTCATGGAGAGACAAAAAACACCACACAGTAAGAGCGACAGGAGGGAAATTGTCTTGAAAAAGTGAGGAAACGAGTAGGCTAGTTAAAGAGGGGTTGAGTCCACTGGCATGGTGTGGAGAAAGGCTTAATGACTAGAAAGGAAAAATGTATCTGAACACACATACAATCATATACATGAAAACTATAACAAAGAAATGGATGATCTATCTACCCAACCACCCAACTGTCCATCCATCTATCTGTATCAGCCAGCTTATCTACTTCCCAACTCATCCACCCCTGACCTATGATATTAATTAAATGAAGTCTTGTATAAGAATTTGATCAATAGAGTGGTGACAAAGGACTTAAAAACAGACATGGGTCTTCAGCAGTTGAAGATGATTGTCAAAAGCATACCATAATCAAATACCATCTTTTGCAGCAATTAATATGTTTACAAAATGAGTCAAGTTTAGTAAAAAAAAGTTAGGAAGGAAATGGTAACAAGAGTTTTAGTTTATGATATTCTAGGGATAACAATACCAAGATTGTAATTACTATAGGTGGAAGTTCTTTATGTTGACATGATATGTCAGAAAGTTAAAAATAACCCAAGAGGTGATGAGAAAATACATGTTGAATCTGTATTTATTTTCTTTATAAGTTTAATGATTTGGACAATAGTCAGCAAGGCACCAGTAAATGGAATTTTGGAAATTATAAATAGGATTTTGGTGAGGCTATTTTTTTGGCCATGAATTTCCTAGTTATCTATTTTCTTATTACTGTTTCAAAATCCTGAAATAGATTACCATATATTTATCTAATAGTGCTACATTAGAGGACAAAATAAAACTATTAGGTGATATAGCACATGATAATTTTAGCCTGAAATTTTGTTACTTCCCCCCACCCCAAAACTCCAGTAAAATTATCTAGAGAGTTTTTTGTTAATGCTAGAGTTCATTTAAATTTTTTAAGGACAAAAGCAAACTACCAGAAAATAAACAACCAAAAAAACTCTAGGTTATAAAAATATGTAACTGAAGGAAACTTACCACGAAATTGAGAATGACTATAAACAGTTAGAACCTTATTACTGCATATGAGTTCTGAGTGCCTGGCTGATGAATAAACACAGAACAGGTCAGATGATCCCTTTCAAAGAGCTACTGGCTATTATTACTAATCAATCTGAGAATTAGCTACTTAAAATAATTAGCTAGAGGGCAGATGTTCTTTACATTAAAGAATAGTTAAATCTTGAATAGTCCTACTGAAAAGCATCTATGGAATAATCTTTTTAAGAGATCGGAACAAGTAAGATGGATTCTCGCAGGTCTGAGGAAGTTTTGGTGGAGTGCACTCAAAGGCGGATGGCCAGAGCACATGACCATCTTTTCCAGAACTGTTATTATATGAAGATCATTCTTCTCTTAGAAAAACAGACTTATACAGAACATCGAAATAGAACAAAGAATGTCAGTGTCCAAAAGCTAGCACTTTGTCTTTCTGTTCACAGCCTGGCACGCCTCCTGAAGACTGACCTCCAAAAGTATTCTATTAAAGGTAATGACCAGTAAAGCTAGAGAGATTTAAAATGGCCTACTCACCAAACTTTTTCCAAGTTATCTCTGCAATAAGAAAACCAAGATAAGTTTACTTTGGCCTGAAAAGCATATCATCCAATTATCCACAACACACCCTTTCAGAAGGCAGTCATCAATTTTGTTTTCAAATCTGTATTTTTAAACCTCAGAAAGTCAAAGAATAAAAAAATCAATTTATTACTACCAATGAATAAAGCATAATTTTCCATTTTATATCAATCATTTATTTCCAGTCAGAAATGGCCAAAGTTTCTAAAAACAGTGCGTCGAATTCTTTTAATATTATGGTGCATAGCTTACTTGAGTGATTTACCTAAATATGTTTCAAAACTGTTTTTATTTCTCAAAGATCAGACTTCTTCCTTTCAAAATTCATATCCTTAACTATGTCAACTTTGCGCAGATAAATTTATCATTACTTTATGGAAAGTGCTGCAAATACCATATAGCTTATAAAAAGTCATTCTCCTTTAAGTGAAGAACTTTGATAATTTCTCCACATTCTAAGAGATAAGGTCATGGTAGAACTCATAACTATAACTACTCTAATAACTTCAAACTCCTTAACATGCTTCACAGTCCACTCCCATCTCATCTTTCTTAACCATAATATATACCTTCTTATGGGTCGCTCACAAGAGTTTTACAATGAGAACAGAATTTCTTATATCACTGATCTCTATCCTATGGCTTCCTAACTACTTAGCCCACATTGAGGCAAATCATTTTTGGTCTGAGAGAGATTTCTATATATGATAAATACTTGTTTGCTATCGACTTCTAAGCCAAAAACTGTAATATATTTATCTTCAGGGCAATAAAACTTAGTCAATGAGAATTAAAAATAGGCAATTCCAGTGGCTGGTAGCAACCGTATATTTACATATGTCATTAACAGTTCAATTTGACAGTGGTTGTCAAAGGGTAGTCTATAAATTCTTGAGAGTATTCAAGACCTGTTGAAGGAGGCTGCAAAGTCAAACTATTTTCATAAGAATACTTAGATGTAATTTGCCTTTTTTTACTGTACTGACACATGCCTTGATAGTGCACAAGCACTGGTTGCCTTAGCATGATTCAAAGCAGTGGCACCAAACGGAATCAGCAGGCACTATATTCTTCACCACCTGCCCTTGTAGTAAAAGAAAACGGAAAAAAGAAAAAGAAGTCTGAACGTCCTTAAAGAAGCAGTAAAGCTCGCTCATTTTATTAAATTTCACCCCTTCAATAGACATATTTTAATATTCTGTGTAATACAATGGGAATTACACATAAAGTACGTCTACTGCACACATACCAAGGTACAAAAGCAGTCTTGAGGAAAAGTATTTGGATAACAGTTTAAGTTATGAGCTTAACTAGTTGGTTTTTTCAAGAAACATAGAGTTTACCTCAAAGAACAGCTAATAGACAAACCATGGTTAGTCAGACTTAGCTATCTGGCAGACATTTCTCAAATATGAACCACATGAACCTGTCATTTAAAGGAGAACAACTGAAAATATCTGTTGAAAAGATAAATTCAAGCTTTTAAGTGAACATTAGAATTTAGAAAAATTGCATTTGCAACAGCTTCTCAACAGCCAAAATTTTCTCTTATGAGATCAGTGGTGATATTAACAAATGTGGTTTTTTAAAACTATATAATAAATTGTGTCAACATTTGGAAGATCTGTACGATGCAGCGAACCTGTATTTTTCAAGTCATCAATGTATGACGTCACAAAATCCATTCAAAATGCATTTAAAAGAGCATAAAAAACTCATTGATGTGGTTTCAGATTTCACATTACAGCTAACCTTTAGGGAGCTCCTACTTGTCAAGTTCTAAAATGATATCAAAGAAGGATACCCACAATAATCTGAATGGGTCATTAAAACACTCAACTTTTCCAACTACATCTCTTTGAGAGGTAGGATTTTCTTTATAAGCTTTTACCAAAACAACGTACTGCAACAGATTAAATACTTTAACAGATATAAGAATCCAACTCTCTTCTACTTAGACAGGCATCATGCATTTTTAAAAATGTAATGTAGCTTTTGCCACTTTGTTTTGGAATCGTTGTTTTTAATAAAAGTACATTATTTATGTTTACATGTACTTTGTCCTTTATTACTATTTTAAAATAATTTAATGTAGATTTAAAAACTTTTCCCTCGGTTTTAATTTCTAATTGAGTAAATATTGATAGGTATAATCCCAATAAACAAGAGTTCATTAGTATCTCAATAATTTTTAAGAGTGTGAAGGGGTCTTCAGATCAAGAGTTTGAGAATTGCAGACTTGAGAGAATGAGTGATCTTTCAGTGTATTCTAAACTTGTTTTTTGGGGTCCCTTCTAGCAGTGTGTCTTTTGTGCTTATTATAATAAAGAGAACACTTACATAAAGATTGCAGTCTGGCATAATATTACATTATTTTTATAATATTTGGAAGGAAAATAGTTTTAAAAAAACAAGCATTGTCAGTTGCAGCCTATTTTTTACAGGACTTTCTCTATAAGTCATTTCTATTAACCGTGCCTTGCTATAGATGTTTATAACAAAACATTAAAGACTGGGCAGAAAGAGAAAACAAATTACTCTGTAGAGAACCCAGCAACTCTGCTAAAATACTGTCAGTTATTTATCTACTGTCAGCAGAGGTTGCACACTATAATCCTTGACAAGCTCAGATTCAGAAAGAATGAGGAGAGGGGGCAAGCATTGCATTTAAGGGCCTGTTCTCATGCACAGACATTTTAACACAGATTTAAAGCCAGAATGTATCTTCTAGAAAATGTCACTTTTGATTTTGATACATATTCTAGCAAGTGGGCCCTACATTTGGTTGACTTAATACGAGATATGTTAGAGGCTAACACTATATCTTAGACTATTCATGATCCCAGTGTGGAACTAACACAATGAGGTCAGTATCACTTCATTTTTAGAGTTGGCTACCGCAACTGTATGATTTCATGGGCATATTTTTTATGATGATGAGGAGGGAGGGTTTTATTTTTGTTTTCTTAGGCAAGGGAATGACAGGGTCTAAACAGACTATTGCCCATGCCAGTGTTCATTTCTCCTTTATGTTTACAATGGAAACAACCGTCAATGCATTCTCCTGTCTCGAAACACCTTCTCTGCAGAAAGATACATGGCCAAGGTGAAAATGCAACAGACTGAGGAGCTTCTTTCAGTCTAAAGAAAACCTCCCCCTTCAAGCAGGGAGTTAAAGTAGCTCATAATACTGACAAGACCATGGGAAGCACAAGGAAGGGGGAGGCATAAACCAAGACAGTTGAATAAGAAACATGACCCTGGTCATTTCTAGTAGAAACCATAGTTCCCTTCAGAATACAATTCATAGTGACTGGTCAATTGTATGATTTCCACCCATATGATCAGGGGTCTAAATAAATGTGTGCTTGTAGCTGGGAATGTTTGATGAATGCTGAACCAGAATCTTAATTTTCTAATTCATATTCACCAATTAAAAATAAACTGTATTTTTATGAGCAAATTTACATAAATCAGATGATAAAGCATCTACCACTAAAGGGTAGGAGTTCAGCTCACAACATTTGCATAAATTCTCCTAAAGAAAATATAGGCGTTTTAGATTTTCATTGAAGAGTCTTGCTGCGTTGGAACTCTAATGGGCTTAGAACAGTAAATTTTGAAGAAACTGATTGTTACCCCTGTAGCTAGTAAATGTCTGCCTAGACCCAGTGGCATTTGAAAAAAGTGTTTTATCATAAAATTATCCCAGCAGAGTCCATTCTGCAAGATAACATCATCATCATCATCATCAGTACTCCATGCAGGACCCAACAGCTCTGGCACAATATTGCCAGTCATTTATCTGTTGTCAGCACAGGTTACACACTGTAATCCTTGACTGCCTCGGAATTAGAATGTCTTTGATGTCCCCACAAGAGTTTTTTGCCCGAAGGCTTTACCAATGCTCGGCGGCTCAGTGTTTATTCCTCGTAATCTTCCTCTCATCTCCAGGCTAGCAGTGACAGATGGTTATGGGCACACAATAGTATTAAGAGTTTGATATTTTTTTTATGCTGTGCTCTCTGTACAACAAATAGCTATCAGACGCGGGCCAGAGAGCTGACATGGCTCGCTTAGGTAATGGCAAACAAACAGCTCGGGTTGATGCTTTCTGTCATTTCCCCTCCTAACCCTGCTTGTTTTCATTGTATACTCTCAAAGGTAAACTATATTAACCTTATAGACTGTTATTAAAAAGATATATCTATATGAGCATAAAGTGCTTTTCTTTTCTCTTTTTCTTACTCTTTTGATTATGAAAGTAATACTGCTGACATATTGAACAAATATCGAATGTCAACATAAATTTTTAGTGTGTGATAATATCCCCCTTCATATAGCTGTGTGTCAGGCGGGAACCCACGGATGATGCATAGCAGTAAATAACCCAAACAAAATTAGTTCTCTTGTCAGCTTCTACCTTGTATGTCCCCAGGCATCAGTAAAATTGACTGCACGCTAGATTTTCAAAATTAGCCCTAATGTTAGCTATGTGTCTGGCAACCTCCAAGTTTCCAATGTTCTACTATATTACCCGTAAGGATGAATGTGTTACTTTTATATTTTGGCATTTACTCTTGCTGATGCGGCTTTTTTCCCTCTTCTCCAAATTAAAAATAATTTAGCTTTAACAATAAGAATGTGCACAAACATAATGCTGCATCTCTTTAAGCAACTAACTTTAGGCAATTAAATTAAATTAAAGCAAAAATATACAAAGGAAGGGAGGGAATTATTCAATTTAATATTGTTAATTTTATTAACACAGCTCTGTCTCATTCTGTGCAAAGTACTGAATAACATGGCTCTCACTCTTTCCTCCATATTGCTGTTTTGTAACTGCAGTCTACTAATTATTTAGTTGAACATTTTTGTGATTTCTCAGAACCAAACTTCTTAGAACTGATTTTCTTGCAATAAACATTACTTCAGAGACAACCAAAGGTTAGTGGAATAAAAGAAAAGACTTTCAGAAGGGAGTAAATTACCACATCTATTTTACCTTGAAACAGGTTGATCTCATCCAGACCCATAGCATTTTAAAATCACATAAAGGAATACTAAAATCTGTCACATTCTAAGTAAAATACAATTTAAAAATACATGTTACTCCCTTAGAAAGGCTATGCTGGAAGTGTGAAGTTAAACAAACAAATCCAAAAACACATTCCACATCAACTTTCAATCCCTAAATTTTATGTTCATACATTTAGAATCAAAGATGAAAATCCCTTTAGGTACCAGATGCTGCAGATCAACTGGGAAAGCTTCTGGAGTTTTAATGTGCTGGAAGTCAAATCCTCGGCAAAGGCGCTTTGCCCGGCCGGTGTGGTGTGCTTATTACTTCACCTGCAAACAGTTGCTCTCAGAAAATCGGACCTAATGATCAGCCCAGCATCTCTGCAATAAAGAGATCATAATCTGTGGGGGAAGTGAACTCTAATCAGGCCACATGCAGATTAAACTAACTGGGAGGAATAAAAACTAGATTAAAATGTTCATGCCTAATACCAAAAGATTATCAGGACATTTTACCTCTTTAAATCCTAATTTATAGGAGCCAGGGTTAAGTTTATGAGTTTATATTTAGTGAGATTACATGCTGCAGTTGATTTTCCTCTGTTTAGAAAAGATTCAGCTAGAAAGTAATTTGCTTAGCACAATACAGAGGTATTTGAGTGAAGGGAAAGAGTTTCAAATGAATTGGTATATATCATGACAAGTAAAATAAAGTCATCCAGTTGAAACTGGCCAACATATTATAGTAAATAATGAAAACTGTTCTTGTCTTAATGGCAACATTGCTTTATAAATGTATATATATGAAATAGTTTTGTGATAACAATGCATGTATGTATGTGTATTCCTACATTTTGAAACTTCTTGAACAAGTGATTTTCTAGATACTGTTAGTTGAGCAAATCAATGTAAATAATTATCTGTAATTTAAGTTTAATCTAAGGCACATTACCATTAATATAAAGATATTGAGTAGACTACCTTGGCACCACATTAGTAGTATCAACAAATTAAAATGATATTTTTCTAAAGCTATAGGGACGGCAAATTAATAAGTCAACCATCAGAATATTTTCTATTACCACTTCTACAACTCTTAGTAAATTTACATGTCTTGACTTACCACCTGTGAGGCCAGACAATGTGCAGCGGTCTTTGCTGATCACCAACTCCACCCAAAATGTCACAGGGATCAAGAGTCAGATTTTGTTTATTTTCCCCACGATGAGAGCTTGAATTATCTGATGAGTTGGACTTTTTCAAGTCTGACTCCTGCATTAATGAGCTACCCTGATTTTCCTGTTGCACAGTATCAAGGCCAGGGTGTGCATCACACTCTGAATTAAAATTCTTCAATAAATTCTCAGAATCTCTCTGCTCCAGTTGAAAAGGAAGGGCCATGGACACAGCAGCACCGCCATTTCCTTTAAGGCTGAGCATCTTCTTTAAATGGGTTGTTTTGTGCTTGGGAATGAATCTGTTACAAAAAAAGAATGCAATATACTTTTAGTGAAAAGAAAATATGTAAAATTTGTCCTTTACCTTCCCGTAAGGATATAATGATTATATATAAAACTGAGAAAAAATAAAGATGCTATAACAAAAATGCTAGAAAAACTGCAAAAAGTGGCAGCCACCAACAAAAGTGCAAAAGTTTGAAATTGGACCAGGCTGTTTTGAATGGTTTCCAAAGAGTTTCTGTGGCTTCAAAACCTGTACTGCATATACCATAAAACATAAGATTAGAGAGATGTGTTATCACTCTCCTGTCACACATCTTTCTGGATTTCCATTTTGTGTTTTCCAATCACCACACAGCCCAGTGCTTATTTTCAAGCCGTATTTGTTCATTAACCTAAAAAAGTGTTTGAAAACTTCCTCGATAAAAACGTGCCATTTCTGCTTATGACTGTTCTATATTCCTGGGCAGCTGATGTTACTTTTTATTAAACTGACCTCGCTAAAGTTTCCTGAAGTATATTTTAATATCTTTTTATTATCATTTCACCCCATTTTCCTATAATGCTTTATTATACACAGTTCAATATCTGTTATGTATTAGTAGAGAATCTAAATATAATAATATCTTAAAAAAATTATAGCTTAAAACCTGTGAGCTATACATATAAATAGAGGATCTATACTCAAGGAGTTTACCGTCTGCTGGGGAGCAAACCATCAGTGCTTAGAAGAGAGTGGGAGACAGGTATGTGAACAGTCAACTAACCAACACTGGAACATACTATCTATAAAATGGAGACTCTCATTTTTATGAGGGAATGGGGAACAAGAGATTAATTCTGACTTGAGGATCCAAAAAGGCTGAAAGAGGTTTTAGTTGAAGGATTTTACCAGGCAGAGTGGGGGAAGTTCTGGAGTAAGAGCACAGTGTGATCAAAGGAAAAGGATGTAAAGGAACACCCAGGGAATAACGTGCAACTCAAAGAGGCTGAGGTGCAGGGCTGAGATGTGAGGTCTGGAGGGGCAGACTGGGTCAGACAATCATGTGCTTTCTTAGAGTTCCTGAGGCCCATCCAGAGCCTTGGCCCCTTCCCTGAACTGTTGAGTAAGTGAAGAAATAGATAATACATGCATTTAGGAGGTAGGTAGAAAAGAGAAACCAGGGAAGGAGAACAAAAGGAATATCTGGAAGAGTAGAAAGGGAATCCAAGAGAGTAATATCACACTGCCGAAAGGAATCAAGAGTCCTCAAAGAATGCATAAAAAGGCAATCAAGAACTCTAAAAGAATGAGTAAAAGGGGGATAAAACACTGCAGAGGTGCTACAACAGCAGAAACAACAGGGAACTTTTGACCTCGTCAGGTGGCAGGCACTGGCTATTCCAATGGGCAGTCCCTGCAGAGTCGTGTGGGCAGAAATCAGAGTTAGGTTTGTGCATGAACGAGAAAGAAAGGCAGAGAAAGGGGGTAGAGAGGAGAAGGGTGGGGAAGGCAAGGCAGGGTTTTTTTTTTTAAAGGGGCACATGGACACGGTTATTCACTAGGGGATACTTGCTAAGGAAGGAAGCAGGATCCTGAAGAACAGAAAAGTCTAATAAGATGGAAATAGAAAAACAATATAACATGTGATAACAGTGTGGGGGGAAAGGAGAGCCTTGTGCAGAGCGTAAACCTAGTTTTCTCGCAATGCTGAGAGAAAAAGAAGGGGAAAATGAAGCTGAAAAAACCCCCACCAGTTTTAGGTGGCAGGAGTGGAATCTAAGAAGTTGTGTCACTAAAGCATTAGGCTAGGTCATCTACTCCAGGTGGGGTGAGTTGAGGTGAAGACAGTTTTTAAGAAGTGAGCTGAGGGATCAGAACCTCCGCTGTGAGACAGGGAGGGTGTTAATGAGAGCGGAAAGCAAGGGCTGATGAGCAACTTATAGTATGCTATGTACATTCCAGAACCAGAAAGCATGCTGTAGGGGCATCTGTGTTTGTTTCATTAAGCCCTTTGAAAGTCTATTCTGATTTCAAACACCTGGGAAAAATCAAATATATAGGAATAAAATATGTAAGAACTCTCTAAGTAATAAATACTTATGTATGTAGATAAAACTCAAAGAATAGTACTAACCTTTGAACATAATAATAATGATAATAATAATAATAAAACAATTAATTTAGTTCATGATTTGAAATGGAAAGAAACCTGGGCATTTACAGATTGTAGTTTCAAACCTTATAGGACTAAAATTATTAAGGGAACAAACCAACTTCCTAAAAACAAATTCAAAATACTGAGCAGATTCTAAGGAGCTAAAACACAAGAACAAAATTGCCACTGATCACCACAAAATCTTTTAAAAAAATGACTATCACAATATACAACTTCTCCTAAATAAATGAAACAAATGGTAAGAGAAGGAACATCTGTACATATCTGGAAAACAACAATAAGGCACAAAGTAATCTATCTGTTTATGTCAGATAAAGAAGGCAAGTTTAAAAAGGATTTTTAACAGTATTACAAACTTAGTGCACAAACGACTCACAATTTTAAAAAATTGATGGGCATTGAAGCTACATATCTTCATTTTAAAAAACAGTATCATGACCCATCTTACTCATAAAATTCACTTACATTGGCCAGCATGTGAGCAAAATTGCAAATTAAAAGAGACGGGAGATTGGCTAAAGGGTTGTAAACAATGGGAATTGGTAACTGACAAGGAATTTAGCTGTGGGCAAGGTGGTGGGCCTGCTTTTATTCAACACGTTCCCTAAATGTTCTCAAGGATGAATAGAAACTCATGTTAGCACAGGTTGCAGATGACTGACTTGATAGGTGGCAGTGAATAAGGACATCAGAAGATGCAGACTATAAATGGGGCAGTGACCAAAACAGCTTAGAAATCTCATGAAATTGAAAAAATAGAAATAAACCTTGAATGCAAGTAGGACATATGGGAAACACTATTTAGACTGTACTGAATTTGACAAGATGAGTAAGAGTTGATTTAACCCAGCAAACTGATGTCATGGAGTTCCAGATCCTGTTGTACAAGGAAGGAAGACAACAAGTCTGTCAGGATAGAACACTGTGCCCATGCTGATTTCATTTGGGACACCTGAGGACTGTATATGCTTGAAAATTACAGAGTTCTTAAAAGACCAATAATAATAATTAAGGCAATGGAAGAATTGATTTATGAGGACAGATTAAAGGAGCTAAATATGAATAGCCTGATTTAGTGACAACTAAAGGGGTACATAATAGGAGTCTCCACGGAAAAAGAATAATTACTTAGCCGGGTACAAGGCAGGGTATAACTAGGAGTAATGAGATGAAATTAAGAATGGGCAAATTTAAGCTGAATTTCAAGAAAAACTCCCTGGCGGTGTAATTTATTAGCTTACAGAATAAATTCTCTATGGAAATGCTACATCTAGGAAACTTGATAATAGAACTGGACAAAATACCAATAAATAATATAGATAACCATCTAGTACTTGAAAGAAGGTGGCTACAAGTTATGTTGTCCTTGTTTATAATACTTTTTCATCTTTTATATTTGTAGTCTATTTATCACAGTGATTGCCACCAAAAGAAGTATTTAGACAATTAGCTAAATCTAACAGGATTCTTCTTTTAGTTAGAGAAAGTTAAAAACATTTTAGTTTCCATGAATTCTGCAGCAAGAATGAAGGCAAAAGCTAAAATAATTTTTTTTTTTTACTTTATTTGGTCTTGAAGTAGGCTGGACAAATGTATTAATATTTGTAAAAACAAAACCAACCTCATCCACTATCCCACGTAAGAGTCTATTCTGATTCTCTGTGCCATGAAACTAATATTTTCATAGACATGTTTAATATAAACAATCATTGCCATACTAGAAATAAAAAAAACTTTAATTCAGCTTTTCTAAATGTAGCTCTATGGTCAATTACTTCACATCAATACCAAGATCAAATAGGCATAATCCTAACAAGCAGTTTACTTAATAATAGTCACCACACTAATTAACCCATCCAGAACATTCTTAATCAGACACTATTTATAATGTACAGTTAAGAGAAGCCTGGCAATAAACTGTTCTATGCTAAAAAAGAAAATAACACCTTACTGATGGGGTAAAAACTGGCTTTTCTATAGAACTGGACAGAATGTTTGCGCTGTCCTGGCATTAACTCAATAAAGTGACTATGCAAATAGGCACATGTCTGAACACTTCCTTTCTCTCCCCTGCTCCAACTCTGGTGGAGGTGTTAATGAGAAGAGAAAAGGTCCTGAGAAAGAAGTGAAAGAGAGAAAAGAAAGAGTCAGAAGAAAAACAGTGAGCTGCCTTTTAGAGCATATGTCAGGTTTGCCATTTAATAATTCACTTGTTTTTCTTAAAGAAATGCTACTGACTGTCTTACTCATAGAACATCCCTCTCTAAATTTCTCAGAAGCTCCATCAGAACCTGTCATTAGTTTTTGAAATATTCTGATTACTGAAAAATAAAAAAGAATTATTCTGATTACTGGAATAATTTGCAATCTGTTATTACCATAGGACTCTGGTCCCCAACTTTTTTCTAGCCAATAGCTATTTTCTTTAGTATTCTTTTTTTAAAAAATATTTTTTTTTATTTTAAAGCTGTGGGTTACAATTCAGGGTTAGGTACAGAAGTGGTCATCGTGCAGGTAAAGTTTGGGAATTCTTATTGATGTTATGAGTCCTTCCTTCCATCCCCTGGCAGTGTCCCACTACCGCCAATCCCTTTCTTATAATCTTATGATGAATGTTCAGGGTCTGCTTATGAGTGAGTACATGTAGTGCTTAGACCTTTGTTTCTGTAATTAATCACTGAGTATTATATACTCTAAATCCATCCAAGTTGCTGTGAAGTCCATAATTTTATTTTTCTTTATGGCTGTGTAATATTCCATCATGTATGTGAATCACATTTTCTTTATCCAGTCTATTTTTCGATGGGCAACATGGTTGGTTCCATGTTTTTGCTATTGCGAATAATGCTGCAATAAACATGCGTGTGCAGGAATCTTTTATAGAGTGATCTGAGTTACTTTGGGTATATTCCCAGAAGGGGGATTGCCAGGTTGTGTGGAAGGTTGAATTTTCAGGTGAATGGAACACAAAAGGAGGCAGGAGTTGTAATCTTAGTGTCAGACAAAACAACTTTTCAACTAACAAAAATTTAAAAAGATAAAGGACACCACATAATGATAAAAGGCTCAATCCATCAACAAGAAGTATCCATCCTAAACATGTATGCACCCAACACAGGACCACCAGCTTTTATTAAAACAGCTTCGAAGTAAACGAAAAAAAGATATTGACTCTAACACCATCATAGCTGGGGACTTAAATAGTGTTACCCCACTCTAACACTATCATAGTGTTACCTTGCTCTAACACTATCATAGCTGGGGACTTAAATAACTAGTTTACCCCACTCTAACACTATCATAGCTGGGGACTTAAATACCCCACTAACAACCCTAAATAGATCATTGAGGCAAAAAATCAACAAGGAGATCTGGAACCTTAATTTGACGCTTAACTAAATGGGTTTAATAGATAGCTATAGAACATTACACCCAACAACCATAGAATATACATTCTACTCATCACTGCATGGAACGTACTCCAAGACTGACAGCCAGTAGCTATTTTGTGAAACAGAAATAGAGCCTTATAGTTGAATCACAGAGGTAGTAGTCAAGAGGGAGGCAATAAAGTTAATGCAAGGTACGTCAACTTAGGACATTCATGTCAATTTTTGGGCTGTTGAAGAGAGTATCATAGCCGAAATGTATGTCACGGTGGAATACTATACTCACAACTATCTGAGAGATTTTAATAAAAAGCATTTAATATAGTAAGTTCAAACTATAGACTCAATAAATGCCCAAAGATAAAAGTTCACAGGACAGAGATTATTAAGTCTTGCTTCTCAAAACACATTTAAAAAGACAGCAGGTAAAGAACATGATGTCAATTAGTGCATGATCAAAGAGCAAGAGAGTATGTAATTGATCAGGGATCTTTCCAAATTTAAAGAGACAAGAGTGTTAGTAACTGGAATAAGGAACTGGCATATGGGGCAGGCAGCGGGAGGGACGGAGTAGTACTATGCAACAGTCTAGTATCCTTTAGGCCAGCATTTCACAGGTGTGTTCTGGGCAACATTAATTCCATGGGACACGTGTTAGTACCGCATCTGAATTTGTGGGAAAACAAATTTGGAAAATGCTGAGTTAAATAAAGTTAAACATTTCTACACTGTAGAAATTCCCAAAGTACATGTTAATGTGTACTATAAATATGCTCATTCATTCACTCTTTTGTTCATTCAGTAAATGTTTATTGGGTACCTATTATGTGATGAGGATATGTTTATTGT
The DNA here is from genome assembly GCA_027257055.1 of Cephalopachus bancanus. Lineage (NCBI taxonomy): Eukaryota > Metazoa > Chordata > Mammalia > Primates > Tarsiidae > Cephalopachus > Cephalopachus bancanus. The sequence continues at coordinate 7,582,368 of JAPVLO010000031.1, read as the reverse complement.
TTTCTACTAAACTTAACACTTAATGGAACAAGACACCGGTCCTTGTCCCCTATCTCAATCCTGCACAGGAAGTACCTTAAGAATTAATGGTCAACAAAGGATACTCTGGGAAATACTATGTGAGGCTCTAGTAGGTGCACAGCCAGGGTAAGAAAGGCATGGGCAGCCAAGTGGATAGTGTGATATTGTGTAGGGTAGAGATGGCAGAAGAAATGGGAAAATATATTCCCATGAGAAAATGGTGACACACAAACCAGAGGCCATACACCAATGTGACATATCAATAAGCAAAGTAAAGTCTGAAAGAAACTGGTGGAACCTGTGAAAAAAGTGACAGAAGATATAACGTTCAAGGCCAATAAGGATGACAATAGAAAAAGTATTAACAATTTTTATCAACTTCTGTGGCTTTCTGGATAGAAACCAAATTGAGGGAAAAAAAACAGGAATCAAAAATAACTCCCTCAGGTCCCTTCCTACTGTGGGAGCAACCCCCTCAGGTCCCCTCCTCCTGTGGGAGCTTTCTTGTCCTCTCAATAAATTCTGTTTTTTTTTTTAAAAAGCAGACTTTCCAAAACTGTGAAGGCACATTCTGGCAGTTCAATGATCTAAGGCCTGGGGTGATTTACAACAAAAACTATTCACTGTTACCAAACAATGTGTTAGAAATTAATTATAAAATTAACATTTTTAGAATTTAGCCACATAAGCAAATATCAAAGATGATCAAAAAATTATGCTAGTCCACATGTGCCCAATATGTCACTTATATGGTAAGCAGATTTATATAAGCCTATAAAGTATAAAAGTAAAAATCTTGATATAGTAGTCTCATGTGTACACATACACCCCCAATACCTCCTGCCACACTATCTTTACTAAAAAAAGGAATCCCAGGCAAGGAAATCCGTCATAATTTAAAACTAGATGTTTGGAGACCACAACATTAAACAGAAAGGCAGACTTATGCTTAGTTGTTTGGTTGTGGTATGGCTGCATGACTTCCTTACTGATGAAGGCTAAGAGCTAATATTCATAAAATAGGTGGCACATGTCTATGAAGGATGTCTCAATAAGAACCTTCTAGCAGAACAGTTTTTGAATAAACTCAAATCACAGACAAGCCAATCATAATACACATGCACACAGCACAAATACTCTGGGGGAGAAGCCTCAAACCCCTCTGTGGCTGGTGAGGCCATGTTGTTTAGATGCTTGGTGTCTGTTGCCTGAAACAAATTTTACCTCCATGGTACAAACTTTTAAAGCCAACATGAAAGACTGACAGCACTCTGTGAGAGGATATCAGGCAAGAGTATCTTGCTCGGACTATGAAGAATTTGTGACAAGAGAGGAAGACAGAATCCATAGAAACGAGCTGCAGTTAAAAATTAAAAAGAAAACCTTACTTACTGGCCTGAGAAATGCATGCTGAAGCAGAAAGAAAATTAGCGGTTATGAGACTGGTCTTTTGAGCCATGTTTGGTCCCAGTGATGAGACACTCAGTGAAGACAGCATCTTCTATTGAAAAGTGAAGCTTTCATTGTTAAAAAGAGAAGCTTTGGCGACCACTCCTCTGCTTTAAAAGGTACATCGTTTCTGATGTCTGTCATTTAAATGGCTGGGATATATGGAGTATCATAAAGCAAAGTTGGTTCTGTTCTGTTAAGCCTATTCCTTTTTATTTTTATTTTCCACCATCATTTCTGAGAGTCATTTCTGAAAATCTAACACTTTCTAGATAACCTCATTTATACCATTTGCTTGCATGGTCTCTTCTGGCAACACAGATTATACAATTAGTATTATTTAACTTAAATCATTATACCTCGATTCCTCATTCTCTCTTAATTTCAAAGTGCTTTAGATTGTATACATTGCTAATTTAACTGCCTACTAGTATGAGCAGTTTGTCTTATTCAATTTTATAAAATCCCTTTAGGATATATTCCTCCCACGCAGAAATTTAAGGTCCTTATGAATGTATGAGAATAAGAAAAGCTACCTTGCAAGTTGCCAGAACAAATGTTGATCAAACCCAGAGCAATCCTTGCTAACATATGTACACTCACTTCTCACGATCTCCACTCCCCCCAAAAAAGAGCTCTCTAAGAACAACAACAAAACTCTCTCGTTTACACAAGGTTTACTCTAGTAATTCAACACAGTTTGGCAAAGCCGTAGGGTAAACTGCAAACAGAGAATTTTTATTTTCCTACTTCCACTTTTAAGCATTCTCCGCCCACTGAGGGTCAATTCCCTAAGGTTCTTAGACTACTATTGTCAGGTTGCCCCTGCCTCCAACCCCCCAAATGCTACCATGGGTCTCCCTGCAGCCTAGTCTGAAACTAAGCCCCGCTTCGGATGCAGCTCTGAATTGTGCCCAGCTCTCTGCTATTGGTATTGTTGAAACTCAGCATAAACGACCACAATGCATTAATCTCCTTCTGTGCTCCATGTGTCACACCTTTTAAAAGAGGCAATGTCTTAATTCAAGGAAACTAATCACAAATGGGACATATACAGGCACCACAGTAAGTCCGTGAGGAAGATTATATGGAGGGGCTGATAAAGAAATCTCTGTGAACCACCTTAAGTTATTCCACCGGAGCAACAGGTAGGTTCAAGTTGGGAGAATACAGGCTGTGGTGGTAGATAGAGGATTACATGGGTATTTCCTCTGTTCCGAGTTTATTCAAATCACTTAAGTTCTCTTAACCTCAGTTTCCTAATCTGTAAAATGGGACAGTAACATCTGCTTTTGCAAATTTTTTGACAGCATTGAGAGAGAGAGAGAGAGAGAGAGAGAGAGAGAGAGAATGTGTTGGGCATGAGGTGTAGTAGGGGCTGAGTAAATCTAAGTAAATTGTCCATTCCTTAATTCTCCATGTAATAACCAGACTTGCAAGGTTATTCCTAAAGTTACCTTGGGTAACACTACATTCCTAGTCAGTCACTATATTAAATCAAACAACAAATATTTAAAAAATATTGGTTGTATCAGTATTTATGAAGCTTTTAGTATTGTGTAGCAACATCATACATACTGATTTGGGTCTCTTCGCCCTTGAAATTGTAAATTATCCATATCATCTTTAAACTAAACTGTGTTCACTGACTCCATCATCCAAATGATCTAACTTTTTTCAAACTTAATACTTTGGTCATCATTTTTTCTATTTGTAACGCAGAAGAAAGTTTCAAAGTCTTCTATCTACTCACTTCACTTAATTTGATGATGGCATATAAAAATAAAAAATTTCTATAATGTGGATCCAGTGTAATTTCTTTCAAAAAATAAGAAATTGTTGTTTCACAGTCATATGCTCTATTTTCTGTGTAAGAATTTACCTTGTTAACATGTAGGTGGTCTCACTACTTTGGGAATCAAATGTCTCCCACAGCACTGATAAAGCATTGATAGAAACCCTAGAAATGGTCTCTAATCATGTGTTCTACTCCATGATTTTGGGAGGAAGTCATTACTTGAAGGTTGAAAATGGGATGGGAAAATGTACTGGTATTGAAGAAAGGATCACTTTCTTCTTTCCAAACAAATATAATAATTCCTTTAGGATAGTGTTTCCAATTGGAGAGTCTCCTTTGGAGCACAAAATGATTTTACTGGATACTACAGTGGGAAAAGGGGAAAGGGACAACATCATAATGGGTAAAATTTGCTGAATAGAGTATAAGGAAAAAGAGAGTCTGGTGTACTATATTTACACTGACAGTGACAAAAGAGTATTTTAAAAGAACAAACTCACTATCAAAATTATGTGAGAATTTGGGAAATAAAAAGGAGAAAATATGTGTGAACTTTATTCTGAAGCCAAAATGCTACTTTGTAAAAAAAATTAAGATAAATGAAAAGAACAGAAATTTGAGTGTGAGGAATGGAGTTTTTCTTAAAGATTTGGTTGTAAAAAATCTTTCTAAACCTTAGTTTTCTCATAATGAGAATAGAGGTAGGCCAGGCTTGGTGGCTCAGCCTGTAATCCCAGCACTTTGAGAGGCTGAGGTGTGTGGATTGCCTGAGCCCGAGAATTTGAGACCAGCCTAGGCAACTTGGCGAGACCTCATCTCTACAGTAAATAAAAAAAAATTAGCTGGGTATGGTGGTGCACACCTGCAGTTCCAGCTATGTGGAAGGATCGCCTGAGCCCAGCAGGTCGAGGCTGCGATGACCATGAACATGCCACTGCATTTCAGTCTGGATGACAGAGTGAGACTCCAACTCAAAAAAAGAAAGAAAAAAAAGAGAGAACAGAGGAAGTAAGCATCAAGCATTTAATCAAGTCTAATGATTTTCTTATAATTATTATTAAGAGGCAAAATGGCATAAAGAGGTTGAGTTATATTGTTTGTTTTCAAATTCAGGGCTCTGCCACTTTTTTGCTGACTTGAGAAGAATCTTTTCTATAAGTACCAGTTATTTCACCTGCAAAATGGAGATAATGATAATGTTGACTTGCAGAATCATGTTTCCATATTGTTTTGCATATAGTTAAGAATTCTGATACCACAAGTTTTTTTTTTTTTTTGAGAAAAGCCAGCATAAAGCACTTTTATTGCAATAATAAAACTTGAAACTCATGTGGTGACCGGGGTGGGGGGGGGCAGCAACAATTTATCTCACCAAATCACTACACAGGACAGCAAAGGGGTGAGAATGGGCCAAGGGAGGAGAAGCCAGGAAATGCTGAAATCAGCAGAGGAGTCAAGCATCACAAACGGGAGATGCTGAAGCTGCAATGACCAGCATCATTTTCCTAAGAGAACATTCAAGGACTTTTCATGAAGGCTGGGCTTTCACTGGGTGTTAAGTCTACAAACAGCACCTTCAATATAAACTTTCAATTAAAGTTCTTAAAATTTAGGAAGTGGTAGAGCTTGAAAAGTTATGAGATTACAAAATTCCTGAAAGTTCATTAGAAAACCACAGGATGAAAAAGAAAAGCCAGGCCACGAAGAAGGCTTCAGAGCTCCCTGCTGGCCCAGGGACAGATACCTGTAATGTCCAACACTGCAGTGAAAATGATCCGCTTTTAGAAGGCAGAAGGTCTTGGGAGCATGGGGTGGGGCTGGTGGAGGTGAAGGCTCTCCCCTCCCACTTCAGTTTTGGGTTGGGCTTTTAGTTTAACCAAGGACATCTCTCAATTTGGAGAATAATTCAGCCCTCAACAGCTCCTCAAATCTGCTATGGCTTTGCAGCACAGTAGCAAGAATATATAACAGACAAAAATTTCATCCAAAAAAATAATAAAATAAAGATTCTTGCAACCCCCTCCCAACACCAATTCCTACTCTAAAGTTAACCCATCACTTGTGCTGCTAATACTTGACTGTATACTTAACCTGAAACGTAGATCCAAAAGACTAAAACTGAATCTTTACCCCAAAACAAAACAAAACGAGTAATTGAGATTCATGGCATGTAGTTTAGGCAAACACACATACGGGGAGAAGGGGAGGAGGAGAGGGAGGTATGGGAAGCAAAGTGGAGTGACAGACACATTCAGTGGGTGAAGATGTCTATACAGAGTGTGGGGACACCAGGAGGAGCTCCCTGCCGATTCTATGCACGCGGCTGGAGGCACCAGATCCCTCCATGGCAGATCCAAGAACAGGGAGCTTGGGGAGGAGGCCATTCCTGGCATTCCAGTTTTAGAAGTTCCACATTGAAGATGAGAGTGGCCTGTGGTGGGATGATGCCAGGGTGCCCAGTGGCACCATAGGCATAGTCTGGAGATATAGTCAGTTTGGGTCTCTGACCCACACTCATCTGGGCAACCCCTTCTTCCCTGCCTCTGATCACCTCCTGCTTGCCTAGCATAAACTTAAAGGGCTTGTTCCTGTCCCGGGAGGAATCAAATTTCTTTCCATCTTCAGGCATCCCGGTGTAGTGAACCACGCAGGGTTTGGTCACGCTTCCAGAAGGTGCGCCCGTCTCCTGGGGAGACGTTCTCCACCTGCACTCCCATGCTGGCAGCGAACGCTGGGCGGGCTTGCGACACGATGGGCTACATGGACGGAAGTAACTGGCGGCAGTTCGGCGGCTCTGCCTCGTCCCTCCACGCGTTCCAGATACTACTATTATTTTTATTATTGATAATAATGGTAATGACAATAGTTATATTTCATTGTTACTAGAGGGACACTCAACATTCTAAAAACTCTAGTCCAAGATTCCACTGGCTCTCTCATAGTTGAGCCTACTTTATAAACCAGAGACACATCCATGCCTTCTTCATGACGTATTTTTCTTATTACTTCTTACAAGTTATACTTTAGCAATCCACTTAAGGCAGGCATTTTTAATTTGCCTTATTTTCATTTGTGTATGAATCAAAAATTTGTACTGATGCTTAGAGGCAAATTAATTGTTGAAAGGTCCAATGTTATAAATTAAACAAGTATCTTCCTCCCTTTTATCTTCCTCCCTTTCTATTATTTCTTTCCTATGGTAACTTTTTCTATCTTTCACTTTTCCTTGTCTTTACTTTTACTCCTTCAAATTTTTCTAACTGAGACGTTTTGTCTTTTTTCCTTCTTAAAACTGCATAAACCAGGAAAATAAAACCAGGAAATTTAAAACTTCAGTTTCCAGATCTTTGAAGCATGAACAGATGGACATCAAAAATCCAGTCTTTTTTTCTTTTTCATTTGCCTATCCACAACCTGAATAAATCAAAATTACCAGTAAATCCAACTTCCAGCACAACTGTCCCCCCATTTTTTGGCTCTCACATTAACTGCTAGGACACCAAGTATTGATTCACTTCAAATTCTAATTATACTGCTATCTAATTTGTAAGCCACAGAAACTGACCTTATCCAGAACAAATAGTAAAAGATACAATATTGTTAGTTTTACATTTGAAATAAAACCTTTAAGTGCACACTTCTACTTACTTCAGGTTTTCTATACTTTCCGGTATTTTTAAGTTTGGAAAAGGGGAGTAAAAATAAAGCAGATGGATAGATTAGAACTATCTGACATGCTGGGCAAATTACTAGAATATAAGCAAGGCTTGAAGGAAAAACACTAAGTAAAAATGGTTCAGAGAAAGAAACATTCATTCACCATTCAACAAAAATTGGAGTGCCTACTGTGTGCCAGGCAAATTAGCTAAGACGCCCTCATGGAACACACAGTGTAGTAGGTGCTTCAATCAGGAAAAAACTAGGTGTAAAGGTAAGAGAACCCAGCTCTGGAGAGGAGGCTAGCATCAGGGAAGGCTCTCTAGAGAAGGTGATCTTAAGTTAACTCCATGATGATTAGAAGTTAGCCAGGTGTGAGAGTGAGAGTTGGGTTATGCTAAGAGTAGTGGCATATGCAAAGGGCCCAGGGCAAAAAAGAACATGGTTCAGCAAAGTATGGCCAGAGCACTGACTGGGTGGAGATAGAAGAGGAGGTGGGGAGAGGGGAGAGACAAGAGATGAGGCCTGAGAAATATGGTCTTTCTGTCCTTAGTGATACAAGTAAAGGGCTTTGCAGCCCTTTGACAGGTTTAGGGCCAGACTGAGTCTAAATAGACACTCTGGCTGCAGTGTGAATGGACTGGAGCAAACACGGTAGAGCAAACACCAACGTTCAATTCGTCTGTCTTTGAATCCCCACTAAAATAATGATAGAAGAATTTTTAAAAGGCAAAGACTCACACGAACAAGGAGAAAAACTGGGAAAAACAGAAAAGAATGCCAACCAAATTTCAGAAGATGGAAAGCAGATGGATGAGTGGTGTTTGGGCAGAGGAGGCAGAACGTGTCTAAAAGTGCATGTGATTTTCTTTGCGTGTGTGGTATTGGCCAAGAAGAAGCTCATGTGCTCCACAGAAGTGTAGAAAGCCACAGGAATTGATTACTCCAGGTGGCTTTGGAGGTGCATTTGCAGAGCAGAACTGAAAACAGAAGAACTGATGGCAATTCTGTGTAAAGTGAATTAAATGACCTGATAAGCTCCCCAAGCCCACGCAGCCAGGCAGCTACCCACTCAACAGCAGGAAGAATGCCTCTAAGCTGGAGCGGTTGAGCCAGAAATGAGGCTGGGCCAATGGTGAGGGAAGGAAATGAAGTGAAAGTACGCCCATTCATTGGTGAAGTTTCTCCAGCACCCTTCTCCCATTTGGCTTCTAGACAACTAAAGATTGTCCTTCTTTTTCTTGGGAAACTTTTTCTGGACACTAACTGGAATGACCTATCAAAACTGATATGTGGGGGATGCCACAACAAAACAAGTGAATCTGTTCATCCTATGAGAAAGGTCTCTGGTGAACTAGCCCTGTCTCTGAACAGAGAATTTCTAATCATCTTTCATGGTCTCGCTCTCAAATGTGAGGGGACAGCCAGGAAGCACCAGACATTTGAGGAAATAAACTTGACATGAAATAAATATAGCGAGGCAAACAAGCAGGAGAAAAAGGAACTGGGAAGAAAGTGAGATCATGTGGTGAACAGAAGAAGACAAATTTAAAAATCCTGTAATAAATATTCACAGGGGCAAGATTTTGCATCCATAGTGGAAAAGACAAGATGCAAAAAGACAAGATGCAAAAAAAAGAACATTCAAGAACAATACTTGTAGTTAAAAATCATAGCTAAAAAAAAAAAATCAATAGGACTGAAAGATAAAGTTGAGAAAATCTTGTTGAAAGCAGAACAAAAACAAAAAGAAGGAAAATAGGAGATAAGATAAAATTAGGTCAAGCTAAGGTTACAGGTTTTGAAGAAAATGCATACTGAGAAAATAGTGGGGAAGAAAATAAAAGATAAAATAAAAGAAATTCTTTGTACTGATAGGTCTAAATTCTCAGCACAAGAAAGGAACAAAAGTTCAATTCAAGTAGAATGATTATAGAATTTCAAATACTTGGGGTAAATCAGAAGATCCTAATACTTTCAGGTGAGGCAGCAAGGGTACTCACATACAAGGGAACAGAAATTGAATGTAGACAGATTTCTCAGATGAAAGTTCAAAAAGTAGAAAACAATGGGACATGATCTCAAACTTTTGAGGTAAATGATTTTCAGTAACAGGTCAATACTCAGTCAAATATCACTGAAATGTGGTACTTTCAGACACGCAAATTTTTAAGACATTTTAGCTCTTATGTACTCTTTCTTGAGGAGATACAAGTAGGTATACTCAGATATAAGGAGAAAGCAAGCCGGGCTCGGTGGCTCAGCCCGTAATCCGGCACTTTGGGAGGCTGAGGTGAGTAGATTGCTTGAGCCCGCTGGTTCGAGACTTGCCTGGGCAACTTGGCGAGACCTCAATTCTACAATAAATCAAAAATTAGCTGGGTGTGGTAGCACACGCCTGTAGTTCCAGCTACTTGGAAGGCTGAGGCGGAAGGATCGCTGGACCCAGCAGGTCGAGGCTGCAGTGGCCAGAAGCGGCCACTGCACTCCAGTCTGGGTGACAGAGTGAGACTCCAACTCAAAAAAAAAAAAAAAAAAAAAAAAGGAGAAAGCAAAGCAAGGAAGAGAAAAATATAATCCAGGACATAGTTGACCCAAGGGCCCAAAAAACATACGAAAAACAAACAGGAGCAAGAGAATTGAGGCCTCCAGGAGGTGGTTTCCAAGGGCAAAAGAAAATGGAAATGACAGGTTTCCCGATATGGCTGATTATTATTATAATCACTCTGTTGCCCAGGCTGGAGTGCAGTGGCATGATCCCAACTTACGGCAGACTTAACCTCCTGGGCTCAAAAGATGCTCCTGCTTCAGCCTCCCAAGTAGCTATGACTGCAGGCGTGTCACCACACCTGGCTAATTTTTGGATTTTTTGTACTAGGCTGGTTTCAAATTCCAGGGCTCCAGCAATCCTCTCATCTCGGCCTCCCATAGTGTTGGGATTACAAGAGTCCTGGTCCTGATGTGGTTGATATTGAAAAGATATAGTGACTGTGACAGAGTTTGGGAATGGATTTGTGATACTGACACAGAAACCAAGCAAATAAAGACAACATAATAATTAGCTCCAGGAAAAAATGAAGAGTTGTTTAGGGAAGGAAATCTAATCATATAACACAATGAGGCTCAGCAGGGAACACTTCTTTGATAGTAATAATGCTATAACAGGATATTTATTTAACAAAAAGTTGAGATATAGTCATATTAGAAAAATAGAGTTAGCGAAAATGTGTGTGTGTGTATGTGTCAGTGTGCTTAAATTACAAGAGAGCTAACTACATTATTTCCAAAGGTAGGAAGTCAATAAATATCCCATTTTTAAAAAAATTAAGAAATACATAAGAAATGCTAGAAGTTTTGACAGTGGTAGCCTCTGAGGAGGGTACAGGTCTTAGGGGTAAACTGGGAAAGAGGATTTCACTTTATATATAAACGCTTTTTACACTTTCTGACCTTTAAAAATGAAACATGTGCATTACCTTTAGAATCTATGATATTCATGAAGTTCTGTGCAGAAATCTTTGAATATTGCCTCTTATATTTTCTTTATTTTTTTTTCTCGTAGAACTCCTATTAGACATAGGTTGGATTCTTACCTTTTAAAATCTTAACATCTCATTCCTATTCCAATCTCTTCTTCCATTCTGTTATATTCTTTTTATTTTTTCATTTCTAGGTTACCGATTTTCTCTTTAAAAATGTCTAATTTTTAACATGTCTACTGAGTTAATTTTGATGAACATATAAAAACTGTTTAGTCCTTTAAAATATATACATTAATTTTTATAGTATCTTTTTTATTTCTCATGTTATCAATTTATTTTTTATGCTATGAATTGTTTTAAACCAACTTTATCTTCTCTACCAGAAGTCCTAGTATCTGAAGTTCTTGAGTGTTTACTTCTGTCGTGAGCTGAGTTCGTTTCTGACTTGCTAAAACTGGACTAGATATTAGACAGGAAATATCAGAGAAGAAGGTTTTGTGAAAGGATCAGGAAGATAAGTTTACTCTTATGCACTGTTTATCATGCCTCAGAAGAGCTATAGAAGTACCAAAGTGAGTTGATGGAAACAGGTTTAACTCAAGATTTATCCTTCCTTTAAAAAAAAAGGATCTCACTGGTTTTCTAAACTCTAAGATATTTATTTAAACAATCAGGGAAACAGCAGGTATTTATAGAGTGCCCATTCACACTCAAATATTTGCTCTTATAGGAAAAAGAATTAGAAGAAAATCAGATATTTTAACATCATATGCCTGAATTTCCCTTGTCTAAACTTATTTTAAAAGAGATAGTATGTTGGTTTTTTAAAGATCACAACAATCCATGGTCTTCTTTCAAAATATGGTGAATATTATTGTGAAGTTCAACATTATTTGCAGAGGAGTTTTTACTTTCCACCTTGAAACATTTTTCTTTGAAAGGTGAGTTCACAAATATCAGCAAATAATCTCAGGAGGGACTTACATCAATTCAGTTTGTAATAATATTATGGTGAATCATAGCCACAAAAATGTATCAACATCTCTGTAAATATGAAATTGGATATAAATGCAAACTGTATACCTTTAAGCATATAATAACTATCCTAGAAAAAGTAACCATTCAGCAGAGTTGTCATATAAAACAAAAAAAAATTTTTGACACTTAAAAAGTGTTAAAAAATTTTTGACACTTAAAAAAGTGTCATTTAGGTTTATTGAGTGTTTACATCTTGTTGGCATGGGCCATCTTATTCTGTATATCACCTGAACTGTCGATACATGCCTTAATTTATACACATTTAATATTAAATAAAGTATGCCAGAGCATAACTGATCATAGGGGTGTCAAAAGCCAGATTATTCTAGAAATAGTTATTAGTTTGGGAATACAGACAGCAAATGGCCAGATGGCCCTGCAGTAAACTGCTGAAGGCCATTTAAAACCAATCTACGTGTAGATGTATTCCAACAGAGAATTACAGGCAACAACCAATGAGATACCAAAAGTCATGTTACAATATCTTTCTGAAACCAGAAAAAACATTTCAATGTTATAGAATGCAAGTTAAAAAAAATCTTATTATTTACTTCCCTGTGGTAAATAAATGAGCAAAATCAACTCTGTCCTTAGCAGGTTTATGGCCCACAGTAGATGCTCACTATGCAGTTGCTGAATGAATGAATGCCCTGGTATGAGGATGTGGAAAGGGATACACATACACTGTTCTATGCTTTTCTAGGTCCTGACTGCTTTGTATACTGATTGAGATTTGGGAGTTTGAGTATGCTTTATTTAGGTGGTTTGCATATGTGAAGTGGAAAGAGTAAGGTTGGTTGAAGGGTAATTATTTCTTGATGGAAGAATATAAAAAGTATAAACAGCTCAGCTATTGCTTAAGCAAACTCAGGTTTTCATTCCTGATCTACAATGCAAATAGTATACAAAATAAGGTTTCATTAAAGAGTGACTGTCACATCAACAGAAAAGAGAATGAAGACTTGCTATGCAGTATTATTAGATATATTAAATTTGTTGTCACTAGGATAAACAAAATACTGCTTTGAAGGACTACACACTGTGACATAGAAATAGCTTTGCAATATAGAGCACTCTTTTGATATAATTTTTTTTTACTTTATTGCAATAGGGTTATATTTCTAGAAGAAATGAACATCAACTTATTGATAGCTTGAGTTACTATTAGAAAAGTAATACACTAATCAGAAAGCATCTGTGATACATAAGAATCTATTTTGAAAGAAAAAAATTTAGAATCTTTCTATCACATGATATCTTTATAGCACAGTATAATTCTATGTCATAGGCTGTGGAATGAGACTTTCCCTAACATCCTGGCAATTCTATTGAGATTCTGATGCTGAAGATTAATACCTACAAATGATAAACAGAGCTGCTTGACACACTTCTGCAGGACTTACTAAAGATAGAAATATTCTCCTTAAAATACTCTTACTGCATTACTTTCTAATTCCCCATATAAGAAAAGGTTAGAGATTGGAGAGGAGGAAATTCACAGGAGTAGATGTGTGGCTTACAAATCTTATAGAGATTGGGATGTCAGCCAGAAGAGGGTCTGGCATCTCTTTCCCCAAGCTGGTTGACTGCCAAGCTGCCGAAACTCAAAATCTGCCTCCTTCTACACCTAGAAGAGTTCTCGGGAGAACCTACTGCATGCCCCCATAAAAATGAAGCATAGATCATGGTGATAGCCCTAATTTCGAGATTCTAAAGGTAGGAGAGTGGCCAAAGTTGCCATATGGCAGGGCAAGGAGAAACTGCAGCAATGGAAGTACCTCCATTCTTACCACTCCATTCTTACACCTGCAGGTCTAGTGGGGTGGCGAATCAGGTTTGTACCATACTGAAAGCACTGTGACTAAGAAGGCTGCCTTTGGGGCAGGAGCAAGGAACGTACTTCTGTATTATGACTTAAATCATTGGGTTTCATTCATAACACCCCTGTGTGTGAGGTCTCCAACAGAATGTTTCAAAAGAATTTACCTGTCTGTGTGCCATGCAAAAGACTGACATTTGGCTATTGAGCAACAGAATGCATCTGACACCTGAGAGGCTCTCAAACAGCACCATCTATGTAACTAGCCCCATTCCCTTCTCCTCTGACCCCTCCTCCCAGTCCAGACGCTGCTTGCAGAAGATTGAGGGTACAGAGAAGAAGCACGAACAGAAATATATGTACTGTTTTATTAAACAGGTTGAACTCTACAGGGTATAATGAGGGAATAGCTTTATTTTTCTTCTATAGTTGCCTTTAAAAACACTCTCAGATCTCTCTTTCTTCCCATTGATGACAACTTGGGCAGAAACCATGACTTTCTGGCTTGTGGTTATTTCCTTCTGGGACTGTTAGTATATTTTTCTCCTTCCCACATTATAATCTAGAAATAGTACAGGCCTTTTTAAATAGGGCACTAAAGGTAGAAACCACAAAAGTATAGACTCATTTGTGTAAAAATAATTTATCAAAAACCTCATAAATACAACTAAAGGGCAACCTCTAAACGTGTGAGAAATATTTGAAACATATACAACAGATAAAGACTTAATCAATTAACTTTTAGAAATCAATAGGGCATGTTGTCAGGTTCAATTAGCTCTGCTACTATGTAATGTAGTGGCTGTGTGACTTCAGGCAATTCACTTAACATCTCTGAGTTTCAGTTTCCTCTTCTTTAAAGGGAGATCAATGCTATTACTGATATCAGTGGGTTGTGGGGAGGACTGAATAAGCTAATTTATGTAAAGCATTTAGCACAGTGTCCAGCCAAGAATACGCACTTAAATAAACGTCGGCCTTTTATCCTCATCACCATCATCCAATCTCCAAGCAGCAAGTGGTGGGTGGTAAAAATTGATTTGTAAGCATTCTTTGTTTATTTTGTCTGATTTGTCATAGTTTTCCACAATGAGCATGTGTTAGTAGGGAAAGTACAAAAACTACTTCAATTAAAGAATAAGAATAAAGGCATTTGTGCACCTCTGCCAACTTTACAAAGCAAAGAAAGGCAGCTGTGTGTTTCTTACTTGAGCTAGAGGTGATCATCCTGCTTTAGTTTGTTATACATAATGTCTCTTGGAGTTACTGAATAGGCAAAATGATTATCTCCCAAGATAGGCAAGAGTCATCTGGTCATTCATTGATACAAATAAATAGCTGAGTATGAATTATGTTTCCACTGATAAGTATATATACACACACACACACAAGACAGGCAAAAGGCATAGAAGCCTTAGAAAACATTCATAGGAATAGAATCAAACATTTTGTATCACAGCTTTATGCCACGTTGTCACATCAGGTTTTATTTGTTTATCATATCACCTTATTTACCCTAATGAAAAATTACTCCTAGGACTCAGTTTCCTTTACTGGCACCGCCATTTATTCTGGGCACAATTTTATAAAAATAAGATGAATGGAAAGATACCGAAGTCATTGTCAGAGGAAGCAAAACCACATGAGAGGCCCTGGTTCTGGTGCTCATTTAGGTTACTTACTTAAAGTAAGAGGGAAGAAGTTCTGGGATGTATGTATCACAGTATTTGAAATGGCTGTCCTCCGCAAACAAGTCCAATTTATAAGAGAAGAACACATAAGGTAGAAGGGGGTTTCAAGTTTTAAACTATGTTACTAAGTACACATTTGCTTCTAAACTTTAAAGCAGTGCTGAATCCATTTGGATAGAGTTATAGCATTGCTTTAAACACACACGCACACCCAGACACACACACCATGGAGGTAATCCAGTTACTCCTGCAGCACAGATGTGCACAAGAATGCTCTAAGTGATTAAGATAGGGCTTTAAAGTTAGTTAATTAGAAACATCTCTCTTCCTATGATCAACACTGAAATTGAGTTCTGGTTGGTGGAAATTTACATTTGAATTTAGATTTAAAACTTAAGATGTCCTTTGGACTTGTTCTTGTGCTGTAGGATTGTCTTAGCATGAAGGCCTTCTGCATCTAAACTCCTTCTCAGTTTTAACAGTTTAAAAAATAGATTTTGATTCACCTGATATGATTAAACCAAGCTTCTTGTAAGTAGCACTTATCCTTTCTTGAAAGGAAGGATAACAAAAGTCATAAGTGTAGTATTTAAAACCGATTTTGATAGAAAAAATCACTTCATTATAAGAGCAACCATACCACTCTGCTCTGACTACTGGCAAGATCCTTTCTAAAAAGCCATAGGACTGTTGAGAGGGTGAAATATAATATATAGAAAACTGTTCAGCATAGAGCTTGACACAAATACTTGCTTAATAAATCTTCAGTTTTGCAAAATGAAGGTGATTGCTGGAGAAGGTGAATCTAGAGAGTTACAAAAATGTATACTTATTTTTTAAGTCCAAATTTTATTTTCACAAGCTTAAATATCAAATGCTCAATCTACATGTTATAGTGGAAAAATATTGCTGCCATTAGAGTTTTTAAAGTTATAGTCACATGAAATTCCCAAAGGTCAAAAATGAGGTTGCTTCCTCACAACTTCTGACCCAAGCCACATGCATAGAAAACACAAGGTCACTCCTGCTCTCCTGGGGCCATGTTGATAAGACATGTAATTCCACCAATTAGTAGAACAACCCAATATCCCTGGATTACTACAGAATGGGTCAAGTAGGTCACTTCTAAAAAACACATATTACTTTTCTATTGGCAAACAATATGAATGTACTCTTTGATATATTTGATCATGTATGCCTGCTAGTATTAATGAATCTGCTAATGTTAATGGCAAAACAACTTACGTGCAAAAGAGTGGCCCTTCCATATTATTTTATTTATATTTTGTTTCCAACTCCAGGGAGGCTGATAACAATGCCCACTGAATTTCCCTCTCAGTGAGGTGGGCACATATGTCAAAGAAGCAGTTTGAAAGGAGAGGTAGGGTGTTAGTGTAAAAATTCTTTAGTAGAGGTGTAGTGTTGCAAAGTACCTTTAGAATCAAATTGCCTTGGACTCATATTTCAGGGTCACCACTTAATAGGTAAGTAACTCTGAGAGAATAAAATAACATAGTTGAACCTTTTGGTTTTCGCTTATTAAACAGGGACAACCTCCTAGGGTTGCTTTAAAGATCAGTTGAAATGATGTATATATAGCAGAGACTAGGCATCAGAAAATCCATTTCACACTGAGAACAACTGCTCTAGAAAGACAACACACCTGCTTAGCCGGGAAAAACTGGTTGCTGATGCTTTGGAAGTCACTATTAGAGGTAGATGCCCAGAAAAATCTCAGAACTGACTGATGAATTAAGAAATTAAAAAAAAATTTTCATGTCCACTCTAAATAGACCCATTGATTTCCTCACCTTGTACAGGTGGCTACTACTGATGATAGTGGTCTAAAAACTTCCCAGACACCTGAGTAGCAAGGATGGAAAACAATGATGACCACTACAAGCCACCTTCCCTTGGAACTTGTTCTCTTCTTTCCATAATATCTGATTGGTGCGGTTGCACAAGGAACTCAAAGAAAATCAGAGAAAAATAGGAAAAATCTGTTTGAGGAATATGATTTAAATTGGTTGTTAAGTGCTGATACTTAAGAAGTGACTATAAAAAACATGACAACAGAGTTTGGGAAGGGAAAGTATGAGCTCAAAAAATCCCCGTAGACACCAATATCAAAATTTTCTTTCATAAGAACACCTTCTCTTCTTTCACTTTCTCTTAGTCAAAATACTATTAAGTCATAGTTTGTATTAGAGTACTGAAAAGTTTTTGAATAGGTAGGCAGATATCATCTTCCTATTGTGTTACTGCCCGTGTTTAACTGAAGATTATCTTGGCCAATACCTCAGAGAAAGTAAAAGAAAAATGTTGGAAACACTATGCCTTTTGGCTTAATTTGTGGTGACTCTATTTTTCTTTTAACTGCATGAGGTAACTTCATGTTATTGTGGGATAATGTTAAGATTTCATTGAGAAATGTTCTCTGTAAAATATTAATATATTCATCAGTATTTCAAAACCACGTGACTTAGTTGTGTGTTAGGATCATGGGAGTAAATTGGGTGAGCTGAAAAAGCTGCCTAGCGTAGACACTGCACAGTATTCACAAGATAGACATTACCGTTCACAACAAAGTCTACCCATAATTCCTTTTCTAGAGTATTTTTCTCTGGCTAGCAAAACTTAATGGAATAGTTTTTCATAAGCTGAAAGCATGGGAAAAAGACCAAATAATTTTAAGACACAAGCATGTGTCACACATCTTCAATCTACCAAGTATACCCTGAATACATTACAGAGAGTCCTTGAATCCCCTACAATTAAATGGGATACTGTGTGTGTGTGTGTGTGTGTGTGTGTGTGTGTGTGTGTGTGTCTGTACACATCTGCATTTATTTGCATTTTTCTAGAAAGGAGCCCATAAATTTCACCTAACTACTAAAATAACTTATGATACCATCATGAGATTGAGAAGAATTTATTCATTCCATGGATATATTTATATGACAACCTTTTGTTAGGCACTATGCTAAGCACAGGTACACGTGGAAGACAGTGTTTGGCCTTTACAGTTTATAGTCCAACAATTGATTTGAACGTAGGGGTTGGGTTGGGTGGAATTCTGATTACTAGCCTACTATTAGGAGAGAGTATTCCTCTCTCCTAATAAATGCCACTCCATCTAAATCTTCCCCAAATCTCATAATCTCCCTGGGATACATTCTCCTAATGAAATGCCATTAACACACCTTCACTGATGTTGTTCCCAGCAGTGGCCTTTCTACTTTATTGCGAAAGGTTCAGTTCAATGCCTACCTTCCTTAAGATGCTTTCCCTGAGACTCCTGAATATTGATGACTATTTATAACCATGACTGCTGGTTCTCTTTACCTTTGTTTTTCTTCTCAACTAAAAAGTAAGAAAGGGGTCACTTAGGGCCTACCCTAAATGCCAATCTGTTTCCTGCTAAAGAAGATGATAGATTTAAAGTTGTTTCTCTGACCTATATTCAAACAAAGGTAGAAGGAGGTCTTCTTAGAAGGAATTTTTTTTTTAAATGTTGAAAGTGTAAGGGAAAATAAATGCCAAGTCAAGAGTCAGCAAAATAATATGTGCCAAGAGAGACAGAAAGAAGAGTGTGCAGTTGGAAGTATATCAAAGGTGCTGGGCTCTCCATGGAGGGTGATTCCAGAGGTACTACAAAGCTCTAGGAGTATTCTCAGACCTTAGGAGGTAGGCGCAATGCTGTTAATAACTGTAGTCAGAAAAAATTCTCATGAAACTTGTTCATTTCTGTGAACAAAGCTGTAGCCAACCTGTAGCCAAGCTAAGTAACAGGCATGTTGTCTTCCTTCAGCATGAATCTTAGTGTGACTTGGAATCTGCCAAGACTCATAAAATGTACCCACTTCTGTTCATTCGAGTGGAAAAGAATGGGATTGCCAGGCAGATCTCACAATGCTGTGGATCCTACTGTGGTGGCACATTAGAAATTTTAAAACACTGGTGTATCTGAAAATATTGTTGATGTCTAGGACCTATCCCAAGAGACCCTGATTCAACTGATCTGAGATGGGACCTGAAAAATAACAATTGTTTTCCATACCAGGTGGTTCTAATGTGCCACCAGAACTGGATATTACTGTACGTTCCATCTAGGTATAAAATTCAAGAACTTGGGCATAGTGGGAGGATATGGTTGATACTTATCCCTTTTTAAAAGTGAAGAGAAGGAAAAATAGGATATAAGGGTATAAAGAGTCAACAGGTAGATGCAAAGATAGTGCTAAAGTTGGTTTTAGAGACTCCGAGAGAAAAAGGACAATAGAAGTGTTTTTCATGAAGCTAAGAAGGAATGTTCCTAATTTGCCAACATCATCAAGAAGCCTTTAAACTAATTTTTTTGGAAGGAAGAAAAGGAGAAAAATACTCAGATACAACTATAAAACCTGAAACCTCGGAGGATAAAACAAAACAGCAAATGGTAAAGATGGTAAAGATGCCCAGAAAGTTTTAGAGAAAAAGTCAAAGGAAGCCAACAGAGATGAAAACTTTGGGCCTAAGGGCTCTGTACAGCAGTGTGCAAAATTTGAACAAGAAGCTAATTTAATTTGGAATTTTCACGCAAGAAGGTATGCTCATAAAGGATATAATTCACTCCTAAGATGCTGCAAGAAAATGGTAGACAGGAAGCAGTATAATGACTAAAAGTGCAAGCTTTGGAGTATGAACCTTTTCAGTTCAAATCCTAGCCTTGCCACTTACTAGTTGTGGCCAACTTCCCCAAGTCCCTCAGTTTCCTTGGAGGTAAAATGGAGAGAACTATATCTACGTCATAGGAATTACTGTTAGCATTAATATAGTTAGTACCAAATGAACTAGAAGATGTTAAAAGTCCAGTATCAAAAGTGGCACATAATAACTACTTAGCAAATACACTTTTTTTTTTTTTGAGTTGGAGTCTCACTCTGTCACCCAGACTGGAGTGCAGTGGCCGCTCCTGGCCACCATAGCCTCAACCAGCTGGGCTCCGGCGATCCTTCTGCCTCAGCCTTCCAAGTGGCCAGAATTTCAGGCAAGCGCTACCACGCCCGGCTGATTTTTTGATTTGTTGTAGAGATGAGGTCTTGCTGCCCAGGCGGGTCTCGAACCCGCGGGCTCAGGCAATCCACTCACCTCAGCCTCCCAAAGGCACGGGATTACAGGCTGAGCCACCGAGCCCGGCTGCAAATACACTTTTTAATAGTAGTGCTAGTGTGTGTGTGTGTGTGTGTGTGTGTGTGTTGTGTGTGTGTGTGTGTGTGTGTGTGTGTGTGTGTGTTTTAAGTTGGAGTTGCACTCTGACACCCAGGCTGTGTGTGTGTGTGTGTGTGTGTGTGTGTGTGTGTGTGTGTGTGTGTGTGTGTTTTAAGTTGGAGTTGCACTCTGACACCCAGGCTGGAATGCAGTGGCACGCTCCTGGCTACTGCAGCCTAGACCTCCCGGGCTCATGTGATCCTACTACCTCAGCCTTCCAAGTAGCTGTAATTACAAGCACGTGCCACCACACCTGTCTAACTTTTTTTTTTTTTTAAATGTAGAGATGAGGTCTTGCCAAGTTGCCCAGGCTGGTCTCAAACCCCTGGGCTCAAGCAATTCTCTCCCCTCTGTCTCAGTAGCGCTATTGTTAAGAATAAACCTTGCTGGGCTCAGTGGCTCAGCCTGTAATCCCGCGCCTTGGGAGGCTGAGGTGAGTGGATTGCCTGAGCCCGTGGGTTTGAGACCCACCCGGGCAACTTGGCGAGACTTCATCTCTACAATAAATCAAAAATTAGCCGGGCGTGGTAGCACGTACCTGTAGTTCCAGCTACTTGGAAAGCAGAGGTGGCAGGATCGCCGTAGCCCAGCACGTCGAGGCTGCGGTGGCCGGGAGTGGCCAATGCACTCCAGTCTGGGCGACAGAGTGAGACTCCAACTCAAAAAAAAAAAAAAAAAAAAGTTGACATCAGTCCAGGCAACTTGGTGAGACTTCGACTCTACAATAAATAAAAAATTAGCCAGGTGTGGTAGTACGTGCCAGTAGGTCCAGCTATACGGAAGATGGAGGTGGAAGGATTGCCAGAGCCCAGCAGGTCGTCACTGGGGTGGTTGTGAACATGCCACTGCACTCCAGCCTGGACAACGGAGTGAGACTCCAACTTAAAAAAAAAAAAAAAAAGAATAAACCCTGCCCAAAACAAAAGCTTTGTTCCAAAGGAAAAGATCTGCTCAAAGGAAAGTACAATGTACATCACAAAAAAATCACAATATCTATATTGCAGATTAAGGCCATAAACCCAAAGGTGGAAACACTTCGGAGAAAAGAAGGCAAGCAGTGGTGATGTTTTTTTGAAGATGCACTTCAGACTACTAGGCCAGGTAGAGGATGTGGTTTGGTAACAGAGATTACAAAACTGGAACAGAAATAACATAAAGTAGTGGTGGGGGACTTCAACCATGAGGACACCATATGGAAGTCTTGCTTGGCAAAAACACAATGTTGGATAAATTCTTGACTTACTTTACGAAGAGTTTAAGCTTGAAGAAGGCAGATGATGCAAGTAGAGAAACTACTTTTCTGGACTTAAATCAGACAAACCGGGATGGAGGGAGGGAGAGTGCAGGATGTGGAAATGATCAGGAACTTGAAAGAAAAGTGGCCACTTAGCACTGTGAAACACTTCACAACTCTTAGCAAGAGGGAAAAAATGTGAACTAAAAAGAACCTGGTATATGTTTAGGTTAGATAAGCATTTCAAAAACATGAGAGAGAGATGATCAGTATTACCCATGGAAAAGACAATGTGAAAAGTACAAAAAGTAGTCGGGATTATAAAATAATGACTTCCAGAGAAATACTAAAAGAAAAACAAAAACTGTTTTCCAAAGACTTCTGACACCTAATGTGTGTGTTTTTTCCCCCACACCGACCAATTCACTGACACCAACTAGGTGTCCTACAATTCAATTCAATTCTGAGACTATTACCTGGAGTTAGTATCAGATTCCTCAGGCGAAGGGCTCATTTCTACAACACTGCCCCACTTCAGATGCCAAGTCTGGGACTCAAATAGTTCTGACCAATGGCTGTAAATTGGGTATTCCCATACCCCTTTTTGGGTTTGAGAATTTGCCAGAACTGCTCATAGAACCCAGAAAAAAATTTACTTGCTAAATTACTGGTTTATCATAATAGAATATAGTTCAGGAACAGGCAAATGAAAAGATACACAAGGCAAGCTATGGGGAAGAGGCACACAGCTTCCATGTATTCTCCAGGTGTGCCATCCTCCCAACACCTCCATGTGTTCATCAACCTGGAAGCTGTCCAAGTCTTGTCCTTTTCAGTTTTTATGGAGGCTTCATTATAGAGGCATGACAGATTACATCACAGTCCACTGCTGATTGAACTCAATTTCCAGAACTTTTCTCCTACCTGAGGTCGGGGAGGGGGTAGAGTTGAAAGCTCCAACCCTTGAATCACATGGTTGGTTCCTCTTGCAACCAGCCCCTCATCTTTAGGGGCTTTCCAAAAGTCACCTAAACTCAGGTGTGGTTGAAAGGGACATGCTATGACAAAAGATGTTCCTTTCAACTTTGTGGCTCTTATCACTCAGGACATTCCAAGCATTTTAGGAGCTCTTTACCAGAAACTTGGGACAAAGATCAGATATATATTTCTTATCATATAACAAAAGAAACACAAAAGAAAGCAGTAGGACAACTTGTATGAGATGAGTGGATGCAGAACAAAACTGAGAGGAATAAGTCTTCAAATATCCAGAGGTCTTACATATTGTTAAGGAGTTCATTCTTTGTTCTCTGTTTAAGAAGACAGAAGTAGAGTGAATGGGTATAAGTGAAGGAATCTCATTTTAGAGGTAAAATGTATGAACAACCAGAGTCATGCCTTGAATGACCACTAAGATACATGCCAACAAGATAGTCCAGGATTATTTTTAAAATCTCTCACTAAGTTAGAAAAGAGTCCTAGACAGAGTAATGCAAGCCTGGCTTCCAGGCTTCAGCTTGATATCTCCTCCCCCCTAGCACAGTTGGGTGTTTCATCTACATGTGCACACACCATCACACACTCCTCTTTCTTGTACTGATTGTCTGTCTGTTGTGCCAGTCTATATGCCACAGGAATGAATTCCATTCTGTTCACTTCTGAATTGCAGCTCTTAGCAGTAAGCCTGGCACTGACATAGCTATTCATTTAATTTAAACTGGAATTTAGGCACATTAGTGGCTATGTCTTAGGCTTCATTTTTTGGATGAGTTTGCAAGAGAATGAGACCTGGGGGCCGCTGAATGACACACTTGGCTTGTATCCTATCTCTAGTCTATTTTCTCAGGATATTCTATTTGAAAATAAAAGTATCTCAGTTTTTAAATTGAAGTTGCTGATGTTCCCCATCCACCCTACAAAAGTTCTATAGTAAAAATGCTTCATTTATGAGTAGAGTTCAATTAAAGTCAATGTCATTCTGAAGATTACTCATCTCCTTCAAATTACCTGGTGCCCAAGTTACTGTTTTGTTATATTTTATGTTATTTTAAGTGGTTGTAGGGTTGAGAATGACCACTTTAGTGGCAGTGTGAAAGAAATTCACTTTTCTCAAGGTTTGGACTCACAAGTAGGTTTCCATTATTCACTGACAAGAAAATTTACCCATCTTGATGTAATACTTAGGCATATCATCTAGTCAACTGTGAAAATATACATAGCATGGCAACCTTCAACAGAAATGGTTTTTAAGCTCAATATAACAAAAATATTCTGCACTTCTTAAAAGCATACAATATATTTCCTTATTCAATAGGCTGTGTGCTTTGAAAAAGCACTGTTTTAAATCAGTGTTAAAATTTAACTTTATAAAAGACAATAGTTATTTTATAATAAGAAATTATCATCACTGAGGATCTGCATATCAAATGCAAAAAAATACAATGGTTATCAATCACAAGAGAACTTAATTTAACATCTGATAGATGTGTAGAAACTTGGGGCACATATCTATCAAGTTTCTAAAGGGTCAATAATAGTGGTGTATGCAAAAGGAAAGTTTAACTTTTTTCATTTCAACAGTGTTGAGAACAAAATTGGCATATAATCTAGCTAGAAATATACTTCAAATAATGAAATATACCAATTTGGTTAGAACATATTTACTTTGAATATTCAGGTCGTTTTCCATCCATTCAAACCTTTTCAATGTAGTGTTGCTAAATAAAGCTGCAAAGAAATGGACATTTGAAAGGGGACACCCTAAATCACACAGCCCTTCCTTCTTTCACTGCATCTCTTTATTAAACTAATCCCAGAATACGGGAGCATGTAATTTCCTGGTTGGTGGAAATCCCTCTAATCAGGATATTTAGAATTGATGTCTCCTTTAACAGGACCCCTTTTGCATTGTATACAACACAGAGGAAAATGCTATCATAACACTTCAACAGTTAAGTGACTTTATGAGGAAAATAGTTCCAAATATTTCCTAAAACCTTCGAAACCGCACCAAAGACCATTATCGTAATATTATGCTTCCCCGTGGCCTCCATTATTTAAGCTTGCTTCTCTTGAAATGATACTTGGATGAGAAACTTAGGTTTATATAATGTATAAACTATTTCAGAAAGAAAAGTCCTGGCTGTATAATTATTATATATGTAGAGACATCAGATAATTTGTTTTGAATAGTTCTTCTTTATTAATTGACAAAAGAATATATTTAAAGCTTTTCATTACTGAAGCTTTTGTGCAGAACTTATTATTATTATTTTGTCTCTAAACTAAGCTATCTACATAGGCATTATATAATTCTGTTAAATTTAATATTGGACTCAAACAAGACTATATATTACATTTAAAAGACTTTAACCTACTATCCATCTATGTATTCCATAATATGTTATATACCTTAAGCATACACAATAAAATTTATTTTAAAAAATTAAACAAATAAAAAGATATCTATCTTTTTGGCACAGTATATATACCTCATAAACACTGTGTATCGTTTATCAAAGTGACATTATAGTTTAGTGAGTTCAGTTTCAAAAAGAACCTTAATGGCAGCTAAGCATTAGATTCAGGCCTAAGGTGCTCCCACGGCCACTGTGGGCTACTCCATTTCAACTGATTTTACAACAGGACTTTTTGGGTGTAACCATAGAAAATATATTACAACAGCCTCAAGATAGAAACAGCTCAAATGTCCTTCAGTGAAGAAATGAATAAATAGATTTTGGCACATATTATGGGATATTATTCAGTCACAAAAAGGAATAAACTACTGATACATGCTAAAAGATGGATAAACCTTGAAAAATTTTGCTAAGGAAAAGAAAGAAACCAGGCACAAATGGCCACATGTTATCTGACTGCATATATATGAAAAGATGAATCCATGGCAATAGAACATGGATTGGTGGTTTCTAGGGGCTATGGAGAGATAGGAATGGGGAGAAACTACTTAATGGGTTAGGAGTTCCTTTTGAAGTGATGAAAATGTTTTGGAACTAAACACAAGTAGTACCTGCATAACACTGTGAATGGACTAAATGGTACTGAATTGTTCATTTTAAGATGGTTAACTTTATGTTGTGTGAACTTAAACTCAATACGTTTTTGCAAAAAAATTAAATGGCAAATATTTTACTGTCTATTCATAATGAGATGTCATTTAGCACCAACTGAAGCATATAGAGCATGGATGTACTCGGTGTGCTGGAATCTCTGTCAACCCCCATTCAGTGCTGCTTTATTCAGTGCTGCTTTATTTCCAGGCTGGGAAAGGGGAATGTGCACCCTAAGCCAAGGGACCCATGGGCAGCAGCTCATGAGCCCATGTGACACAAACAGAGAAAAAAATGCTGAAGGTCATGAGGGGAAAGACAGAAAACAAAGAAACAAACAACCTAGGACCACTCTGTTCTGCGTTGAAACTTGAAGAACAATTCTTCCTACATTTGAAGTAAAATATTCCACAAAGAAACATGTTTCAGATAATCATCTCAAAATGTACTATAATGCTCATTAATGTCTAAGAAAAACAATGTAGTCATATGCAATGCATGTAGGCAAAAGAAAAAAGAACTCTTCTGGAATTTGAGAAAACTGATATAGAAAGCACCTCATAACTCAATAGTTCCATCTAATTAAAACTTTTTGTAACACAGAATTTCAATAGATAGATGATTTTAGGAGAAAAATAGTTCCACAAGTTTTATTTTAGAAAGAATATAAACTTGGAATTAGAAGCAATTGATTCAAATCTCAGTTCTGTCACTTACTGCATGACTTTGGTCAAAATATCAACGTCTTTGAGCCTCTACATGTTCACCAAGAGCATACTGATCATAATGCTTCAGTTTTATGAGTTAAATTATAATGGCTAGGCCTGGCACATGACAAGTGGTCAAGAAGTATTTTTCCTTAACTTCATTCCTCTTAACCTAGTAAAAAACATTTACTTCTAATAATTCACTGTTGTGAATGTCCATATAAGATCAATAACCAAAAATTATTATCCTGTGCTATGAATCTCTTCTCTAGGTGATAAATATTTTGAGGCTTATTTCAGTGTATGATATATACATATATGTTGTAGGGGTGGGAGAAACAGAAAATTAGATTATTAGGTGCTAAAAGCTTTTATTTATGGGTAAATAAAGTTTATAAAGAGTTAATATTCTTCCCCATAGTGATGATGACACAGCTATGACATAGTTATGGTGACCTTCCCACAGATTCCATTTTTCAAAAGAGAGATAGGGTCTCACTCTGTTGTCCAGCCTGGAGTGCAGTGGTGCAAACATGGCTCACTGCAGCTTCACACTCATGAAATCAAGCAGTCCTTGCCTCAGACTCCCAAAGTGCTGGGATTATGAGCATGAGCCAGCATGCTCAGCTGGTCTCATATATTAATATCAGTTTTGAAAGCGTTTTTGCTTCTTCAATAGTCTAAAAACAAGGGTACAATTCTCTCTATATTATACCTGTAGAACATTCCAAGACATGAGATAAAGGGTTGTCGTTTCCTTTTAAGCAATTTACCCATTATTGAGTTCTTTCACCAAATAAAAAAGCAACTACAGTACACCCAATGTTGTACACAATAAAACATTCCAAAATAATTCAGAAAATATTGTTCCTGCTGTCTGAGGAACTTACAGTGTGGGTAGAAGTAAAGAATAACAAAAATAACAGCAATCAAAAAGACTTGTGGGCCGGGCTCGGTGGCTCAGCCTGTAATCCCGCGCCTTTGGGAGGCTGAGGTGAGTGAATTGCCTGAGCCCGCGGGTTCGAGACCCGCCTGGGCAGCGAGACCTCATCTCTACAATAAATAAAAAAATCAGCTGGGTGTGGTGGCGCATGCCTGTAATTCCGGCTACTCAGAAGGCTGAGGTGGAAGGATCGCCGGAGCCCAGCAGGCCGAGGCTGCGGTGGCCGGGAGCGTCCACTGCACTCCAGTCTGGGTGACAGAGTGAGACTCCAACTCAAAAAATAAAAAATAAAATAAATAAATAAATAAATAAATAAATAAAGACTTGTGAAAATAAAAATCTTATTTTCCTGTGGATTTACCATATATACAGTTTTAAACTGATGTACAGGAAATTTAATGTAGACTCTATTCCTCAATAGAAACTTACGATTAAAATTAAATTAAGGTATGGCACACAACATTTTAAATTATTTTATGAAGGCACATGAAATGAAGTCAGTTTATGTGACAGTAAACACAATATGTAGAAGAACCTTTGTTTTTACCTACTTTTTGTCAGAAAAATCATCCTCATGGGCATTTATGTATATTTCATGACTCTGGTGACCACAAAATTAAGATTTTTATACAATCACAGAAGGTGAGATCTGCTAGGGACCAGGGAAATAATTTATTCTTACCCCTTTATGTTTCAGTTGTGGAGTCAAAGATTTAGAAAATATCTTTTCCCAGAGTGAGTTCTGGAAAACACTAATTTCTCAGAATTTTAAGTGTTCTAAAAAAAAAGATCTGCCCTTAAATAAGTTTGAGAAATACTGTATTGAACAGATTTATTTATTGCAGGAATTCTCCAAGAGGTGAATAGGCAGACATACTTGTAAACAGTCACAGGAAGATAAAGTGTGTCGTCCCGACACCCCTGCTTGCTTTTAATAAAGAGGGCATTCCATGGGACTACATGTATAGAACATTTTAGGGAACACAGCTTTAGAAAATTTAACTCACACATATGACCAAGTGACCTCTGACTTTGTGAAGGTGGGGATTAGAACCATGTCCTCTGGTTCTAGGGAGTTTTCTATTGAAATCACTGATAACCCCCTGAAAGGATAAAAATAAATTTGAGGTTTCCTCCAAAATAACGCAGTTATCAGATGACGAGAACAACTCAAACAAATTTGGTGAACTACATTCTGTGGCAAATTCTTTATGTTGTTCAGTAATAAAAAATAAAAACATATTTTCTCAGAAATATCCACGAGTTGAATATGCTGTTTACTAATGGTCCCTGGGAGTAATGCCGTCTCTTTGATATCTCACATCGGCACAACCTTTTCCTGACTCCTGCTTGAGTCACTCCTATTTTTAAGTGGAAGTTTCCAGGGACCAGAAAGGCACAAGGGCAACAGTGAAAGCTGTACTTTCCATCTTCAACACACTGAGCAGCCCTGGCTGGCCTTCTTAAATTTCTTTCAATTGACACTGTTTTTTTAAAGGTGATCCAGTGGGCTGAAGGTTTAGAAAGCTGCACACTGGAAACCACTTGATAAAATGTCATTGCAGCTATTTGTATACTTGTGAAAAGCTATAGCAGACTTGCTAAGAACCTACTCTGTTTTAAGAAATATGTGTCATCCTGTAATAAAACAGGGGATGTGTATTCTCAATTTCTAACAGCAAAGGGTCATGTAAGTAATGTGTTCCCTTTGCTTCCAAAGACTTTCTTTTCTCTATTTCACAAAAGAAGGCAATAGGAATTAACTTTTGAATATT
The DNA here is from genome assembly GCA_027257055.1 of Cephalopachus bancanus. Classification (NCBI taxonomy): domain Eukaryota; kingdom Metazoa; phylum Chordata; class Mammalia; order Primates; family Tarsiidae; genus Cephalopachus; species Cephalopachus bancanus. Next base: position 7,553,434 of record JAPVLO010000031.1, on the reverse strand, counting down.
TAAAATTATTTTCAAAGTTCAAAGCAGAAAAGGCCCAGTATTCAGCTTTGGTTTTTAAATGCTTGCTTGTTCAAGCATGCATGCCAGAGTGTTAGACCAGACAATAATATCTGTACCACTCTCTTAGACTACAACAAAACTTCATGACTATTGTTTAAAAAAACCTGTGCCTTCAAGATTGCTTTATTTTAATATCACTTGCTTCTGCTTGAGCTAATTTGTGCTTGACTTTGTTAAATTTATTTCATTAGACTTATTTCTAAAAGAAGAAACGCGTTTAAAATGGTTTTTCTTTGTTTGCCCTACTTGGAGGTAGGACTCTAAGGCTTTATTTTTTAAGGACACTCTGCTCTTGTCTACTGTGTATACTAAAAGGATCTACACTAGTGAGCTATATATGCCACTAAGACCCTAAAAGTTCATGGCCATGAAGATAAGAGGATCTTGAAGAAAGGCGTCAGAAAATCCAATAACTAGAATGAAAGAAACAGAAAGGAAGATGGGATGGGACAAAATAAGAGTTTATGAGGAAAGGCTTAAGTAGGTGAAGGTCTAGAATCAAAAGGGTAGGAGACTAAAAAAGGGAGACTTCAAAAAAAGAACTCAGTTATCAGATGACAGGAAGTACTCAAATCCAAATACTGACACACCTGTCAGTGACTCAAAGCTCCTTATCCAACACAGAAAATGTAGGGCATGACTATCAGACAATGAGATAGATTTATTTTTATTATATTTTTCATCTGGCTTAAAGAAATACACTGACGTAACTTATCTCTTCCAAAATGTATTCCAGTTATACTGACATCATTGAAATTATTTGAGTATATTTTTGGATTTATCTTTAGAGCTTGTCACATTCATTCATTCATTGATCCACTCACCTGTGTCTTTAAGGAAGATGTACTGTGTCATACACTGTCATTGCCCTTGTGGATTTTGCAATCCTATATACTAAATATACTTAAAGTTCTAAATTTTGGGGTTGAGGAATTTTTAACATAAAAATAGAAGTTGAGAGTTCAAAAGAGGAAAACTGTGATGACCAAGTTGAATAGTAGTATCTTAGGTCACAATAAGTAATGAAACTGAGTTTCTTCAGTGGTTCCTAAACTATCTGGGAAGATTTCCCAAAATATTTTAAGAAATGACATCACTACTAGAATTGGTGGTTTTATTGGAGCACAGTTTGAAGGGCAATCCTTATCTGAGTGAATCATTCAAGAGAAAAATACTTAGTAAATATCTGTCACATACTAGTACCTGTAGTGTACAATTCACTCTCAGGATTACACTGTATAAAGCACAGCCCTTGCTGTTAGGAAACTTATGCCCTGACAGAAAATAGTTACAGTGATTCACAATACAAGACAAATTTAAGCAAGACATCTATTCTTATTATTAGCAAATCTCATTAAGTAGTTTGTTTCTGGCATTGTTCTATGGATGCACTGATAAACAAAATTGTGCCCTTGACTTCAAGGTGCTCACAGTCTAGGGAAAGCACAAAAGAAGTATAAAAAGGACCATTTCCGTAGTATATGCTGAGGGCCAGGATCAGTGTGGGCCACAGCATGCTAGAAACATGCAGGAGAGGAACAAGCATCAGCCCAGGAGAAGTTTCCTAGAGGAACTCTGAAAGATAATGAGAGCAAGCTCTGGGGGAGGAGGGGCACACTTCAGGCAAATGAGAGGATATGGGTGAGAGAGAGAAGCCTGTTTTGGGAACTTGGCTCAGTAGGGCAGGATTTTACTATCTGTGTGTATATGGGGAGAGTGGATAGGAGTGCTGGGAGAAAGGAGAAAAGATTGCAGAAACAACTAGGTGTCAAATCACGAAGGCCCCAAAGCCATGCTGTAGGGCCCAGCATGTAGAGTCTTGTTTTTTGTTTTAGAGGGTACATATGCATATTTATTACATGGACACACTGCATTGTGGTGGGGATTGGGTCTGCGGCAGCTCATTGTCCAGAGAGTAAACACTGTACCCCATAGGTAATTTCTGACCTCTAACCTCCCTCTCCCTTTACCACTTATTGGTGTCCCCAGTGTCTACTATTTCCATCTTTGTGACCATTTAGCTCCCATATATGAGTGAGAACATGCGGTGTTTGGTTTTGTTTTTGAGACAGTTCACTTAGGATGATATCCAGCTTTTTAGAGAAACTTCCCACAGTTTGATACCTCAGTTCACAATAAACAGGCCTGCAGGGTACAGAGGGAAAAGAAACTAAGAACTAGGAAGTAACTGCTAAGAAAGAAGTAAGATAAAGCAAGAGATTGTGGAGGTCTTAAGGGCAGGCAGACTAAGGACCTAAATGTTATTCCACAGCCACATAAGAGAGAGCTTGATCCTGGAAGAACAAAAACAAGTAACATCACTGGCAAGAAAACAAAAACAAATGATGGCAAAAGCAGAGACAGAAAGAGGAGGAGGAGGAGGAGGAAGAAGAGAAGCTCCCCTCAGAATGAATATGAAGAGTTCAGTCTTGGTTTTGTTTTATGGATTCGTGATCATACATTCTAAAATTATAAGTGCTAAAAGGCACCTTTAATTTCCCATGTCCTTTTGGTATGCTATAGGTAACCTGCCAGTTTGCAGAAAAAGCCCTCTGTTCACTAAGATATCTATTCAAAGTACTAAAGGGTTTTATAAAGCCTCACAAAGGCCACTTTGGATTATCAGCTTCCAGGCACAATCAAACCAAACTAAGTATTTGTATATCACCTGAGGAAGAAAGCACTTGTCTCCCAAGCTCTCCCCATCTCCCATCCCCCACCCCTTCTTTTTTTGCTGGGAGATATTTAAACATTACAGTCATTTATTTTCAAAATGACCAGTTTGAAGTTTGATTACAGTCTTTAAAGTATATGAAAATGTAGGTGTGTGAATGTATGTATGTTCAACCAAATAGTTAATGTGGAAATTTTCAAATCCTTTTAAAAAGTAGCTTAGCTTTGTTGGCAAAGTAAACTCTTATGCTAGTATCTTTTCACTGTCTCTTTTAGCTAACTGACCAATAGTCCTAAGTCATCTGTTTTGTTATCAGTTAACCAAGAAGCAAGTCATTTGAGAGAGGCTGCTTACATGAATTGAACCTGCCTTAATTTTGTAAATGGTAAAAAGTCTCAGTTATGCAGTAATATCTGGAATTACATTGCTTCAAAAAAAGAACAATGGCTATGAAAACCTTTTAGTTTACTCTGTGTGTCACAAATGTGAACTGAGCCACAGCGTCATATCAGTTTTGTTAGAGCAATGGTATTTGCTAAATTGGAGCAGGAGACTGGAGTTTTTTCCTCCTTTTTGACTACTTAGATCAAAAGAAAGGTATACACTTTATTTTTAATCCTATTACTTTACATGAGCCCAGACAGAACATCAAAGACAAGGTAGGCAGGTTTAACCATTAACATCAACATATTCTAAAGTTGAAAATCTCTTCCAGATAGCTACCTCACTTTGAAATAGATCACATTTGTGTTGTTCAGAGTCAATATTGCTCTCTACTGTATTTTAATTTTCACTGTGCTTAAAAAGAAAAAAATATACAGGATATGTGATTTACCTACAGCATGCAAGTTTACGTTTATAGGACAATCTAATATTATTAGAATAAAATGCAATTCACATATACTTTTTAAAAGTTAGCTGAGTCGTCCATCTCAATTCAATGAAAGAGAAGAAAGTGAATCAAATGCAGTTGCAAATCATATTTGAGGAGGGCAATGTTTCCCCACATCTGAAGTCTATTGAAAGCTCATGAGTAAGAAGTTGGAGGAACAAATCCTTTCTGTTCAAAGACGTGTCAGTGGAGAAATTCTCAGAAAATAGCACACAATTCATCAGAAATCATGCATTTTTTTTCCCCAAGCCAGATAATAAAAGAAAGTTGCAGTTCTGAATTTTTTCCAAGGGGAACTAAATCTAAATATGTAAAATAATTCATAAAGATTTTGCATAAAAAAAATGCACCATACACAGTAGAGATATAAAAAATATTTAACAACTAGGCAGACTGGGCACTAGATAATCAGAATGAACAGTGGGAAAATAACTGGTATGGCTGTATTGGTGTACAGTCCCAGCTTTAAGAATGTACAAAATTCTTAAATGAAATAAAGCTGATTTTGTGAAAATATGTGGTGGCTGACTTGAGATTTCTTGGTAACATCATTATCACCATTACACCAGCAAGTACAAATGTTTATTAAATTTCTAACATTTGCAGTGCCCTGACACTAGTCCTCTGGGGATACAAAAAGGTAAATACATATGAGATAGCATCTTTGCCTTCATGACTCCTCCACAGGGAAGACAGACTGTGGTTATACTAAATACTTAAGATAAACAAATACAAAAGTAATACATGCTTAATGCGAAAGAGTGGTATAACCCACAAATGCTAGAGAAATTCTAAAGATTAAGTGACAGCTCAGGACTAGGAAAAAATGGAGTTATCTCATGGAGAAGGGAGAAGTTGAATGTCTGAGTCTGAGTGAAGAATGAAGGAAAGGAGGGCATTCCAGCAAAAAGAGAATTCTGAATGTTTACTACCTGTATGCAGTGGGACATCAAGTTACGTTCATTTAATCTTCTTAGCAAATGTCTTTTACAATTAAGGTTCAGGGAGATTAAATAACTTGTTTAAGACCCTGCATCTATTAAATGGAAAATCCAAGATTTGAATCCAGATCTAGTTCATCTAAGTTTATGTTCTTTCCACAATATCTCAGCATGCAAGGATCAAAGCGCAAAATTAGAAAGAAATGTGGATGATGTACTTGAGGAATATCAGAGTTTATGGTGGGGAAAAATGAGAGATGAGATAGGCAGGAAGAGACTACTGCTTTCAATAGTAGGCTGAGGAATGTGGCTTTCATTTATACATAGGAGTAGTAGCAGTGGTAGTAGCAGGAGGAGGAGTAACTAATGACATAATGGGATTATACTAGGCGATGTTTTCAGAAGGTTAATTTAGCCATAGTACATACGAAGGATTCAGTATGGAGAGAGAGGAAAGAGGTTAAGGCTGGAAGCAGGGCAAGCAGATCTTTACTCTATTTCAAAAAGTAAGGTAATGAAAGCTTTCTAGCATATTAGCTCCAGCAAGAATTGAAGAAAGAAACAAATCTGAGACACATTTTCTAACTGGTTGCAATACATGGTCACTGTTGATTTTAAAACTTTGAAATAACCAAATTTGATGCTGGCATAAATTGTTAGATTCAACAAGTTCATATGGAACAGTTAAAGGAGACTATCTCCCGAACATAGAAGGGCTGCCCTTTAGAGTTACATATGGAAAAATCAAACCAATTTCTACTACCAGGTTCTCCAGATGAACTAAAATAAACATGTAACTTACTAACACTGTCAAATTATAACATTTAAGACTCTGGACCAGTGGATTTGATATTGGATAATGAGAAATGATGAAAATATTATCAGATCACAAGGCCATGCTAATTTTATTGATAGATGGTAATTTCAGGTTTGATCAAAAGGAAATAATAGCTAAATAAGAAATGGTATAGGTCAATAAACTAAGAACTTCTTTATTATTGCTTTTTTTTTTTTTTGAGTTGGAGTCTCACTCTGTCGCCCAGACTGGAGTGCAGTGGCCGCTCCTGGCCACCGCAGCCTCGACCTGCTAGGCTCCGGCCATCCTTCCACCTCAGCCTTCCGAGTAGCCGGAATTACAGGCATGTGCTACCATGCCCGGCTGATTTTTTTATTTATTGTAGAGATGAGGTCTTGCTGCCCAGGCGGGTCTCGAACCCGCGGGCTCAGGCAATCCACTCACCTCAGCTTCCCAAAGGTGTGGGATTGCAGGCTGAGCCACCGAGCCCGGCTTATTATTTCTTTTAATTAAAGGGTAAATGTTGGCCGGGCTCGGTGGCTCAGCCTGTAATCCCAGCACTTTGAGAGACCGAGGCGAGTGGATTGCCTGAGCCCGTGGGTTGGAGACCAGCCCGGACAAGTTGGTGAGACCTCGTCTCTACAATAAATAAATTTTTAAAAATTAGCCAGGTGTGGTAGCATGCGCCTCAGGTTCCAGCTACTTGGAAGGCTGAGGTGGAGAGATCGCCGGAGCTCAGCTGGTCAACGCTGGTAGGGCTGTGAGCCATGAAGTGAGACGCCAACTCAAAAAAAAAAAAGGGTAAATGTTATCCACTTTTTTTTGACAGTGTCTCACTTTGTCACTCAGGCTGGAATGCAGTGGCACAATCATGGTGCTCTGCAGCCTTGAACTTCTAGGCTCAAGTGATCCTTCTACCTCAGCCTCCTGAGTAGCAAGAACTACAGGTATGAAGGAACACGTCTCCATGCCAGGCTATTATATGATCTACTATTATATTAAAAAATCTAATCCTACTTATGCAGCACAATTAAACTAGGTAGAAAATAAAACTTTTGTTCTAAATATGTATGCTAAGACTATGTAATATGATACAGCATGATTTTAAGAAGATAAGTCATCCCAAAGTATCGCGCGCACGCGCACGCGCACACACACACACACACACACACACACACACACACACACACACACACACAGAGGTCTTAGCTGTGATAAACATTTCAGCATAGGAACACCTACTTTATAACTCATAGTTAAGGTGGTAGGGTAGCTAACTCTTCAGAAGAAAGTAGAGAGACAGTTTGCCTACTGGTGTTAGCATTTGCTGTAGCTATTCCTGGCACTGAGCAACACATGTTTTTAATAAACTTGTAAAAACAGTGTAGATCTAGCTGTAAATATGTTTTGCTTGGTAATGTAGGCTGAATATAATGATTAGATTGACAGTTGTTGGGCTTTTCTCTCCTAAAAAATCACCATACGATACAAAAGAGGAATTGTTTGAATGATGAAGCCTGAGACAGTATCGTGATATCAATACCGTGTTGATAATTATTGTTTATGACAACAGTCAATTTACACTAAAAACATGCTGCTGTTTTCCCTGTTCACAGCATTACACGTTTTGTTTAGTCTCTTAGAAATATCTAGCTCCATGTGGAAGAACCTATATCTATAATTAGAATTAAGCCACACAATCAAATGCTTGTCAATATTGTGGCAAGCAGTTTAAAAATAGAGCAAAAATTGAAGTTACTGATATATGACTTAGAGAAATTATTTTTAAAGGAAGATATTTATTGAACTTTCACTATTGCCAATAAAATGCAATGGCCAAAAAGATATGCAAATAAGTTAAAATATATACATAAGTAAATAAAATGAGTATTATCTACTAATAGGACATTAACCTTCAGTGAGCTAAATCCAAGCTTGTCATAATCTCAACTGAAAAACTTTATGTATATTATTCAACAGAAACTTTGAGATTTAAAAACTTTGCTTTCTAGTACTAACAGACATAGTCCATATAAAGCCATTTGCTAACAGTTACTTGTCAAAATAAGTCTTCTCTGATAGGGCAAAGAATTATTATGGCGTACCCATTCAGAATAGAATCACATATAATGCCAGCAGCCTAATACTATTTCATGGTAAACTATCAGAGACCAATGTTTTTTAGATTTGGAATGTCTGAGAAATGGATTTCAAGAGAAAGCTATTATATACATACTTGGAAATAACAAAGCCATCTATTTAATAAAGAAATGAATTATATACATAGGTGGAAATAACACAGTCATCTATTTAATAAAGATATTAAATAAAGCCACATAGTAAGTTTCAGTATATCATTTCTGATGTGGGAGTGGGAGAAGGAAAAAAGCAAAGATTTATAAAACAAAATTCTGTCCTTTGGAAGCCCATAATCTAGACCATTTACACTGAACCATAGATCTACATATTTTATTACCAAATAATAATAAATACCTAGATTTGAAATGAAGTTCTCATCAAAATTAATGCAGATTAATTCTAAAGGCTTGATATTTATATCACCGTCATATTTGCTTCTATGCTAATGAAACAGAACTAAGAGATCTTTCATTAAACTGTATACAGAGAATAAGGTTAATTGTTAGCACATGACAACTACTTTCACATATTAGAAGGGTTGTTAAAAGAAAAATGTCCTATACATTGCCAAAGGGCAATGGTAGGAAGAGTGAAGGAAGCTATAAGAAGAGAGATTTTTGGCTTCAGGGAAGAATGAATTCTAATAATCAGAGTGGTCCAAAAATAAATCAGTTACTTACCAGGCAATGAGTTCTCAACTACCGGGTGAAACAAATATTGGCTGGGCATCCATTTAGTGGAGGTGGTACAGGGAGTATTAAAATAGTAGAGAGGGGTTGCTTTTATTATTCAATGGATTAAATGTTATCAATAATAACAACAGTAATGGTGATAGATTTATAAAGCATACAATTTGGAATCAGAGACAAAAAGGACAATTGATTTTTTAAAGAATGGAATGGAATAGAACAGAACAGAAGTGTTACACAAAAAGAGATAGTTCACTACTCCTTCTACAGGTAGCCGGTGTTCATAAATATGCCATGTATACATTCAGAAGTCCTGTGCTCCTGCAAACACACACAAACACACACACACACACACACACACACACACATACACACACACTTTATTTTGCTTTAACTGATCCAAAGTATGCCTATTGTACTGTAGTGTTTTTGTGTGTTCTTGTTTTTCACTTAACAATATATCATAGGCATATTTATGATTACTAAATACGGATTTGCTTCATTCTTTTTAACAACTGCATAGTATTTCACAGGATGTATATGCCATAATATATGCTAATAGGTTGTTTCTAAAATATTATTTCAAAAATACTGCAAAAGATTACAATCATCCTTGTAGATTCATTTTGATGTTATGATAGTACAGTTGTTCCTCAGTATCTATAGGGGATTGGTTCCAGGACCGGACTTCACACTACAGATACCAAATTCTGTGGATGTTCGAAATCTCTGATATAATGGCATAGTATCTGCATATAATCTATGACATCCTACTGTATACTTTATATCATCTCCAGATTACTTATAATACCTAATATAATATAAATACTATGTAAATAGTTACACTGTATTACTCAGAGAATAATGACAAGGAAAAATTCTGCAAATGTTCAGTACAGATGCAAAATTTCTTCTGAATATTTTCAATCCATGGTTGGTTGAATCCATGGATCAGTCCCACAGACATGAAGGACTAACTGTAGTTTTTTAGGAAAAAGAACTGTAAATGTGGTTATTAAATTGTGGAGCATGCACATTACAAATTTTGATAGAAATTGCCCATTTGCCTTATAGTTGGATCTTTTTTTTTAAATTGAGTTGGAGTCTCACTCTGTCACTAGATTGGAGTGCAGTGGCCGCTCCCAGCCACTGCAGCCTCAGCCTACTGGGCTCCAGCGATCCTTCCACCTCAGCCTTCCAAGTAGCTGGAAATACAGGTGCACGCTACCATGCCAGGCTAATTTTTGATTAATTGTAGAGATGAGGTCTTGCCAAGTTGCCCAGGCGGGTCTCGAACCTTGGGCTCAGGCAATCCACTCACCTCGGCCTCCCAAAGCGTTGGGATTACAGGTTGAGCCACTGAGCCTGGCACAGTTGGATCTTAATGCTAACAACTGGGTATGAACACAACCATTTGCTCACATCCTTACTGACATTAGATCTCACCCTTGCTATTATTTTATTAGTCTAATAGTTAAAATATATATACATATATTACTTATAGTTATATATATTGTTTATACAATATATAGTTTATTGTGTATGTACATGTGTATGACTGCATTTTCCTAATAGCTACTATATACAAGATGACAGGGCTGTGAGAGATGCAAAGAAGAACATACTGTTCTCCTCATCATTCAGTTAGTGAGACAAAAAATACTCATAAGAAGTAGGTAAATGAGACAAAGCAGAATAAAGAGTAGTTGAGACAGAAAATGCTACATAAGGAGGTGAAAATTACTGTGAGCTGAAATGGCTGCAGATTTTGGAGAGAGAGCAGGAAGAGCTATAAGAATGGACAGGACCCCACAGGGCAGAGAAGGAATGGAGGGGCAGTCTAGTTGGGAGGGAATAGCTGCAATGCTTATGATATATCAATTTCCTACAGCAGAAGATAGACACAGGATAATTAGGTTCAACTTTATACTCTCTTACACTGCTTTATTTTTCTTCAAATCACTTACAATTACCCCAAATTATATAGTTATAGTTAAATACTATATTGTTACACTTCTTTGTTCATAGACTATGTTCTCACTGCTCCAAAGGGGCAACTAATTTGTTTTGTTCACTGCTGAATCTCCAGAAACTGAATAGTGCCAGCACACAGTAGGCCCTGAGAAAAGGAATTGCTCATATGAACAAATGCTTAGCATCAGAGAGATGGAAATTAAAATTACAATGAGATATCTTATACTAGCCAGAATGGCTATCATTAAAAAGTAAAAAAACAATGGATGTTGGTGTGGATATGGAGAAAAGGAAATATATGGTTGGTGAGAATGTAAACTAGTTCAACCTCTGTGAAAAAAGTATGGAGATATCTGAAAGAACTAAAACTAGAACCAGAAATCCCATTATTGGCTCTCTAACCAAAGGAAAAGAAATCATTATATAAAAAAGACACCTGCACTCATATGTTAATTGCAGCACTTTCACAATAGCAAAGTCATGGAAACAACCTAAGTGCCCCTCAGTTGACTGGATAAAGAAAATGTGGTATACAGACAACATGGAATACTATGCAGCCATAAAAAATGTCCTTTGCAGCAACATGGATGAAGCTGGAGGCCATTATCTTAAGTGAACTAATTCACAAACAGAAAACCATACCCTGCATGTTCTTACTTAGAGGTGGGAGCTAAACAATGAGTACTCATGGACATAAAGATAGAAAAAAACAGACACTGGGGACACAAAAAAGGGGCAAGTGGGAGGGAATAAGGGTTTAAGAACTACCTGTCAGGTACAATGTTCACTATTTGGGGAATGGGGACCCCTCAAGCCTGGTCACCACCACAACATGTCCTTGTTTCTGAATCTAAAACGAAAAAATAAAAAGGAATGAAAAGAAGACAAAAGGGTTTGCTAAAGTTGATGAATATTATGCTGAGGGCCACTCCAAGAAGAGTGAGAAATGTTAAAGAATCTGGATTCATAGGATTTATATGGAAATTAGAAAATAATACAGAATAAAACTGGGGCTGTGAGGTAGTAAAATACAACAGCAATTATGAGAATTTAGCCTAGTTTTGTTATGCAAGATGAACTAATCTGGTGGCAAAACCAGAAGACCAGGAAGAAGCTTATTGGAATAGTATAGGGATCATGAAAACAAACCTAAAAAAAGAAAAGGAGAGAGAGAGAGAGAGAGAGAGAGAGAGAGAGAGAGAGAGAGAGAGAGAGAAAGACTTGGTAACTAAATGACTAATAATAGTTCACATAAATACATAAATGAGTGTTTACCATGTACTTGTTTTGTGTTAAGTACTGTACATGCATTTTATTTAGTCTTGTGAGATAGGAATTATTATCCCAGTTTTTAAAATGAGGGAACTAAGACATAGAATGGTTAAGCAACTCACTCAAAATCACACAGCTAGTAAGCTGCCCAGCAGGAATCATTTCTGATTCTGTGTCTGTTAAGTCTGTGTGTTTTTTTTTTATCTTAAAGGAATAAACTTGGGCTATGGGTATATGGAAGATGATCCTGGTCATACACTGATACTGATACTGCACATGCATATTCATGTCCAAATTGTGGTACTCCTAAGGAAGAAGAAAATGGTCAAGTATGTCAGTGTTTTCATGACCAATTAATGGGTCATGAAATCAATTTAGTGAGTGATGAACAGCACTTTAAAAAGAAATGAAATAGATCATTTAAAGGGGAAAAGTAAACATTAAAAGGAATTGTCCAAAGTATCGTTTCATGAAACTTTTGTTTTATATATATATATATATATATCCCATATCACAGTGTTAAGTGTATTGTGCATTATGGTGGGAAAAAAACCAACTACACACACACACACACACACACACACACACACACACACACAGTTTATTATTCAAAAAGTTTATCCTTGGCTGCCACAATAGTAAGCATGTTTCGCTGAAAACTTAAAAGCTTAATAACAGTACCTTGCATCTGAATGAGGCATCAGTGAGTTTATCAAGTGCTTCACACACTATTCTCACAACCAACTGATGTTGTTTCCATTCTCAGAACAAAGAATCTGTGGTTCAGAGTGACAGAGCCAGGATCTGAAACCAGAGCTTCTGCCTCTAACCCCAGACTCCTCCTCCCAGCAGATCTCTGCATCCGCCAAACAGCAAAGCAAGTTCAGGAAAGTTGCTTTTTCTGGACGTCAGTTAGCCAAGGCCAGACTTAGGGTCCACAGATTTTTCTGGCATTTGGCATATGCAGAGGCATTAAAACTACCCCATTTTAAATCAAGAAATTAGAAGAAAACAAACCATTTCAGGTAGAGCTGTAACCCAGCCACTTCACCAAAAAGCAATGTTAAAACAAATTATTTCTACCCAGGCTCAGGTCCTTAGAAGAAATGAAGAAAGAAGCCCCATATCCTAAAGACTTAGCCAACAAAAGTTCTTTGCTCACTCTTAATAAACATAATTGTGAAAAGAAAACTGTGAAAGGAATTCTATTTTCCTACTAACTCTGTAGGCTTCCAGAATGTGAGAACTGGGAGGAAGGTGCCTTGGGAATTATTTAGTCCAGCTTTACTTTTATAGAAAAGGGAACGGGAGCCCAGGGAAGTTAAATGGGTGAGCTTAAAGTCACACAGCAGAGCCCTCAAGGACAAAAATCTTGCTAACATGCATGTTCTTAGATTAATCACAGCTCTTTCAAGAAATGTTAAAAAGGTGTGATTTAGGGTCAAAAAGGAGTTGGCTGTGAGGGTTTTGCCTTGCATTACCTGAAGGGTGATAAAAGTGGAAGGTCTGACCTAATCTGGACTATGGGACACAGCCCTTGAACCTCAACTAGCTCTGACTCCTACCCACAGGCAGTGCTATGAGCTCAACAGTTCAGGAATCAGCACTCCTAAACCCCACTCCAGATACCCTGAGAGATAGACTGCCACTCCTTACAACACTAGTATTGCTTTCCTTTTCCCCTTCCTTGCTTGGCTTCATCTGAAGCCAAATTCATATTAGCTCATCATGTTGACAAGTGTGGTATCCACTGATCAAACACGCTGAAAATGATACGCATTTTAAAGATATTATTTTATAATACCTATCTGGCTCCGGGGGGCTGTTGTTTAATAAGATATTTTAAAATCCAAAACTGGCCCCTAAAAGCTTGAAACAACATCTAACTTATGTTTGATACTCCGTAACTAAGAAACAATTTTAGAAAAGGAAGAAAATAAAAAACGAATTTAGGCTAGCAGAGGAGGCGCCAAATTTCAGTCCCTTGAGCTGTGAAAACCTCCCAATCAGTCTGTGAGTTAATGGAGACTCGTACACTTCCAAATATTTATTGTTGCTAAGTTTCATCACTGTTAATATTCAGGTAATGGATTACTTTTTCTTCTTTGAAGTCAAATACTACCACTTAAGTGGTGACAAGTATTCACCTCCCTGAAATGGAACACACACACACACACACACACACACACACACACACACACACACACACACCTCTGAGAGTCTGATCCTCTAAAACTGACGATTCAAATTTTTTAAAAAAAGGAATTAAAAGAGGAAGGAAAAGATCATTAGCTTTCGTGTTTCATCCTATGTTGGATATTTTACTCAGCAAAATGCATTAAGTTTTTTGGCGGGCCCTTTTGTTCTTATCCCAGGATTTGTGAAGAGGTCAAGGAAATCATGTGGCCCAAAGCAGGAAAGGTGAGGCCGAAGAACTGAGTGAGGCAGAAGAACTGAGGCATCCACCATAGGGCAAGGCCAGCACTACAGAAATGAATTCAACTGGGGGAAGAAATGGAGCAGGAGTTACTGGGTACAGCCAAATGGGCATAATAGTAGGAGGTGGCAACTAATTTACTTCTCCCTTATCCTTGAGTCTTAGAGCAGAATCTATTAAGAAAACCCACGTATAAGTTTAGGCTTACTCTAGATCCTGAGGCAGTTATGCCTGAATCATGAGAAAGAACTGAAACCTGACCATCAGATATAAATAAATGAAGTTCATCAAGTGGTAAAATGGAAAGATTCTGAACATGTAATAGTTAGAATTGGACTTGGGACCCAGACCTTCTAGGATTAACCACAGGCACCATCATTTACTGGCTTTGAAACCTTGGACAAGTTACCTTACTTCTCTGTGCCTTGGTTTAGCACCTGCTTCAGAGAGTTGTCAAAAAGATTAAATTAGATTATACATGTCAAGTTCTTAGTACAATTCCTGACACATAGTCAGTGCTATTTGTAGAAATATTACTAGTATACTTTACTCTAGCTTTATAATACCACATTTAAAGGCAGCCAGTACCAAACTTCAGCTAATGCTGGGACACTGGCATACCATTTGGGGTTTCAGTAAAATTAGGAGATTCAGACCTTTTCTTGGGACTTTCTTCTTCCCCTTCCTAATCTTTTCTTGAACTCTGATGTTCCACAAAGCTTGATGCCGCTCCCCTTTCACTCTGTGCATTCTGTCAGGGTGGCAAACATGAAGGTGAACAGGGCTAAGTAGGTAACATAAAGAGGTGAAGTGAGTTGGTTGGACAGTCTGGCCAAAAAAAAAAAAAACAAATTGTCCTTTTTACTAGTTCAGCCTTTTCTTAACTCAGCATATTATTGCTATCTTAGAATGTAGGTCCAATATCACTAGACCTAGATTATTATGTGAAATCCACAGATTTAACAAAAGGAAAATAAATAAAACAAATTTTAGAGATCTATGTAGCCTAAAGAACACCCATTTTAGTTTATAATTTATATTATATCAAATTTAAAATCTTTATCTTTAGCTCTAATACTCTCCAGACTTCTAGAGACATGTACTAAACTTCCAACAGGGTATATTGAGAGGCAGTCCAAACTCCTATTCACCATTTTTGGGCTCAAAACTGATTCCCACAATCCTGTTCATGTCTCTGGACTTCTTTATCCTGTTGAATGGTACCATCTGTCTCCCTAGATTCTGCCTTCTCCCCTCCCCCAGTCATCCCTATTCAATCAACCCACAAGCATCACAGAGTCACCTCAATTCCTTGCCCTTGTCCCTTTATCTCTTCCCGTACAGAAAATTAGTATTTCACTTTACTTTACTTCATCTATTACAGTAACCTAATAGTCTTCCCCAATTCAAACTCAACTCTACCACAGTTACATATATAGCAAGGAAAGTCAGTAGTGTTCCTACCCTATGGGAAGTCTTTGGTGGCTCCTAGTATCCTACAGAGTAACACTTAACTCCTTAACTTAGCAAGCAGAGCCCTCACATTCCGACCTTGCTCATCTAGCCTCATCTCCACTCACTACAAACATGTATCATAGACCTTGCAGAACTATTTGTTTCTCCATAAACATGCCATAGATTTTTGTGCCTCCAGTTTTTATACTTTCTCTTCCTTTTGCCTGAAGTATCCTTTCACTACACAGTCAACTCCTACACATCTTTTAAGTCTCAGCTCTAGCCACCCCTGTCTTTCCCAGGAAGATTTAGACACTCCTTTGAATCCAACTGTACCCAAGCAAACACAGACTAATCATTAAGGATAGGAAAAGGATAACATCATTCATCTTTATAACAGAGCATTTAGTACACCATCTGGCACACTGTGTTGGCTTCATAAATATCTGTTAAATAAAGGAAGGAGGAGTGAGCTATGAGTTTTTAGGAAAAAGATGCATAGTTGGGGAAAAGAAAGAAAGGATTTGGATTAGAATGATCTCTGGTTTAGACTACTGCCCAAGTCTCCCACCCAGTCTACCAATTAATCAAATCATGCTTTACCCCTGTCAAATCCTCCACTGGTTTCCTATAGAACTCAGAATGAATGCAAACTCATCACTATGGCAAAGCCATACCCACCTCCACAGCCTTGCCTCCTACACCTCTCCCTTTCCTCCCTGGGCTTATTTCCATTCTTAGAATGTGTTATGTGTTACTTCTGCTGGGATGCTCTTCCCCCATCACCCGCTACTTCTTGTCATTTAGGCATTAGCTAAAATGTCACCTTCTCAGAGACACCCTCACAGACTATCTAATCTGGCTACCACACCTACCTACCTCCCACTCTTTTCTCATTATCCTATTTCTTTTTCATCACAGCTCTCAACGGTATATGAAATTATTTTAACTTACTTTCAGTCTCCACCAGCAGAATATAAATTGTATTCACCATTCTGTGCCTGTCTTTTTTTGAATAAAATCTACATTTTCTCATCAGTTCTCAAGAAGTTCTAGAAAAGATTCCCATCAAATTTTTGGTCTATAGAATTTAGCTCTACTAAAAAAAAAGTGTGTGTATTATGAATATATATATCATACAAATATAGACTGCGTAGGTACAGTAAGTCCCCTTCAAGTTGCAAATTTTCAAAGATGTGAACATGTATTCACATTATTTGAGGGGCACTGTTCATTTTTGAGGCACAGGACCCAAACACAGAACAGTATATGAAGGTTGCAGCAGCCGTTCAGAATGCAATCCAGTACTATCATGTCATCTATGATGAGAAAAAAAAGAGCTACCTAGACATCACTGAATTGTTTTTTTCAAGAGGGCAGATAGAAGTGAGTCCACCAAGGAACCAGAACCTGTGCCATCAACATCAGGCATTAGTGAAACTGAAGCTTGACCTCCATCTCCTGTTGTTGGTGATCCTTCAGCTCAACCATCTCCCACTTCCAGTCCCTCCTCCAGTGAGTAACTCTTCTTGCCTGTTCACTTGATGCCAGCCTCTGTACGCTAGCTGTTGTACTGTACTGTACTACTGTCCTTTTCATAGTACTGTACTATAAGATTAAAAATGTTTTCTTTATTTTTGTAATTTTTGTTTTTTAAGTACTAGTTGTGTGAAAGGCATCATAAACTTAATTCAGTACAGTAGTCTATAGCCAATTGTGTTAGTTGGGTACCTAAGATAACTATGTCGAACTTGCAAACAAAATGGATTTATGAACACACTCCTGGAACAGAACTTGTTCGTATTTATATTAAGAACAGTCTAATGCAAGTATCTTAATAAAAAAAAAGATAAAACTACTATCAGAGCCTTATATTCTCATAATCATAGCTTTTCCGGCAACTAAAATTTGTAATCCCTTCTTGTAGTCAAAAGTTATTTTATTAGGCTATAATTTTTACATCATTCTCAACCAAACATCTCTACATGTAGAAATTGTATGACTTGTTTTAAAGAAAAGAAAATTATTGAAAATTAAGCTTTCAAAAATACCGTTGGTTTGACTCCAAAGTAACTGTCAGTGTCCAAGCATGTAAACAAAAACAAATTAGCAATTGCCATTTCACATCTCTAAAAATGTTTATAAACGGAATATTTTTTCTAAAAATATGAATATTCAAGACATTTTTCATTCTAACATTGGTTTGAGATACCTTTAGGTAAAATTATTGAAAGATAATTTTAGAGAACCAAGTCATGATATAATAAAGTAATATTCTTTTAGTGAACTGTTCTTTTTATAGTCTTGAAGTTACAGTTCCCAATATAGTATCTTTGTTAAGTATAAATATTTAGAATTTAAAATTTATGTACTCTGAAAAAATAGGTCCAAAATATATTTTGAAATCACATGACTTCATTTTTATAGCTGGGAGGTTCAAGAAAACAAAATATTTATTTGGTTCAGGAACACCACTTTTCTTTTATAATTTATATTTTATAAGTACTATAATTTTCATCAATGTATGAGAATTTGAATGCTTACACATTCACTGGGGTTCTCTTCTGGGCAAAACTACTTTTGGAACCTATGCTCCCTTCATTATTGCTTTTTTTGAAAAAATTGGTTCATTAATTAGATAGCCTGATTTAAAAAGTCTCTGATATAAAAACCATGTAATTAAAACCTAAATATAAATTATTGTTGAATCATTTGACTTTACTAGCAGGTAATGATGATGATGATGATGATGATGATGAAGAAGAAGATATTAATACAGAACAAAAACTCCTCCTCCTCTACTAATATTCAGAGTGCTGATGACCTAGGTGTTGATATGTTTTACCTTACTGCAAACTGTATGAAGTAGGTTCTAACAATACTGCCAATGAACAGAGGAGGACACTAAGGCGTAAAGTGATTAAGCAGTTGCCCTAGGTCACAGGCCTGGTTTCAAATCCAGGCAGTGTGACTCTAGGACCCTTGCTCATAAACACTCCATTTAGTAAGGGTTAATACATAGAAAGCATTTAAAACAGAGCCTGCCCAGGTAAGTTCTTAATGTTAGCAGCTATTACATCGTTTTTAAGCTTAATCATCCATTCCGCCATAAGAGATAGCAAAAAGCTACATTTTACTGGGGGTTTTATAATTTTTCTCCAAAAATTATAAGTACTGCCTAAAAATTACATTTCAACATAATAATTAGGTAATTTTTTTTTTAGTTTTGAGAGTTAGAGACAATTAGTAGTTTCAATTTCCATAGAAGGAATCTGAGTAACTTTCTCAAGGATCCATTTGTAATCATAAATCCTCTCCTTCATTTGAGAAATTCATTCCATGTGGTCCAGGATTAGCAGACTACCTGACCAGAACCAGTTCCTGCAGCCTCTCCTTCAAAGGGTGCGGGGAGAGGGATGGGAAGGACTCTGAAAGCTTATGTGAGGTCAAACAAGTACCAGCCGCAGGCTGGGGTAATTGGTTTAGGGATATTGTTAGAGTCATTTTGAGATATTGTTGCTAGGCATGTCTATTGGGCAAGATCTCTTTGTTTTCATGAGGATACTCTATTGTTAGGACGTAAGACTGGAACAACTATGAGCCATCTTACCTATCACACAGAAAAAGTCACTGTGAGAGACAAGGAGAAAAACAGCACTGATGACACAGCTTGAGTCCCTCAATCTAGCCATACATGACTCAAGGATAACCCTAGGTAACTCATATATCTGATTCCAGAAATTGCAGCCCTTCCCTTTAAAAAATTTGATTGAACTAGTTGAATTTGAGTTTCTGTCACCTATAACTTTCCAACAACAAAGACTTATGTTATTTTTCTTCTTTCAGTTTCTTAAAACATTGATTTATCAAGAGGAAACGTGGATGGCTAAATTTTTTTGGAAAATTATCAGTGAAATTCTGATGCCTGAGATAAGTAAACTTGTAATCTATGTTGCTTAAAAAAATTGTTTTTAATTATTAAAAATATCTCAGAGTGGCTCATTTTTGCTTTAAAGACCCATTAAAAGCTAAGAAATCTGGATTAGTAACTGATGTTCTAGAGGTTAAGCAACAAAATAAAACATAAAGAAAAATGTTTCACAGCTCTTGAGGAATTGAGACTATCTCTATACTTTTAAAAAACTCCTTGAATTCACTATTCCCTAACAACAAAAATTCTTCAAGGAAGAGAATCAATGAGCTTTAGTAATCTGAATAAAACATTCAAGTGCCATGAAAATTAACATCTAAGCCCTGAATTCAGGGTGTGCCTAATGAAAATCAGGCAGAGAAGATAATGGGAAATTTAACACAGGCCAAATGTCTTTATTGTTGTAAGAAATATACTATAATTAAAACGTTTCTGAGTCCTGGCCAATGACCTATAGTAATAATGCTTTGCTGACCTTATTATAAAAATAATTTTTCATTGCTAATTCAGTAAAAGAGTCCCTTTTTCAGTCTTCAAGCATAAATAATAAAAGAAAAATCAGCAACTGATTCTCCAATGAAGCATAAGAGGCAATGCAAAAGCACTGACTAGTTAAGGAGGAAACCAAATTCCAAAGCAACAGTGCACAGGAAGAGAAGAAAATAAAAACAGAGACATTTTATAGAAGAAAGAATAAAAGTAGTAGACATAGCTGATTCTGGCAAAAGATAAAGGAGATACGGAGAAAGCATTGGATTTCATTCAATCTACATTACCCACATTCTGAAAAGCACAAGGGCTGTGGTCTGTACATTAGAAGGCAGATTGATTACATTCAATCTGTATGGAAAGAACATTTCTTTCAAATTATTATTGTGTCTTAAACTTATTTAGAAAATTACTCTCTAGAATGACATTTGAGTATTATGAGATAATGTACAGCTTCCCTGGAGGTCTCTGTAATGGGATTTCACCTGTGAGCTTGGCCTGCCATTTCTCTTCTCCTCTGGCTAGTTATCCACAGGAACCTGCATTCGAGGAGAACTCAAAGTGTGTTGTGCTCTGGGAAGATGAACATATTCTCTTTATTTAGCAATATAGAAGTAGGGGATGCTCACAGTAATGGCCAAGTAGCAATGACTAGAGAAAGCTTTATATGTAAAACACTATATATTTTGAGGGGAAAAAAGCAAAGTCACATTACTTAAAATTGGAGGGGGGGTGTCAAAATTCCATAAAGATCTTTTAAATATCAGACACATGAAGACTTCAACAACCATTTTCAAAACAACATAGTTTGATTTAGGTTCCCTAGAGGAAAACTGAGTCCTATGAAAATGAAGCCCAGAAAAGGTCAATTTTGATATGAGGTTGAAGAGGAAGGAGGTGACAGAGTCCAGAGCAAGGGCCAACATGTCAAATGGCTTTGGGGACAGGAAAATAACATTAGTGCGCTGACCTAATGAATGAACATACCAGAAAGTGATGGGGCTAAGGTCAAAATTGGGAACTTATATCCCATCCAAAGGCATTCAGCCTAATTTTCAAAAAAGCGAGATTGCTTGGCTAGGGAATCACAGTAACTGTAGTGGCTCCCATTTTATAACCTCCTGTGCTCCACAGAACACTAATAACCCTGAAAATGTTACTATGTGTCAAATCAAATCAAAATAA
>JAPVLO010000031.1:7212500-7527500 GCA_027257055.1 Cephalopachus bancanus | reverse complement strand
CTCTAAAATATTTTTAAATGAAATTGTATACAACAAACCATTAAGTTCATCTCTCTCTCTGAGTAGGTGTTTAGGGACTGTAATTTTCTAAATGTATCTAGTACCAACATATTCAATTATGAAACAGTCTTCATGTGATGATGCACCTAAGACAGCAGTTTACATTTATATTAACAAACTCTATCTTCATTATAGTACAAGGACAAAGCAGGATTCCCTTCCCCAATTTAGATCCAACAGTGAAATACACAACGTAATAGAACATAAAATGAAATAAAAGGAGGAACATAAAATGTACTGCATTAAATATTAGAAAAAAAATAGCAAGCACAAAACTGCAGAACTGGCAGCAGAGTGAGTTGTATTAAGGCAATGGAACATCTTAGGGAGAGTAAATGGAGTAAAAATGGTTTCAAATTGAGATAATCAATGTATTAGTCAATCTTTTTCTACTAAATGTATAACATGGCTTTTCTTTAAAAAATTATTTATTTCCTAAAGTTAAAGATTTTCCAGTCTTATGACATTGTACTCATATATTAATCTGAAATTAAGTCAAACAATATAGTGGAAACCATAAGCCAAACAGAAACCCCTCTGGTCCAGCTCTCTTAGGAATATGTCACAAAATTGTATTAGTGAGTAAACAGTATCCTGCCACGACACTAGAAAACAAAGCATTAATGAATAGGAACACAGATCAAAATATCATCTAATTAAGAAGTAGTCATGATGGGATGTCCTGCTGGCTTTAAATGAGAAGAGAGGGGCTGTTATTTACAGGACTTTGTGAAAGTGCTTAGCTTAAAGCTCTGTAGTCTGATCTAATAGCAGGTAAGGGACAGCAAATAAGAATCTATAGTAAAACAAACGAAACTTTTTTTAAAAAACATAAAATACATAAAAAAACCTTATTACATTAAGTATACTGGTATTTACATATATTTTTTATTTACTCTGTTGAAATTAAAAACCTGGGAACATTTTGCCCCTTGAAGGAATATCAATCTTGGGATCAAAACATTGTTCTTTTTTGGATGGTTGTTTCAATAAAATGCTAATTTTAAAAATAAGAAACTTGCTTTATTGTGTATATTATGTGATTAATTACTTAAAATTAGTTCAGATTATATGAAAATATATACAATTTGATATTTCACAACCACTATCTTTTTTAGATTGGGCACCAAGTTTCAGAAAAGGCTAAAGTTTACAGAAATGGATTTTCACTTTCCTTTTCATGTAGTTTACTGATAATCTTGCCTAAATAAATTGATTTGACCTTGAGCATGTCTCACATTCCATGGAGCAGTCTTTTTGAATAATCTCCAAAACCTACACATCTGAGATGATTTTGGACCTCCTCCCAGAAAAAGCCTTCATTCTAATGGCCATCTAGGGGGGATGAAAGGCCCAACCTTTTCTCCAAATTTCTGGGAGGTTGAATGTTGCCTATGCCAAATTCAGTGTTCTGTTCTCCTGCCTTGGACAGTGGAAATTTAATAAAATGAATCATATAAGATAATGTAGCATTATTCTTTGGGCATATTTTCTTCTAATCAAACAAAACTTTTCAGACATATCATACTCTTAAATCCCAGAAGTTCACAAAAAAAGGGGAAGGAGTGTAGAGAGAATCTAGGCCTCTTGTAGACAAGAATACAGCCAACTCAAAAATCAAGGCCAGAAAAAGCCTTTGCATCTGTTTGCCATTCTAAACCCAGTCCTAGAGTAAATCATCTCAGGGATTCTACTAAATCTACAATTTTCTACAACCCTTTTAGTATGTTTATTTCTTTGCTCACACGAAATGCCATGCATCCAAACCCTCTGGATCAGAGAGCAAACAACTTCAATCCAAGTTCAAGCTGCGAATGATCAAGAATGAGACTTAGTATTTACTTTGCCTTATGTTCTGTCAGTTTTATGTGGAAGAAAAATAAGAATCGTATGTCCAGAATAAAAGAAGAAAAAGAGCTGTACTTCACATATTCCCTATAAGTCACTTCTCTAATACTTCGGACTCCCTGTAAGTACATCCCTATATAAAAGGATGTGTGTGTGTGTAAAAACAACCTTACTCTCTTATCAGTGTAATTCAAAAGAGAGTACACATATTTTCAGTTACTCAGACTATCTCAGAGACTCACAGAATTTTAAAACTAAATGCAATCAATCAATCCATCTTCTTATTTACCAAGGTTCAAAGAGTTTCAGTGACTTGACTTTTCCAAGGTCACTCAACCAGTTGATGGTAACTGCTGGGCAGAACACAGTTCTAAGCCAGGCAGGGCAGTAACAAGCAAGGCTGTTCAGAAGCTAATAATTCCCCAGGAAGGGGGCCTGTCCTCAAAATCTTGTCATAAAGCCACAACACAGCATCAGATAGCAGGCCCTAAAGACTAAGCAAGGCTTCTCTAACTTGAACCCCTAGCATGTACATGACAGGCTTGAGGTCTTTGTCAAGCTTAAAACAGACTTTTCAGGCTAGAAAAAACACTGTAGATTTTGATTGTTTGAGTAGGGGTCTCACTGTGTTGCCCAGACTCGAGTGTAGTGGCATGATCACAGCTCACCACAGCCTCAACCTCCTAAGTTCAAGCAATCCTCTCTCCTCAGCCTCATAAGTAGTTGGGACCACAGGCACATGCCACCATATCTGGTTAATTTTTTGTAGAGACGAGGTCTACTATATTGCCCAGGCTGTCTGGAACTCCAGGATTCAAGCAATCTTCCTATCTCAGCTTTCCAGAGTGCTGGGATTACAGGCATAAGTCCCAGATGCAGAGGCAAGACTCATACATTTAGTGTGTTACACTTTATTAGTCTTACAACCTTGAGTCTTAAGGAGCTTAAAAATTAGTTGGAAGCTGGGCTCAGTGGCTCAGCCTGAAATCCCGCGCCTTTGGGAGGCTGAGGTGAGTGGATTGCCTGAGCCCGCAGGTTCGAAACCTGCCTGGGCAGCAAGACCTCATCTCTACAATAAATCAAAAAATCAGTCGGGCATGGCAGCACGTGCCTATAATTCTGGCTACTCGGAAGGCTGAGGCGGAAGGATCGCCGGAGCCCAGCAGGTTGAGGCTGCGGTGGCCGAGAGCAACCACTGCACTCTAGTCTGGGTGACAGAGTGAGACTCCAACTGAAAAAAAAAAATTAGTTGGACATCTTGAAGCAGACACACAGGATTTTATAATGCTACAAGTTTTGCTCTGTGGTCACATCTTTCCACCTTTGCCTAGACTCAAATGAGTAGCCATTAATACTGATTTCCCTCAGTAAGGTCCTCTGAGAAGATAACCTTTATTAACGTCCAGCAACACTGTGTGCATAAATTATCCGATCTTTTTAAACTAATTGGAAATTGCAACTTGATAACAACATAGCCAATCCAAATGGACAGCTATATATTGTGAACCAACATACTTCAAACACACTATAAAATGTAGAATTGTAGACTATGACCTTTAAGAATTAAAAAAAGAATTATTTTTGTATACTGAATTTCCTGGCAATTATAACAAAAATGCTGATTAGCATAGATTTCTTTTCTTTTCTTTTTTTTTTTTTTTTTTTTTGAGTTGGAGTCTCACTCCGTGGTCCAGACTGGAGTACAGTGGCATGCTCCCGGCCACCACAGCCTTTACCCGCTGGGCTCCAGCGATCCTTCTGCCTCAGCCTTCCAAGTAGACGGAATTACAGGCACGTGCTACCACGCCTGGATGATTTGTTTTTTAATTTATCGTAGAGATGAGGTCTCGCCAAGTTGCCTGGGCAGGTCTCGAACCCGCGGGCTTAGACAATCCACTCACCTCGGCATCCCAAAGTGCTAGGATTACAGGCTGAGCCACTGAACCCGGGCAGTATAGATTTCTTTACTTTCCTGTGGTATCTTTTAATGTGATACACTAGAAGTATACTCTAGCCCAAGTGATATTATGACAGAAAGCTTTAGATCGATTTCAAGGAAATTATTTCAAATATTCATAAGTCCTTTTTTTTTTTTTTTTTTTGAGTTCGAGTCTCACTCTGTCGCCCAGGCTGGAGTGCAGTGGCCGCTCCCGGCCACCGCAGCCTTGACCTGCTGGGCTCCGGCGATCCTTCCGCCTCAGCCTTCCGAGTAGCAGGAATTACAGGCAAGCACTACCACGCCCGGCTGATTTTTTGATTTATTGTAGAGATAAGGTCTTGCTGCCCAGGCGGGTCTCGAACCCGTGGGCTCAGGCAATCTACTCACCTCGGCCTCCCAAAGGCGCGGGATTATAGACTGAGCCACCGAGCTCGGCCATAAGTCCTTTTGAACAAATAATTTAGAGTTCAATTATAGATCCAAATAGTTTTTAAAAACTTTGTTTATAAAAGCCCAAGAAATTCTATGTAGCCTTTTCTGGGTTCACAAAAAGGTATGAAGGCAGGAGTAGGGAGGAGAAAGTAACCTGGTAGGCTCTTTCCCTCCTGCTTCAACAAAATCAGTTCAACTTCTGATAACAATGTTTGAAAAAAATGTTAGCTTAGTTAAATAAAGTTTAAAAGCTACCACCTTCGTTGGAAGGAGAAATTAAAGTTAATACACAGGAAAGACTGCCAAACAATTACTTCCCTGAAAACATATCCAATTCCCAACCTTGATGATATAGTCCTGCAGAAACAAACAGAAATGGGCAGAACTTAGGACAAAAATTACACAATTCAGTTCTTTTGAGCCAAGCATACATTTATTAGATCCATAAGGTTACAAGACACTGTACCTTATGCAGAGAGAGGGTATATTATACCATCTACAAATGACTAGACTGAAGCTGCATATTTGGTTGAGTGTTTTGTTCAGGCAGTCATATGAGTAGTTAATGACAGCTAGGAACAGTAACCAGGTCTCAGCCACCTAATCTAAGGATCTCTTTTGACTATACCAGTGGGCAATAAAGAGAACATGCTCCTCTTTGATTTGCTGGATGCCACATGACCATGGAATAATTAAAAGTCAAGAAAGAATATGAGTCTCTTATTTCAATGTAAATTTAAACAATAATAAAATTAAATAGATTAAAATACTGATAAAATTGATTTTAAGAGTTTAGAAGCAGGGCTGGGAAGGAAGAAGTCCTTCACCTTTAGTTTTAGCTAGAGGTAATTTAAATAACTAATTATAAAGTTAATGTTATGTAATAATATGCAGAAATAAGCAATTTACTTGAAGAATAAAGAAAAAGCTAAAATCATTATTAACCTGCAACTGATGTTATCAAATCTACATTCTGACCTCTTTTTGTTCTAGTTATGCAAGCTGAAGAACATAGAGTACTTTCCAATCTCATTTTAAAAACCATTTCTTCTTCTTCTTCTTCTTTTTTTTTTTTTTTTGAGCTGGAATCTCACTGCATCACCCAGGCTGGACTGCAGTGGCACACTAATGGCCACCTGAGCATCGATCTGCTGGGGTCTGGCCATTCTTCTGCCTCAGCCTTCCAAGTAGCTGGAATTATAGGTGTGCACTACCACGCCCAGCTAATTTTTGATTTATTGTAGAGACAAGGTCTTGCCAAGTTGCCTAGGCTGGTATCGAACCTGCGGGCTCAGGCAATTCACTTGCCTTGGCTCCCAAGGTGCTGGGATTTCAGGCTAAGCCACTAAACCCAGTTTAAAAACCATTTTTTCAAAATTAAAAAGTATCAGCATTATTGCTTGGGATGACTAAAGATAAACAATTTTTAGAATTCATATATTTTCTAATATTGAATAACTCTGACAGAACCAAGCTTTTAATTAGAAATATAAAATGACAGAATTTTGAAATTTAGAGGGACTTCAGATATTAATATAATCCAGTTCAATGATTTCAGTTTATGAATTCAGACACTGAGGGTCATGAAAGGTTAAATGAGGGGCCTGACCACACACACAGCTAGTTAGTAACAGAGTTGCAACTCCAACTACCAACCTGGAGTTCTTTTCAGTATAGCAAGAGCTTTAAATTATATCCAGAGTATCAGTAATGCTCTCCAAAAATGTGTCAGAGGCTATAGATGGGCAGAGAACCAGCCATCATAAACGATGATCATTACCTCAATAAAAAGGATGTTTAACTCTCCCTGAC
The DNA here is from genome assembly GCA_027257055.1 of Cephalopachus bancanus. NCBI lineage: Eukaryota > Metazoa > Chordata > Mammalia > Primates > Tarsiidae > Cephalopachus > Cephalopachus bancanus. The sequence goes on along the minus strand of JAPVLO010000031.1, from coordinate 7,521,409 downwards.
ACAACCAAATTATCCAATCACTTCAGCCTTAGTTTCTTCCTTGAAGTACAGATATTTTTGACATATGCTATGCAGCAAAGAGCAAAAAGCTCAAGTTTTGCCAACATTTGAAGCTGGAAAGTACAATCAACTTTTGAGGAGATAAGCAATATGAAAAACAAACTGAATTTACCATATTGATTATAATTGATAGCTACAATTTAGAGCTTTCTCACTGATTCTACTCATCTAAACAGAGAGAATTCCACATAAAACTTGTAAAAATACAACTTGCAGGAAACTAAGTCACCAGTCAAAGATGTTGGATATACCGGCAGTCTGAACACATGTACACACTGGGAGAAAAACAGCAGAAACAGGAAATGGTGAACTTTTTAAAGAATGCTACATAGCTAACCTAAATATTGTAATTTACATTTACATGTTAAAAGTGTAATGCATTCACATGATAAAAGTGTTGCCTTTTCTGATTATGTTAAAAGATATACTTCTACCTCCAACCCACCCTACCTTAATCAAGCATCAGAATAACTAATGTTCAGTGTTTCATTTATTTTGATGGTCTCAAATATTGACTTCTTGCATGCATTTTATCTTGGAAGGTACTTTCAGAAGTTTAATTTAATGGTTTCTTTTCAATAAGGATGAGTGTGGTGAAGAGGAAGAAACCCGAGGTCACTACAGCCCTCACAAAGGAAGTGACAGAACTCTATAAACTGCTTTTAATATCCTCCAATTGCATAAAACCATGGCTAATAGTGAAGAGTGCTGTTTTCACCTTTTATTCCATTCATTCACACATTTAATTCTACTGACAAAACTGTTGATGTTTTGTTTTTGTAATCAGCTAACTGCGGCATCTTAGATCCCTATTCTATTTTCAGCAAGATCCTTTCTCTTTAACAAACATGGCTAATATTTCCATAGGCAGCACCCACTTGAGGCGGATAGAGAATGAAGTGCTAATGGACAGTTGTGATGGCTCTGAATGTACGGTGTAGCACTTCCTCTGCACAAATGACAGCACACTGTTCTGTTAAATAACTGTAGTGTTCAAAAGAAAGTCTTTTGTTCACCACATCAAGGTATCAAACAAATCACTGCACTAGAAGACAAAGCCCTAGGCTGTGCCTTCTTGAGATGGAGAAATGGTGCTCACCTGAGTGAGGTGCATTGTCCCAAACTGAAGACATTTTTAAATGGGCCACTTAGAAATCAATTTCTGTTGGGCGCGGTAGCTCAAGCCTGTAATCCCAGCACTTTGGGAGGCCAAGGCAAGAGGACTGCCTGAGTCTGTGGGTTTGAGAATAGCCTGGGCAACGTGGTGAGACCTTGTCTCTACAATAAATCAGAAAACTAGCCGGACATGGTAGTATGTGCCTGTAGTTCTGGCTACTTGGAAGACTGAGGTGAAAGGATGGCCTGAGCCCAGTGGGCCGACGCTGGAGTGGCCATGAGTGTGCCACTGCACTCCAGCCTGGGCGATGGAATGAGACTCCAACTCAAAAAAAAAAAAAAGAAATCAATTTCTAGAAGGAAAAGGAGTAAGCAAATGCCACATACCTGGTCACACTGAGGACAGATGGAATCATAAACGTATGCCACAGAACAGATAGAAAATTATCATCCCAGGCTACCAATGCAATATCTGTAGTGTCCAGAGGATAAGGACCTCCCTACATAAAGGCAACTGGTTTGCTTACTTAAAGGCAAAACAATAAGGAATAATGCCATTTTTTTTCACATGATTTTTGAGGGAAAGTATGTATCTTTTGACAGGATTTATAAAATTAAAAACCAATCATAATCCTTCCTTAACTTTACATGAGTTAACACCACAGTCACAACCATTGTTTTATAGTGTGCTATCAAGATAGGAAGTTTGTTCTCTCTTAAATAACAAAACCAGATAATACAAATAACTGATTTAAAGATTAAGAATGCCAAATGCCTACAAAACTGCATTTTCACAACTTGAGGCCTATTTGAAAGTATATCATGCTGCTTAGAACCAGTGCCATGTAGTGCAAGATGGATTCTCAAAGCAGTTTTCAACTGAAGCAAAACGGGTAAAAAGAAAAAAAAAAAAAAAAAAGGTCTCTGTCCTAGAATATATTCTTCCCATTACAAAGCAAAGTTTACAATAAAATTTCAATTAAGTTCCAAAAGTTAGATTGGCATAAAACAAACTTGCAGATAAACCACACAAATTTAATCAGTGATAAAATTTAAAAAGACATGGAAATACTTAGCATCTGATACTCAATATCAACTTTTTTGAACTATACTTCTAAATGCTGATCTATAAATTTGTTTTCACCTAAATACTGCTCTCATGTACTCATTCATATTACATTATGATGAAATTACATTACCCTGTTTACTACCCTCATTCTGCTTATAAATCAGCAATTACTTTTTCAGAAACTTATAATAAAAATTAACATATATGTATGTGTGTATATCTACACACATATGTACGTACATGTGTGTGCTCATTTGTGTTTAGACAGCTCAGATGCAAAGGCAAAAAGAAGAAGTACCTTACTAGCTCTATCCTGTTGCATCTTAAACCGTTTATAAAAGAAAATAAGAATTGAAACATTGTTTTAATTTTTATAGCCATAGTTAGGTGATTTCAACAATTTCCTTTACAAATCTGAATGACAAAAAAGTTTTATCTGATCATTTGCAATATGCTTTGTTTCATGCATCTGAAGTGTAACAACATATACAATGATAGAAAAAAAGAATATACAATTTAAAAAATTCAAAGACAACATCTAAAAATGCCACTGGACAATATTACTTAGATACTTATTAAAAAGTGTTTTCTGGGACAATTTGGCATTTCTAAATTTTAAAGTTCAGGCTCAATTAGGCCCTGAGAGGAGAGATGGTACAGCACTCTGAACAGCCTACTGCATTCATTTATTGTTCAGTTCACAGTCTCCGAATACAACACAATCCACCAACAGAGTCAGCTTTCATAATTCAGCAGTACAAAGTCTGCAAACACATGTAACCTAGATCCATATTTCCCAGTGACAGCATATGATAGCAGAATGTGAAGTATTAATGCTGGTGTCACTACAGTCCTACACTCTACTGCACTTTAAGAGAAAGCAGCTGCTGAGATGAAATGTGTGCCAACTGTCTGAAGACAGAAACATAAGAAACATTCCTTCTGTTACAAAGGGAGAGACACACACAAACAGACTTGCTTTTAGATGCAACAAGCACAAAGTTTCTTACTTTTGCCTTTTAAATTTCTCAAAAACACTCACCAATTCTGCATAAGCAGAAAGATATGCATTTAAGAAAAACCTCAACTTCCTTCTCATGAAAACAGTCCCCAAAAGGGGTTTTGATTTTGCATCTGCAAGTCCAAGGATAGAAAAACTGTCTCTTACGATATACACTATATATCTAATGAGTTCACACACCTATGAAAATGTAATTGTTATCTATGGAAGTGATAACATTCACCAGTTGAGTAGTTCCATACTAACAATGATCCTTAGGCATTCCAATGAATACTTCCTTTGGAATATTCATAAAAGTATTATCTTGAAATAATCATATAAAATCTCTGTTCTAACACATTCACATAGAAACCAGACTGTCTCTTTCCAAACCAAGAACCTGGTAGATTTGTTGATTTTAACAAACCCTTTGCAAAAGATGAAGTCTATAGATCTAAAAGTGGCATTTTTCTTCCTGATATAATGATTGGTGATTTGTTGAAGAACTACGTATCTTGATTTGTACAGGATATATTCTTGATGTAACAGTGCAAAATGAACCAAAGTACTGTAGTTCTATCTTTTAAACACAGCTCTACCATAACAATAAAAATGTGACAATCTGAACTGCTTGGTTATAATTCACTTAAAAACTAGTACAACCTCATTGACCCCCTTATCAAACAATTTATTGTGCATTTGCAGACTGGACAATGAAATAAAGGAGGCATAGTATTAATGGTGACACTATTTGGCAAGCTCATAGTGCAGTTCATTCAAAAGGCAATTTTAAAATTGAATGAAGAGGTTTGACTAGGCAATAAAAACAGCCACAATGCCAGTGAACAGTACTTAGGAAGAAAGCCTCTAATTATCCTATTTATAAATCAGCAGCAATTTTACTGATGACTTCTTCTCAAAGTTGATTAAAATAACTTCAAAAAATTTTTTAAACTAGATCATATGCATTTTATTGAACTATAATTTAAAAATAGTATTGATTGTTTGAAAATGATAAAAACTTGAGAGCAAGAATGAGACAGCATTTCTGAAGAGAAACATTCTTACGATGCTCTGCAACATAATTATAGCACTGCCCTTGGGGAAGGGGATTTTATTTTATAATGAGAATGTTTACACTGTTATGGGGTTCAATCTATCTGGGAGGGAAGGTTAAACTTCTTTCCATTAAAGACAGTCTTATAATGAAAAGCTCTGAAAGGAGAATGGAGTCTAATATAGTAGATGTAATGGCCTATTAAATGATTCACACACAAAAAATGAATCAAATTCATTGTATCTTACTGCTGTTTTATGACAAAATTGTTGAAAAATAAAACTATTGTCAAGATAATTGCATATTACATAGGCTGCATTACTGTAAGCAGGACTCTCACTGGATGACCTAGAGACTAATTTTTAGGTACATTAACAGGACATTACATTTTAAATACTTTACATTATTGGAATGTTTTAAAAGAATTCCACTTTTACTCTGTTGGTAAAAATCAATTTAGACTTAAAGTCATGCTGCAATTGTGCATCATTCTTTTTCAATTAAAATTTTCCATACATCCTTTATGATGTCATTCTTACATTCCTGTAACAGATGCTTGTTTATGTACCAATTTACTAAACTGCTGCTGTACTGGTAACACACAATTGTAGATGTAACCTCTCTGTCTAGTTTACATTCCCAGATCTCCTCTCAATAAATGTATATTTTCAAAATAATCTGCCTCTTTAACAATAATCTCTAATTACCAAACAGTCTCTTCTGTTGAAAAACAAAAGCAAAATGTCTCTATATTTTTAGAGAGTACAATTAAATACACATTTCTGGAGAGAATGACATCCTTAACATTTTAAGGAAGAAATGTTTCCCTGAATGAGTGTAAGCACAATTTTAAAATATATTTTAGGAGGCATAACTCCAAAGGTGATTCATTAATTCTACCCAGAAACCTACCAAGAACTCTCTTAGATTAGCTATATACCAAAGATGTCTATTAACTGAAGCCAGAGCAGTATATAACATCATACTCGTTTTTAAAGTAGTACTGTAACAATGCTAACCACACCATATGTATAATCTATTCAGCATTGTTATTATGTCTCTGTAAGGTTTCAAAATAGATCAAGGGCTCCTACAAATTAAAATTTTGCTCACTGAATTAAAGAATTCACTTTACTTATTCGGGGAAAGTATTAAAAATATGTATTGATTTCAGATTTGTGGTTGAGTAAAGGCTGAAAATTACTTTTTGCATATCATCAGTACTTAATTTGAGTAAAGTGATGCTGTGATTCTGTTAAAGAAAGCTCTTCATTTAAAAAAACATTTATCTCTGAATATATATATGAGAAATTCTGACACTGAAACTTTCAGAAGAATCTTGAAGGAAAATTGTCATGTTGGATCAAACACTAAGCAGTATCATCTCTTTTAAAAAAAAGTTTCTGTTACAACTGAAAATATTTTTGTCCTACGTATAAACAAATTTCTAATTTTACAACCTCGTATTCATGAGGGGATTGTCTGTCATTAGCAAATTTTACACTCTCAAGTTATTAAATTTACTAAATATTTTGCTTTAAAAGAAAAATACCTCTACTGAAAAACCTTTAGCTGCTTATTACTACCATTTTGTTTAACACTTGTTTAGCCTCCTTCTCTAATTTAAGTCTGGCTTTTGAAAAATCTGCAGAAGAGAGTATTTGTGAGTTTTATTTCTTCCCATTTCTTCTCTCCCTCAGGCAGGCATTGAAGGAAAAGTTGTTGAGCTTTCTAGGGAGGGTGTCTTGAGGGTCAAGATAATGTAAGAAAGAGAGAGCTAAGGTGAATAAATTACTGCAATAAGCATTTTTTAACCTTTAATATTTAACTGTCAAAGAACAAAAATCCAGGAGGAGGAGCTGTGATGAATCAAGCAGAAGAAAAATTCAGCAATATAAGGAAACAAAGCTTTCCCTAGAGCTGTTGCAATTGCTTAATTTTGGACTTTTGTGAAAGAAAGGGAAACATGTGATTTCACAGGGCATCAAAAAGGTCCAAAGAAGTTCTGGAAAAGGCAGCAGCCCGCTTTACTACAGTTGCATTTGTCTGGGATAAATAAATGCAACTGAAAATCTGATCAGAACAGGCAGAAACCCTTCAGGGAAAAACACATAACCGGTCAGAGGGCTCCTGCACTATGGAAATATTCAGACTTCCTTCTTCTTCCAGTTAATAAAGCATGAAGGAAAAGGGAAGGAGGATGGGGAGAAAGAGAAAGGGAAGGTGGGGAACGAAGAGTAGAACACAGGAAGAGAGGGGACACCTGGGGAAAGCAGAGCAAAGACAGCAACTTACAGAAATCTGGGTTTGTCACACATCTCCACACCCGCACAAAACAATCTCTCTGAAAGAAGCATGGGCCACTGTGGCAATATTATCCTTGACTGGGATCTCAGGGGTCCAGAGAAAGCCTGTAACTATTCAAAGATGGCTTTCTAAGACACAACAAAAGCTCCTTCTTCTGCTATTATATTTCTTCATGGAAAAAGACTTAGCCAAAAAAAAAGAAGAACAAACATATAAAGGAGCTCAGCGCTGATAGGAATGTATTTTCAGACTGATAAGTAAACAAAAATATCTAGGTACTCTGACCTAAGCACAACATTTGGCTACCAAAAGTCTGATGTTATGCAAAAAAAATATAGTAAATAAAAAGCAACACTAACATGTCACTGGATAAGTCAGTAAACCTTTGCTTGAAAGAATTATATTAAAAGCAAAGCACTTGCGTGGGGTGTACTGTTTTATCAAGTATGGATGGGAAGATTTCTAGCCAGGCTGAATTCTACCTCTATCTCCACCATTTTATTAGTGATAAGGGGCTAGAAAATAAAGCAGAAGTACAAGATGAATTGAACAAACTCATATAGTTCAACAGTATGACAATTATAGGTGCACACACCACAGCCCCTGATTGTGATTTTGTATAACCCTCTTGTAGTACAGCTGAAGAAATTAAGGCTCAGATAAACTGACTTCCCCAGGATATCACACAGCAAGAAGTGGAAGGGCTGGGGATTAAACCCAGGTTTCTGGCTCTGTCATTGACTTTGTAGACTATATCACCCAATTTTAACTGTGAAATATTTTCATATGAATCATATATTGACATTCATCATCCCTGAGAGGTTATTACCTAAAAGAAATTAACATACATACATACTCCTTAGAGAGAATTGTTTATCTCTGTTTTTTAATGGAGTTTCTAAGTATGGATTGGCAAAGAAGGTGAGAAATCCTCACTCTTCTCTCCAAAGAGGTCGGCAGTTGCCTTACAAAGTAAGCATTAAGAAAAAGGAAGTATAGAATAGTTTTAGGCTTGGATTTACACATAGAATGCTATAAACCCAACTAAATGACAAGAATGGAGACACCTAGTCCCACAGACCTAACTAAGAATGTGGTCTACAGACATAGATCTTAAGTCCAGTTGCCTATTGGCTTGGTCAAAAATGGCCATGCAGCTTCCATCTGCCTCTGTTGGAGGTCTTAAGCCACCATGAAAGACATCTGATGATCATAAGAAAACTATGTAAGACAGGCATTCTGGCCAACAGTCCAACAGTTCCAGCTGAGTCCAGATTTCAACCATTCCTGCTGAGGAACCAGACGTGTGAGCCTTGGACCTGCTCCAGGACCTGCTCCAAGACCTGCTCGTTCACCAGCGAGGAAAACTGACTCACCACTGTGAATACCACAGGGAGAAGAGTCACTCAGATAAGCTCTGCCCAAATTCCTGACTCACAGAGTACCTGAGGTATGATAACATAATTGTTCAAAGACACTAAGGTTTAGGGTAGTTTGCTGTAACAGAACAAGGCCTTGATTATCTCAACTGTAAAACTGTGGAAATGTTACAGGAGTATAGAGAGGATTAAATGAGAATATGTGCAATGTCCATAAGTGATTCATACAGAAAAGCTACTAATATTATAATATTATGATCCTCAAAGTCCTTTCCCACAGTGAAAATATTGTGCCTGTTCCAGATGGGCGTGAGGAGACAGAAGCTACAGTCTGGCCCTGTACTGGTGAACTGCGCACTCTCGACAAATCGGAGAACCTCATCTCAACTCCAGGAGTCAGGAAACACAAAACAAATGAAGAGGCTGATATAGACATAGACATAGGCTTATAGGGTATTTCAAACATTTTAAAAGCACAAGACAAAATTCAAAAGGATTTTGTCAATTTCACACAGAAATATAATCTCTACCTTTGATTAAACAATGGCCTTCTTGGTTTGGTTTTCATTTATTTATTTTTTTGCTTCTTATAATAATACATGTGAATATGTGAATAGAGAATTATTTCTCTACAATAAGAGAATTTCTCTACCATAATAAAAACAACACAAGGGTCAAAATAGAGTGGTAAAAAAAAATACAGTGGTAGGAAATTGGGTGACTTAGAGAGAATGTATTCCAGCCAAGTGGGCAAACGATATTGACCTCTAAACTAACTTGTGCCATGAGCCGTGAGGACCACTATTCTTAGATCTTTGACATTCTTGAGACTCCAGAAAGGTGCAGCCCATGGCAACCAGTTGGCATGTCCAGAATAGCATCTAGAAGCTAGACCTCTCAAGTAATCTTTCTGTTGCTTTGGTGAGCCATATGACCTTAAGAAAAGTGTCTCACTATTTTTCAGTCTCAATTTCCTTTTCTGTAAAATCGAGAGATTGAAAACATTAGTTTTGAAGGACCTTCCAACACTAAAATTCTGGAATTTCTTTAATTCATCAAGGGAGGACTGAGAAGAACAGTGGATTTGGAAAATACACATATATCAAGTCAGTGTAATTATGCATTATTTTGTGAAAATAAGAAGTAACTGTTTTCATTATCCTAAATGTTGGTTTTGACTCATCCAATACAGTTCAAGTCTCAATAATGAATCAGGACCCCCCATGCTTGGCCACAAAAGTCATCTCCTCCTCAGAATTTACAACTAGTTCTCTGGGTTTCATCTGTTTAACTATTCTTCAAACATTTCTTAACAATGGTAACTTCCCGTATGACTGTAATGTATTGTTTTCCAAAAAAATTAAAGCATTAAACAAGAAGAGCAAACATATACTTTCTTCTCTTGGCATACTATTTTCTAGACAAGAGATAACAATAGTTTATATGTGGCAGGCATGCCATTTACACATAGCAATGCTTTCATGTTACAATTTTTCTCTTTACTAAGCCAATGGTAGCAAAATTTTACTGTGCATTAAAAATTACCTGGAAAATCTGTTAAATACTCAGACTCTCAGGTTTCATCCCAAGAGATTTTTGATTCAGCGGGTCCCTAGTATCCTCCAGGAATTTACATTTTAACAATGTCATTGGTGAAGTTTGATCTCTGTGAACATACTTTTAGAATCTGCTCTAAAGCATAAAAAGGTTGAGAACAGGAGTCAGCAAACTTTTTCTGTAAATAACTAGATTATAAATATTTTAGGCTTGTGAGCCAAATGTTCTCAACTGTAACTACTCAGTTCTGTCCTTGTAATACGAAAGCATTTATAAACAATAAACATGTGTGGCCACATTTAAATAAAATGTTATTTACAAAAACAGGTGGCTAGGCCCTATAGCCATAGTTTCCCAAATCCCATTCTAAAACATTCACTAAAAGTCAGTTTAATTATATAAGCACCATAATCAGATTTATCAGTACTGGATGTTTTGTTAAGTGGGATGGCAAGCAGACTGAAGTCACAACCAGGATCTTTGGAAAAGTGTGCTTTGGTCAGTTAGTAACATCAACAAGAGTGCAAAATGGGGAAGTGGTAGATGTTGGTTTTCATTTTGACCTTCAAAGCTTACCTTGGTGTGTTAAGAAGATGAAGCAGCAGCATTTATCTTCAGAGACTCTAAAATTGGAGTAGCTTACACCCTTAAGTTATGGAATTGAACTGTCCATGCCCTACAAGAGGGAAAATTAAGAATCTAGGTAGTGAGAACAGTTCCACAAACCATTTCATCCAATATTCCTTCACACCCAAGAGACAGGGGATGTGCATTGTTTACTACTCCGGAAGGATTCAGTTCTCCAATGCCTCTTATTCAGTGAAGCTTTGAATAGGAGACTCTCATTTAAAGATATACACTCAAGACAACTACATCTTCAGGTACCCCTCCCACCAAAATAATTCTAAAACTTAAGAAAAACAACCAGCTTTTTGAGATGTACTGAATACAAGGCCCTAAAGGAGTCTCCACTTTTCAGTACCTTCCTATGGGATTTGTCAAAAGTAATTTAAACACCAAGAGATTTCCAATTCAAACCCATTGAGGTGAGAATCTAACTTCTTGCATAATTTGTGGCTCCATGTATGCTGTTTATTGACTGTGTACCACATACACTTATGAAGGCCTCTGTATATCTTTGCTTAAACTTGCTTCAATAGGTATACCAGTTTATTGATTTTTAGAGCTGGAGTGAAACAGCTCCTCGCTCTCTTTGCCTCTCCACCCACTGATTAAAATTTTGCTTTTAGCAATTTGAGGAGAGGGCAGCCAGGAAGTAGGAATGACAAGGTGAGTAGAAATGGAGATGTAGACAGAATTGGTTGATAGCCTACTATGTACGAATAATTTCATATATGCTATTTCATTTAAACTCTCTCATTATGGTGTGATGGGTATTGCTATTCCCATTTTACAGGTAGGGATCGTGATTCAGTGAGGCTGAGTAAGCTGCCCAGCATTACATAGGGGAAGTTGTAAATCTTGGGTTTAAATTAAGAATCCTCTGTTTTCAAGAACCTAATTTTACCTTACCATACTGACTTCCAAGGAAAACTGAAAAAAAAAAAAGCTTCACACTACTATGATGCTCATCTTCAGTTTAAAAAAAAAAGCTGAATAAAATAAGATTTTAAATTTGTTCATACATTTTCTTTGGTGAAATAATTGTTGTTCAGATTCTAAATCATATCAAGAGAAGACTGGATTCAAACACTGAGGGAACAGTAAGTCAGATGCTACAGTAGAAGAATGCTTATTTTGTGCTTCCTCGTTTGTTCTTTTTCTCCTTTCTAGAGTACTTTTTTCCTATCCAGACACTTTATGTCCATGGGTCAATTCCTTGATTCCCAGAATCTCCCCATCTGCGCTTTCCAGGTGGCATTGGACTGTCATTTCTACTTGTTCTAATAAAACCAACCTAATCTGATACCCTATCATTTAAATCTTTAAGTGACAAAAGTACCTTTAACATAACAAATGCTAGCTCTTTGACAAGATCAATGAAATTAATGAAACTGTGGTGTGATTAAATAGGAAAAAGGGGAGAAGTACCAAACTGCTACTATTAGAAATATAAAAGAGTTGGTATTACAACACAACCTAAAGGACAATGAGGATATACTATAAACACCTCTATATTCATAAACTTAACAACTTAAATGAAATAAACTCCTTGAGAAAAACCAACTACCAAATCTTACTCAGCAAGCAATATTTAATTAACCTACTATCTATTAAAGAATTGAGTTTGTAGTTTAAAACATTCCCACAAAGAAACTAATCTACCAAACAATTAAGGAATAAATAACACAATTCTAAACAAACTCTTCCCTAAAAGTGAAGAGGAAAAAACACTTTCTAACTCAGTCTATGAGGCTGGCATCACCCTGATACCAAAACTAGACAAGGATACAATAAAAAAAGAAAACTACAGGATAATATCATAGATGCAAACATCTTCAACAAAATACTAGCAAACTGAATCCAACAGCATATCAAAAAGATAACACCACGATCAAGTGGAATTTATACCAGGATGCAAGGATGAATCAACATACATTAAATCAATAAATGTGATAAATCACATCAATAGAATGAAGGACAAAAACCATATGATCATCTCAACAGACAAACAAAAAGCATTTGACAAAAGTCAAACAAGTCAGACATAGAAGGAACATGCCTCAAAATAATAAAGGTCATATATGACAAAAACCACAACTATTATCATAGTGACTGGGGAAATGTTCAAAGTCCTTCCTTTAAGAACTGGAACAAGATAAGAATGCCAACTTTCACCACTCCTATTCAACACAGTACTAGAAGTCCTGGCCAGAACGATGAGGCAAGATAAAAAAATAAATGGTATCCAAATTGGAAGAAAGGAAGTCAAATTGTTCCTCTTTGCTGCTGAATATGATCTTATCTGTAGCGAAATCTAAAGACTCCACCAAAACCTCTTAGATTCAATAAATGAATTCAGTAAAGTTGCATACAAAAATCAGTAGTGCTGCTACATACCAATGAGTCAAGAAAAAAATCCAATAAGGCAATCCCATTTATAATAGCTATAAAAAAAGCCTAAGAATAAACTTAACCAAGGAAGTGAAAGATCACTACAAGAAAAACTACAAAAGAAAGAGAGAAACTGAACATAACACAAATAAATGAAAAAACATCCCATGCTCACGAATAGGAGGAATTAATATTGTTAAAATAACCACACAGGCCAAAGCAATCTACAGACTCAATGCAATCCCTACCAAAATACCAATATTACTCTCCACAGAATGAGAAAAAAAGTCCTAAAATTCATTTGGAATAAAAAAAGACTCAAATAGCCAAAGCAATCCTCATCAAAATCAACAAAGTTGGAGACACCACACTACCTTACTTCAAAATGTACTACTACAAAGCTGTAGTAACCACATAGTATGGGTACAAAAATAGACACATAGACCAATGGAACAGAACAGAGAACCCAGAAATAAAGTCACATATTTAGAGTCAACGGAACTTTGACAAAGCTGGCAAGAACTTACATTGGGGAAAGGATATCCTTTTCAATAAATGATGCTAGGAAAACTGGATATCTATATGCAGAAGAATGAGACTGGACTCTATCTCTCATCATATACAAAAATGAACTCAAATTGAATTAAAGACTTGAAACTATAAAAATACTAAAAGAAAACTTAGGGAAAACTCTCCTGGACATTGGTCTAAGCAAAGAATTTATGGCTAAGACTTCAAAAACACAGGCAACAAAAGCAAAAATGAGACAAACTACAAAGCTAATGCACAGTGAGAGAAATAATTAATAGAGTGAAGAGACAACCTGTTAAATGGGAGAAAATATTTGGAAACAATTCATCTGACATGGGATGAATATGCAGAATATACAAGGAGCTCAAACGATTCAACAGGGAAAAAAACCAAACAATTCCATCCAAAAAAGTGAGCAAAATATGAATGGACATTTCTCAAAAGACATGCAAGTAGCCCACAGGTATGAAAAAATGCTCAACATCAATAATCATCAAAGAAATGCAAAACAAAGCCACACTATATCATCTTACCCCAATCAGAATGACTAGTATTAAAAATACAAAAAATAACAACTTGGTGAGGATGCAGAGGAACAGGAACACTTATACATTGTTTGTGGGAATATAAACTAGTATAACCACTAAGAAAAACAGCATGGGAATTTACCAAAAAACTAAACACAATTACCATTCAATCCAGCAATCCCACTATTGGGTATCCACCTAAAGGAAAAAAAATCAGTGTATCATACCTGTACTCATATTTATTGCAGCACTATTCACAATAGTACAGATACAAATCAACCGAAGTGTTCATTAAGAGATGAATGGATAAAGAAAATGTGGTATATATGCACAATGGAATATTATTTGATCATAAAAAAGAATGAGACCATGTCATTTGAAGTAACATGTATAGAACTAGAGGCCATTATCTTAAGTATAATTAGCCAGGCACAAATAGACACATATAGCATATTCTCATTTATATGTGAGAGCTCGAAAAATTTGACCACATGTAAGTAAAGCATGAAAAGACTGATAACAAAGACTGGGAAGAGCAAGTGATGGGGAGGGAGTCGAATGAAGAGAGGTAAGTTAAAGTATATAAACACACAATAAGATAAAATGTTTCAATATTCAATGTTTGCCAGCAGAATACCAGGAATAGAAGGAAACTTCCTGAATCAGATAAGGGGTATGTAAGAAATATCTAAGTCTAATGTGATGCATAACAGTGGAAGGCCAAAGGCTTTCCTTCCAAAAATGAGGAAAAGGCAAAACTGTCTACTCTTGCCACTTTTAATCAACATGATTCTGGAGGATTTATCTCATGAATAAGACAAAAAATTTTAAATGCACTGATATTGGAAAGGGAGAAATAAAACTATTACTATTTATTCATGACATTTTAAACTATGTAGACAATCTGATAAAATCTATTAGAAAGTAAAACATTACTTTAAAAATGCAAGATTGCTAGATACAAGATAAAAATATAAAAGTTAATTGTATTTCTCAGCCCCAGCAAAAAACAATCAGAAACTGAAAGCATAAAAAACCTTAATAGCATCAGAAAATGAAATACTGAGGTATACATATAATATAAAATGTTTATATATACACAGACACGACTACAAAACACTGCTAAGAAAAAATTAAGTAATATCTTAGTGAAAAGATAAACTGTATTCATGGATTAGAAAAGTCAGTATTTTCAATATGTCAAGCTATTAAAAAATACCAAAAATAAACTGCCTTAAATTGATCTATAGTTTCAAAGAAATCCCCATTCACGATCTCAGAGAGCTTTTTTTTTTCTTAAAAGAAACTGGGAACCTTATTCTACAATTCACTTGGAAATTCAAAGGAGTTAGAATAGTCAAAACAGATTTGGGAAAAAAAAATTAGAAGACTCATATTATCTGATTCAAGAACTCATTATTATAAATAAGATAATCATCAGTATGATATTGACATCAAGATAAACAAAGCAATGGAACAGAATAAAAATTTGAGAAATAGACCTACACATATATGGCCAATTGATCTTCAACAAAGTTTTAAAGGCAATTCAGTAGAGAAAATATAGTTTGTTTTTGTTTGTTTGTTATCTAACAAATAGTGCTGGAACAACTGGATATCTATATGCAAAAAACAAAACAAAAACTGGGAACCAGACCTCACACCATTTATAAAAATTAACTCAAAACGGATTGCAAACCTAAATGTAAAACCTATATTACAAAACATTTCGGAAAAAACTACAAAAACCTAGGGGAAAATTTCTATGGCCTTGGGTTAGGTAAAGATTGCTTAGATACAATACCAAAAACAGCCGGGCTCGGTGGCTCAGCCTGTAATACCGCGCCTTTGGGAGGCTGAAGTGAGTGGATTGCCTGAGCCTGCGGGTTCGAGACCCACCTGGGCAACTTGGCGAGACCTCATCTCTACAATAAATCAAAAAATCAGCCGGGTGTGGGAGCGCACGCCTGTAGTTCCAGCTACTTGGAAGGCTGAGGTGGAAGGACCGCCGGAGCCCAGCAGGTCGAGGCTGTGGTGGCTGGGAGCAGCCACTGCACTCCAGTCTGGGTGACAGAGTGAGACTCCCACACAAAAAAATAAAAAAATAAAAAATAAATTAAAATAAAACAATACCAAAAACATGATGTATAAGAGAAAATAAATGAGTAAATTGCACTTAACCAAAATCGAGAACTTCTATACTTCAAAATCCACGATTAAAGACCTGACAAACACTGGAAGAAACATTGCACATATCTGTCTAAAATGAAAAGAGACTTTTTTCAAGTGCAGGTTAGGATGTAGGAAAATGGAACTCTCGTGCAGTGTAGTCAGAATTGCAAAAAATATATATGCTTTGGAAGACTTTGGTAACTTCTTTAAAAACTAAACACACAGTGATTTCATACTCAGACACTTACCCAAGAGAAATAAAAGCATATGTCCATACAAAGACTTGTACACAAATTTTCACAGTAGCTTAATTTGTAATATCCAAAAATTTAAAATGACCCAAATGCCTATTAACAACTGAATAAACAAATTGTGGCATATCCTTAGTATGACATACTAATCAGCAATAAAAAAGGAATGAACTATTGAACACCCAACAAGAGTAAATCAAAAATAATTATGCTGACTGAAAGACACCAGGATAAAAAGGAATACATACTTTATGCTTTCACTCATATAAAGTTATAGACAAAGAACTAATTTGTAACGACAGAAGGCTTAACAGTAGTGCTTAAAAATGGGGATGGGAATAGAAGCGAGGTGGTGAGAGTTGGCAGGGAAAGATCACAGGGAGCATAAAGCTTTTGGGGTGATGGATGTGTTCATTATCCTCTCTACAGTGACATACGTTAAAACTTATCAAATTGTATACCTTATGTGTTTACTGTCTGTCAATTTACCTCAATAAAGCTGTTAAAAACAATCTAACAAAAAATGTGGACTTGCATTTGCATGAGGTAATACAATAGTAAAAATTCAAATTTGAGTCAATTTGAACTACTGGAGAAACACAAAACAGAGTAAAAGCTATTTTTCATACAACTGACCATATACTGGGAAAGACAGAGGGAGTTTAAGTGATCTTAAAGCAGTAGTTTCCTAACCAAAACCCACGTCTGGCAGAGGATTCTAATTTTAGCCACAAATCATTCAAAATCATCATGGGTTTTTGGTACTTAAAGAATGTGTGTGTGTGTGTGTGTGTGTGTCTGTGTAACAAAAGGAAACACTGAGTATCTGAAGAAAACCACCAAAAATAACCAATATATAATCTTATTCCAGTAAAGCTAATGAAAAACTACCAAGTTCTCTATAAGGTGGGAAAAAAACTAGCTGACTGAAGATTTTTCTTTGTGTTAACATGAGACAACATTCAAAATGAGACAACATGAAGAGATTGATGAGAAAGCACACCTGTCATAATGGATTTACAGGGCTCTGAACACCTATGTTTTTCACATATATTTTATCTATGAAATTACTTTAGAAAGAGTTCTCAGTGTGTAAAGCAACTGTTTCCAAAAGTTCAAAGATGAAGGAATAATGCATATCATACAATTAAGAGCAACAAAGGGAACTGCCTGGCTAAAGCTGAGATGCCCAATAATACTTATGACATAAATGCACCTGACATGACAACAGAAAAACAAATTTTTTAAAACAAATGAAATTTTTTTTAAAAAAGTAACAAACTTGAAAGTATTCGTCCTATGAGGGGCTGACATCTGCAAAGGAATCAATCTTCTTGGCAAGTGATGCTCTTGTTTCTGAAATGGGCTTCACTACCAAGTTAAGCACCACCAAGTAAATAAGTAAATTTTTAAAAAGAAAAGTAAAAAATTTTCTTATAATGTACAGTTTCCTGTCCTTCAGTATTCAAAACTGGGCTCTAAACAGTATATTTGGCTAATTGTTAAACTAAAATGTCCTTTTTCCCCCTAAAATGTATTTTTTAATGAACAAAGATCTCCCAATAACACTGACATTAACATTTTTATAAAGTTGCATAGACCTGAAAGTAGTTAGTAAACAAGAGTTGCAGAGTGTCAGAAAGTAGTTATCATGACAGAGAAAGTCAGTGGACTGCTCTGAGGGAAATAATATTTATGTGGATATGTACATGTTGGGTGTCTGTGTTACTATCAATCATACCAGCGGCATCACTTTATATCCAGTGCCCTACACAGTGCTTGGCATACAGCCTACACTCAACTAATCTTTGAAATGCTGAATACACACACATTTAAATGCAGGATATTATTTTGAACTATGATTATTTTATTTAAGGCATGATCAATCTTCAAACCAGTTTTACTGTTTTCCATTTTAAGTGTACAGCCATAATTTCTCAAAATATCCTAAAATTTTAGTAAGAAATGGTGACGATCTAGATTGTAATTCACATCTCAGTGAGATAAGAACATGGGGACTGTACAATGGTAGCTTTTGATTATATACAATGAATTGTAACAAAATGTTAAAATGTGATTCTGGTTTTGTTTTTAAAAAACATATTAAGAAATTATTTAACAAGTGGGAAGACTTTTGCAAATAAAATTCTTTTGACCATTAAACAGTTAAACATTACAAATTTGGGGTTAACTAATTTAGAATTTGGGATGTTAACCTGATAGCATGTTGACATTTATCTTCTGAATATTGATATTAAAATAAGAAAATACTATTCAAATATATTTATTATTTACTCATTTACCATTCTGATCCAAAAAATATATATCTAAACAAATGCACTGCAAACAGATTGCCAATGAATTATTCACAATCTTAAGAGCTAAGCTTGTTCCTTGGCCAGGTGAACTGGGTGCATCTGACAAAGCGAGGCTGTCAGCTGTATTCTCATAATTGGTAGCAACATTTTGCCCTTGAGGACAAGATCATGATCTTGTCCTTTTCACATTGTAAACCTAGTACCTATCATGATACAGCATACAACAGTCATCCAGTGATGCTGTGCATGTGGCTTTCCAGCCTTATCTCCCACTCTTTCCCACAACACTACTTTCCTACTTCCAAAAGTCACCCTCCTTTCTACAACTCCCAACCTTTCACTTCAGTTGTTTCTCTAACTCCTCCACCCAGCTTTCCCATATTCCACTGAGGGTCAACTATTCTCACCTTCTCCTATGATTTCCAACAAAACTTGTTTGTATCTCTACATTTGCCTTCCCCATTCACTTTGATAGGTTCATTAGATTAGAAACTCCTTAAAATTTTTAATTGGATATTGCATTTTTTTATAGGACCATGAATATTCTTGGCACATAGTAGGGACCCAGTAAATATGTACTGTATTGTCTAATTGAAATCAACACACACCCTAAGTAAAGGCATTCAAATGAGCTACTTTAGGAAGTTGGTCTCAGTAGTGATAAACAATAATAATTTTAAACTATATTCATTGATTGACTACTATCTGCAATCTATTAGATGTCTCACGACATTATTTTAATCCTTATAGTAATCCCTATCTAATGAGAGAGGAAATCAAGAATAAAAAAAGTTAAGTATGAGGAAGGACACCCCCCCACAAAAAAAGAATTATCTTTTGGAGGGTGGCCCCTTGTAGTATACATGAAATTTGTTCCTTCGGATCAAATGGCCAACCAAAGTTTTATCTGGATGTTTTGATAAGGTTGCATCACAATTTGTGAAATAAATATCCCAAATTGTGAAAAACAGGTAACTGGGTCTTCCACCTTGACAAGTACCTGTCCACACCATACTGTGTTCAGCAGTTTTTGACCCAAAATGACATGAACTCCATTACCCCAACCCTCCCTATTCAGCCAATTTCACCCTGAGAGATTTGTTTGTTTCCCTGGATGAAAAAGTCCTGAAAGGAAAAAGTTTTGCTGATATGGAAGAGGTGAAACAAAAAATGGCAGAAGCACTAAAAGGCATCAAAGTTGATGAGTTCAAAAACCCTTTTGGAGCAGTTTAAAAAGCATCTCAGTGGGTGTATTGCATCAAACAGGGAGCACTTTGAAGGTGACTGAAATTTAAACATATAAGAATACACAATTTTTTAAAAGTAAATTTCGGGGTTTTTTGGGTTCCCCCTCATATGTTAACAGACGAAGAATGCTGGTATGTTGCTGAGCACAGATTCAAATCCAGGTGTTCCTGATTAAAAATACCTTAAAACCTGTTCCTTATATAGCTTCCTTTTAACTTCTTTCCCTCCCACCTCCACTAGTACAGTGATTATTCTCATAATCTATTATTTAGTTTTATGTTTTTCTAATTTAATATATTTTAAAGATTCTAGACTACCTACAATGCTTTTTTAATATTAAGGATACTCTAAAGATTTTGCCTATTTTGATATTTTAAAAATCAATCTCCTGTATAATGACCATTTGTATACCTCACACTCAGTTGTACTTCACATCTTTAAAATAAAAAAATTTTAAAAATCAATCTCCAAGAAGTTAATTTCAGTATATAGCTAGATACACAGATTGAAGATGTGATAGGTACACTTGGAATAAAATGTCCCTCTACCCTGAAGCAGTCTGACATACATAAAAATCCTACACAAACACAACCAGAACCTCAGCTAAGTGTGGTGGTGGATTGTCCCTGTAATCCCAACACTTTGGGAGACCAAGTAAAAGAACTGTTTGAGCCCAGGAATTTGAGACCAGCCTGAGAAGCATAGCGGGAAACTGTCTCTACAAAAGATAAATAATAAAAAAAAAATTAGCTGAGCATGGTGGCATGCACCTGTACTCCCAACTACTTGTGAGACTGAGGTGGAAGGACTGCCAGAGACCAGAAGGTCAAGGCTATGGTGAGTCATGTTCGTGCCACTGCACTCCAGCCTGGACAACAAGTAAGACTCTGACTCAAAAAAAACAAAAAAATAAAACAAACAAACAAACAAACAAACCCAGAACCTCAAAAGTCTAATAATACAAAAAAGGATATTCTCTTAAAAACAAAAACAACTCTTGTAGCCCTTTCTATGAAACAAACTCCATTATTATAAATGTCTATGAAATTTCCCATTCTTGAAGAATATCTATCTCTTTGCTTTAAATAACAGATCGTTAAAGCAAAGGAGTCATAACTAATGGATTATAATATTTCTACCTTTAAAATCTGAATTTCTTATAAGTAAAATAAACCACAAATGAAAGTACTTATACCAAGCACAGTGAACCTTTCTTTTTCTATTAGCATATCAGTCTGCAATCATATCTAGATCAATAGTGAAGATATCAGCTTAAAAGAGAGCCATGCTTTCTTTTGTCAGAAATTCATTACTTTTTATTAGGGTCATTGCTTGAAAACTTCAAAACACCATATGGACCTAATTGTGGTTTATTTTGGCAAAAAGGAAGACACTGTAGAACAATTGAGGCATTACATTCTACAATTCCATTACTTTCATCCCCCTCAGTTTTATTACTGTGTCATTAAAGGCAACTTGAGTGAGTGAAGAATTATAGTGTCATGTGTACTGGCTAGTAGATTAATAACAAAACACACTCAAGTTTAAAGGTATCTAACAGCTGTTTTCATTATTTTGTGTAAATACGCTTGAAGCATATCTATCTGATTAGTGGATAGAGTGCTCTTCTCTGTCACATGCCACGGGCACTGCTATGTGCAAGTAATCAAAGTGCTCAGAAAATGAGTTTACATTGTTCACTGCTGAAATACACAAATGTCAGAGAGTGACTACGCATCAAAGCTTAGTCAAATCATCTGCTGCAAACAAACAGATTCCAATGCACATTTCAGCTTAAAACATTCTGCAGCAGCACACTGTCTGAGTTGGACTTATTGCTGGCCAAAATGAAGATATACAGAGAATAATAAATTTCTTTAGTGAGAAAGAAATGACTTCAAAATCAGTTTTGTTCATACAAATAGATAATCATCTATATAATTTCCAATAAAGTCAACACCTAATGCTGTATTATTTTATCCTAGGAATACTTATTAACTTTTATATGCTTTTACATGTAAACTGAGAAGGAAACACACCACATGTTCTCATTTTAGGCTTATATATAATACATGTAAAATCTACACATAACTTAAGATTTTTAATGCAATGATTCCTAATTCCATGCTCACAGGTTTTTCCTCCTTTCTGCTTTCATGCTGCTATGTTTTATCTGCTAACACATTTACTTTGAATTCCAATAACCAATTACTCGCTACTTAAAACATCTCAAAAATATTTATCCTTACCCATCAGCCCTTGTTCTTCAACAGATTTTCTTCACTTGACCTCTGGTCTTCTTTAACCATAGGAACACTTGACTTTTATTCCATTACGAGTCGACAGGTTCAGCTACTGCAGCGCCTGCCCACTCAGTGGAGGTTTTCACTTCATCACCATCTCTCTGTTTAACTGTCTCTGTGGTTTCTCGTCCCCAGTGTGTCTGCCTAATTTTGATGCTCCAACTCAGGCACTTGTTTTTAAACACATTCAAAATTCCTCTTGTCATTTGGGGGAAAGAGTGCAGAGGCAAGAGGAAGGCACAATCCTGGTGTCATATCCATGTACAATCACTGCAATAATATGGGTGCTGAATATTCTCAATATGGTGATGAGTACAATTTCCTTTCTCCCCATTGCCTGGCTTTAAAAATACCCCCCCCCCATTTAAGTTCTCTGTCAGGAAACTTTGATTTTGACATATCTGGCTTCCTCAGAAATGCTTTTAAACCACTATATGCTTACCCCTTCAGTCATAGAAACACTTGTTTCAAATTTATCCACTTGCCTCTTCCAAGTTTCTCATCCTTTCTTTCAGTTTCATCCACTTGTTCTTTGGGGGATGTTTACACTCAAGCTCATATTTCAAGACTCATCCAGTTTTCTCTCAGGCATCTCTAAGTCCTCCGTGCTGTTTGAAGACTTGCCTTGTCATCTGTATACTCTGTCTGTCTGCACCTCAGTTTCCTTCTTGCTCTTGATGAGAGGCTGGAGCACTCCTAAGAGTGAGGCTCTGGTAGCACTAATGTAAGCCAGACCTGCTGTGGAGGTGTTATGTAAGCTTCTTCACGCTGAATTGACAAATGAGTTTCTACACTGACCTTCAAGTTTCAAGTTTATTCTGAGGTGTTCTATAAGCAAGGCTCACAACCAATATGTCAAGACTTTTCGTTAAGGGTACAAGCCAGGTTTCAAAAGTTTAGACAGTAATTATATAAACTACATCCAATATTTTATGTCTCCTTTCAAAGTGGTAAAACTCGTTTGTTGATTGACACAGCTCAACAATGTAAATAAAATACACACAGGGACACGGATTCTATCCAAATTTAATCTAACCATATCTCTGCCAACTGTTTTAAAGGGTTCCTTTAAAATTAAGGAGTCAAAATGCAACACTGACTGTCTCATTGTATGAATTTATTCCCCAAGGTAAATAGCACTTAAGGTAAAAAAGATAACTAGATAGTAAGTACAAATTACAACCTATTTCTCCTAGAAAAAAATAACACAAGCTGAGTGCTAAACCAAGCTTTGCGGTGGTATTACAGCTTCACAGACTTCTTTCTCCATTGTCTTAGGCATCATCTACTCTGTAATAATATTTATTGAAAATCAACAGTAAGGAAGTGTGCTCATACTGTAGGGTGCTAAAATGCATCAAAAATAGTCTCTCCTGTTTAAGAGCCTTACAACCAAATGACTAAATACACATAAATCAATTGATAATAGCCATACATATATACGATATAGGTATACACAATTATGACTCTATACTTAAATGCTTCTCCTATATGTCTGTCTAGGTCAGCAGTAAAGTAAGCAATGGAGGTAAAAATAAAGACAGTATTTTACCACAATATAGTATATATCATAAATGACCTAGTTGTCTAATACCAGTGACATTATTTTTTAAAAAAGACTTTTTGAAGAGTATTCTTCAAAAAACAGTAAGTACTGGTTTTTTAAAGACGCAAAGGTAATAAATAGAAGATAAGCAGAAAGAATATTATTTTAGCCCTAAGTAGGAAGACAGTTGGGAAACAACAGGGATAACAGATGCTAAGGCTTATAATGAAGGAAAGGGTCATGTACTCTTGCTGTCCAGAGTAATGCAAGGGCTAGGGCATGAGGGAAAGCTGAGTATTTAGCAAGGAAATGTTGATTCACTTCTTTTCACTATTGATAACACACTGGACACCTGAATAAACTCGGCAGGCTCCATTTCAGGGCTTAAGGATATGTCTCTCCTTCTTTCCACATGATATGCTTCATTAAACCTTCCATGTATCCTGTACCTTGATCTTCCTTGAGCCTTTTCTACATAAAACTCAGCAAAATGGTCGACTACATCCAGTTGGAATTTTCTCTCTCGTTGGGGTACTTTGCTGTGATCACATCTTTTAAGCTACATCTTACAATTCTTCAACAAAAATATAGCTTCAATTCCCTTCAGGGAAACTGGTATCAGAAACATTTCTGCCTCACAGGATCCATCACCTTCCTTGGAGGAAAGTTCTGCTCTCTTAAGAGCTTTGTAAAGCAGAACGTGGTACATAAACGTAAGGCATGATTCAGCTGCTGTTATTAATCATGTTACCTTTCAGATTTGCTTATATCTAAGTCTGTCTCACTTGTAACGTCGTAAGCGTGCAGAGAGTAAGTGGAATGCTAGTTTAACATATTTTATGCAGCACCTGGCACACCACATGCAAGAAAGCTTGTTGCTGATGACGCTAATGCTCACTGAAATTAAAGTCTATCTTCTCATGATCACATAATAACTGGCAATCACCTTGAAATGGGAGTGTATTAAGCCCTATAAAACACAGTGAATACTTTTGGCCCAACTTCTGCTCTCAGTGAAACTAGGGAGCAGCAGCCCAGTGCTCCCCTCAGAATACACGTATTCCAAAGCATTTAACCTTTCTATCGTTCCCAAGAATATTCACAGTTGCACCAGCCGGATTATTCAAATGACTCACTGAGTTTTCCTGCTTGTGTATGCCACTCAAATGAGGAAGATTAAATACAGCCCTGTTCACAACAAGTTCCTAAGTAACACTAGAATAAGCATAGAAAACCGATTTTTTCTTGATTCTTATAAGTCATACACATCAGAAAAGTCACTGTGCCTTTTATTAAACTAATAATTAAATTGCATTGGGGCTAAAATAGCCATTGGAACTCAAATTTTCTTCCTCATACATGATGTTCCTAAAATTCCTCCTCCTCTAATATGTTCATATTAGAAATGGGATAATAGCCAATGTTATCAATATATTCTAAATCTATACTTGGAGACATTTTCAGTATTAATCTTACTGAATGCATATTGTGTTGACCTACTTATATAGTATGCAATTATACAATTAATTAGATGTGAACTTAACTTCATCCAATATCCCACCCAGTCAGGAATCCCTTGAAAAGAGTTGGCTAAAATAGTCCATCTGCTCATTGTTGAATTCGCTTTCATTAATTATTCTTTCTATGATAGATGGCAAAGAATATCTGAAATGGGGGCTACTTTCCAAGGTTTTATAGGGAGTTGTCAAGTCAGTTGAAATGTGATATCTCCCCTACTTTTAAATTCCATGGATCTTTAGTCTCAGTCACCTCTAATACAAGAATCCCTATAACTTGATCAGTAATATCTGACTTATTTCTTCAAAATACACACACACACACACACACACACACACACACACCCCTATCTCACTTCATTGTTGAATGCATCTAATTATTACAAAGATGCCCTTACAGTGAAATGTTATGCTTATCCCATGCTTCTCATGTTCATGTTATGATTCTCTGTTTGGGAACAACATAATACAAATGTACTCACACTGGTACATAAGAATCTTTTAAATTCTAAGTTTCCGTGATTCTATAATGTGACTACAGTTATTTTGCCACACTACAGAATTCTCCAAGTTAAGTACCTCAGCATTCTTCAAGTGTGTTCATAAGTGTTTTATATATATATATCATATATATATATGTATATATATATAAAATAAAAATACCCTTTTTGAATGCAAAAATTAACACGGATTATTTCAGATATCAATTTATATATTTCAACCCACTAGCAAGGTAGTGGTCTGTCAAGAAAATTTTGAAATGTCATGCTTATTACTTGTTATTCTTTCAATCATCCCTTGTTCTGCATCACTCAAAATCCCAGGACATTTGCTTTGGGTTTTTGTTTGTAGCATCCCACCAGATTGAGGAAGAGAAGGAACACTTCTTGAGCACCTACCAGAAGTGAAGCATCCCCCGTCAGCACTTGACACTTACTGCTTCCCATAATTGAATCCTCACAAAACCTCTTGTGATCACCTAGTTTACAGTTAAGGAAGTAAACAAAAATAGATGAGACCTAAAACAACTGAAGTGACTGGCTCTTATGGTAAATGACAGAGATTGACCTTTAAATAAACCTTCTACAAATACAGATCTGTTTTTTCCTGCAACAACCTGGGGTTTTTCTTTAGGATAAAAGGAATTCATGAGTACATATCAAATCAAGAAAAATAATCAGCTAATTATGAATGTACCTAACCAGTTGTAAGACTTTCTTGACAGGGTTTGAGAAATTTCTGATGTCATCTAATACTTACATGAATTACATGGATACAGTATATATGCATGTGTATACACTGAAGTCTATAGGTATACCCCACATTTTATGTAAAATTTTTAATTTAATCCTCATAACTCTATGAGGTAGTTTTATTTTTGACATATTACAGCTGATGACACTGAGGTTCACAGAGCTCAGTGACTGTTCTACGTCAAATAGTTGTTGATACAGTCCCATCCTATCCACTAACCTCACAGTTCTCTATTAAGGGACAGTGAGGTGCTTTGACAAGACATGACCAGTGCATTGTTGGATATGTTGGCTTTCAGTCAGCAGCACTTAGTTTTAAGGACTCCACAAATCATTGGCTTAAGAATACACTGAAATGTGGTCAGTTATTTTTCTCTTCTCCTTGTCACTGTCATCTGTGCATTTACAAGAAAAGAGCTATATTCATAGTGTATTCTCCAGCACCCAGAACATTGCTTAGAGCATTTCTTTTGAAAAAGAAAATTAAGCAGTAGAGTCCTTTCAAAAATAAAATTTACCAGGAATACAAATATATAAAACAAATTAAAAGCACAGCTTATTTGGTTAAAGTGGTGAAGGAAAATAGGGGTGTGGAGCTTTGTTTTCTCTCCCAACACACATCCCTCTCTTCCACCAGTTTCCCTTACCCTCACCAAACCTTCACTATCTGAGAAAATTTCTAGAGTTCTAATGGCTCTTTGGAACAAAATTTGCAAACCAATGGTTACAGGGGAATGTTTTGGATGATGATGATGATTATGATTGATGGTAATGATGACTGCAGCTAACGGGTATCAAGTGCTTACCAAAGGGGTAATGTAGAATCTCCTTACTAACATATTTCTGAGAGGTTCACTATCAGTCATAACAAGTTAACACAAACTAATATATTAGATAACCAGCTGCCACTTTGCTAGCAAATGGGAAACCAATACAACACAAAACAAGAGGCCTCTGGAGTCCAAGAAGAAGCACCTCTGTGTCAACTTGACTCAGTCAAAGGACAACAGCATCTGTTAATCCATTCAAGCACTCATGGAGCTTACATTCTAACTAGACCTCTAAGTGGTGGGAGAGGAAGAGGAGGATAAAATGCATAGCGAACAAACTCTACTTATGTAACAATTTTTAGAATTCTAGCCACACTGCTGCAGTAAAAACTAGCTAATGAGGGTTACAGTAATTTTTCTAAGTTTCTTTTGGTTGTAAGGACATCATTTTCAGCAAATAATATTTATAGCTACCAAGAACAAAATAAAACAAAATCCTGAAATACTGACATTCAAATTTGTAGAGAGAACTTAGAAATGGATAATCTGAAGGAAACTATAAAAAATTCAATTAATGCACAATTAGGTCTCATTAAAACTACAGAATAGGATTGTCCCAATATCCATGTACTTGTTCTTCACTAATTTTCCTATTAAAGAAGGATTATTTCTTGCTACATAACAGAAGAGAAAAAATAGACAAAAATGCATCTGAACTTGTACAAATATATAATGAAATATTACATAACTTTTAAACTCTTCTCAGCTTATTAGAATTTAACACAATCCTGTTAGGCAGTAGGATTAATGTCATCATTCCCATCTTCCTTACATGAAGTAGGAAACCTTGCCTGCAGTCTCTCTCTGGCACCTTGTCTTAAGTCTCTGATTCTCATGTCAGGGTCTTTCCAGTGTACCCTAATTACTACGAAGAGAACACAAGTACTTGGGCTCCCAGGGGAACTATTTCCTACATTAAGAAAACTCCCTAAAATTCTCACTTGCCTTTTGCCTCTATTAGTATAGAGAAAGCAAAAAAAAAAAAAAAAAAATCAGTCAGGAGCAGTTTCTCCACCCTATTCTGTTGATGTGCCAAATTAATTCTGGACTTGAATTTGCACCCTCTCTGGATTTCTGGCCTGGCTCATCTGCAGTTTGGTACTGAAAGCCTGTCAGACCCAGTACCATAACAGGCCCATGAGGAGCATCTATGGAATGAATAAGGGTCTGGAGGAGGCTTTGGGCTTTGATTCTCACATCTAGGGCATGCACAAGAGTATCCCTAGCTAAAACCATCCTAACTGCTGTTTCTTCCACTAATCTTTCTTTCACCGGGCTCATACCTCTGGGGCCAGTGCATCCAACTTTTCCATGGATCTCTGAGGCTCCAACTCATTTCCAGATAGGCCTGTAGGTGTAATCAGGCTCTAAAACATTGGTGAGGTAGTAAAAGTACTGATGTCCACATCTGGCTCTCTTAAGTCCCCTTTCCCAGGACTGACTTTGCTTTTAACAGGCCTATATAAACTTGGCTGGACCTACCTGATCTGGGCACTAACACTTGGAATCCTTACAACTGCACCTGACCAACATCAGACATAGTCCATGACTAGATGTGACTTCCCCACATCTCTGGAATTTGGTATTTCATACTGCTGGACATTCTCTGGGCAGGCCAGCATTTGTTGTCAGTCTCTCTGTCTCTGTCTGTCTGTCTGTCTCTCTCTCTCCCTTCACTGAGAGTTCTCAACATGTTACACAGTTGAATCCTGACTATACAATACTGGATAGAGGGACTGCTCTTATGTAGTTTCCATTACCACTACTGGAAATCTAAAAAAAAAAAAAAAAATTCAGATGCTGAGAATGCTGTAAAAAATTAAATATTTTCTAAATGATAAGTATCAGTAAGCAAAACAATCATGAAACATATTTTCTAAATTACCCAAATGTTCATCACTAAGAAGGAAAATATTTTACTCTGGCTGTTAATAAACTTTCAATATTAAAGAGATCTATGCATGAAACACTTACTATTTGACAATTATGTTCAACTATTGAATAAAATAATTGGTTCCTTATTCCTAGCAAGTATTACACTGGCATATTCTTATACCAGAGTGAAAAGAATAATCCCTAGGATTGTTGTACAAGTTCAAAATAATTAAGCAATTTAACAAATGACAACAAATATCTAGAACCTCTGCTATATTTTGAGACACAAGTACCAAGATCCCCTACTTTAAGAATCTAACTAGGGGAGATAATACAGATGTACTTTTCCCGATTCTTCTCACAAAGTACAACTAAAAACACTGGACCTTAAATGTAAAATAAACATAAGATTCTGAGAGGTAGAGAGAAGAAGTCAGACTGGCTAGGAAATTTAGAACCTAAGGAATGATATGGAAATGAGTTCCCTGGTTATCTTTACGACTGGTACATCCCAGACTGGATACTGAAGAAGTCAGCAACCTGGAATGCCAGTGGGCACAGCCAAACAACAGATCCCAAGAGAAACCTATTCTCTCTAACCAAAGGACCAGA
This sequence comes from Cephalopachus bancanus, assembly GCA_027257055.1. Classification (NCBI taxonomy): domain Eukaryota; kingdom Metazoa; phylum Chordata; class Mammalia; order Primates; family Tarsiidae; genus Cephalopachus; species Cephalopachus bancanus. The sequence goes on along the minus strand of JAPVLO010000031.1, from coordinate 7,491,866 downwards.
AAAGGGGTAGCAAAGAAAGACAAAAAACTTTTAGAAAGTAATTGTTCTACTCCTACCCAATGCCACAGTTAAATCCTCACCTAACCCTGCTAGCAAAGGCCTAGTAGAAAACCTAGATTTTTCCCTTTGCCATAACAATGTCTTTCTTCAACTCCAGTAGTGTAAAAGAAGGTATAGATTGGGAGCCAGGTCTTTCAACTCAACCAAGCAGTAATGAGGCATTCTTCTTCCTTTCTCCAGCAGGATGGTGTCATAGGGGACCTAATGGAGAGTTGGGACTTTCACCATAGCTCAGTGGTAATAAGTCCCAAAAGAGCCCTCTCCTGACCATGGTCAATGAAGGCTTAAGGGAGAACATGGACTTCCACTCTACCTCACAGTAACAGGCAGCACACCCTATATCTATCAGAGCAGTGTCAAAGGAAGCCTGTTTAAAAAACAAAACAAAACAAGGTTTAAATAAGATCCACAGTCTAATAACATAAGATGAAAAATGTCTAGATTTCAATAGACAATCACTCATCAAGGGTCAGGGAATCTCAAATTGAATGAGAAAAGCTAATCAATAGATGCCAACTGAGATTACACAGATGTTAGAACAATATGGCAAAGATTTAAAGCAGTCAACATAAAAATGACTCAAGAAATAATTATATACACATTTGAAACAAGTGACACTAAATTTCAGGGAAAAAAGAGAAAAAATAAGAAAGGATAAACAAAGAAAAAGAACCACATAGAAATTTTAGAACTAAAGAACAGAATATACACAATAAATGAACTCAACTATAAAATGGAGGAAAGAAAAACAATCAGTGAACTCGAAGAAAGAACAACAGAAATTAGGCCACCTGAACAACAGAGAGAAAACAGACTTGGGGGAAAAATGAACAGTGCTTCAGAAATACATGGGACTATAACAAAAGCTCTAATATTTGTGTCATTTTAGTGCCATACGAAGAGGAGAAGAAGGTGAGGATAAAAAAATATTTGGCAATGCAGTCAGGTCCCCTCTCACTATGAGAGCTGCCACACTTGCCTCCTGAATAAACTTTGACTTGCTCAACAACAAAAATTGAAGAAATAATTGCTGAAAAATCCCCAAATTTAGCAAAAACCATAAACCTATAGATTCAAGAAACTGAGAAAACCCTAAACAGTATAAATAAAAAAGAATTCCATGCCAATGCACATCATAGTCAAACTTCTGAAAACTAAAGACAGGGAAAAATTCTGGACAGCATTCAGAAAGAAATGATTTTAACTATAGGAAGGAAAGCAATTAGAAAAATAGTGGACTTCCCATCACAATCTGCCTTTTTTATAGTCTTAATAATTTCTAAAGCACTTCTTTCCCATGCTTCATTCAAAATTTCATCTTACTTTTTATTTATATAAAAATCTAAGTAAATGTTATACCACACATTCCTACAATATATAGATCTCACCCATGTTTTAAATTGATAAATGGCAACATTGAGTAGCATTTTCAAAGATACAGGCTCCTAAAGTGTTAATGTTCTTCTCTACTTGGGAGTGGTTTTAGGCTTGGTGCCATAGGATTTGCCCTTTGTGGCTTCTCACATCCCAAACTTGGAAAATATGAGCTGTGATACAGAGAAAGGTAAAAAGCTCAGCAGAGCCCCTTAGTGATAAATGAGTTTGCATCATCTGTCATTAGAACTTCCTGCCAACTGGGTCATTCCCTATTAAATTACCACTTGTCAATGTTTAAAATACTGATTGATAAATGACTGTGCCAAAACTGATAACACAACAGCTTTTATTTTCTAATAATCTTAGTTACCACAGCCTGCTTGTCAAGACACAGATACCAGACATATTTTTATTTTTTTTAAACTACTTCACCCAAAGACAATTTAATCTAATACAATTCTAACAGGTATATGGTCTGGCCCCTTATATGTTACATGCATGCTGGTTTCCCTTGCCAAAATAAACTTAGTGGCAATTTAGTGATATGGGGAGCTCCAAGTTTCACATTTCATCAAATGCTAGTAATCTGTTTTATCAATATAAACTGCATTTTAATGAAAAAATTCTTTTCTTCAGTACACTTCACTTTCAATACCCCTGTGTATAATAATTCGTTCATGCTGTAGAATAAGAATATTTTACAAGACCTTAACTCTCAGGAGAAATTTCTCTATAAATACAAAATTTGAGTTTATAGGAATGTGTTATATGCACATGAGTAGTGCCCAACACTATAAAACAAAACAAAACAAAAAAACAAAACAGGTTGCACATAGATTTCAGCTTAAATATCCTTCTGAGACATTGCATAACAAACTTGTTTTAGAACGTAGCTTAGTTGAGCAACTAGATGATAGACAAATAAAATGAGATTCATGTACCTAAGGTCTCTGAATCAAAATATACCAGAACATACTGCAGGCATATGTTAATTCAGAACCAATCACTGGGATTCAAAGCAGTTTAAACAATCTGAAAATTCTATGGTGGTCGCCTCCTTCTTAGAGATTCAAAGTGGAAAATGCTCTGGCTAAATTTAAGCAGGGCTCTGCACAGCTAAAGTTGCATACAAATTTACATGACAGTTGGCCAATCTCAGCTCTATAAAACAAATCAGGATGCCTCTTTCTTATCAGGGTTGTCTCCCAAAGTTAACTCTAGCAGCATTTTGTTTCTTCTTTTATACTTCCTATTAAATACAATCAAAGGCCAGTTCTGCAATTGGAAGACAGAATGAGATTCTCCAGGCCATCACTCTATGTGGTTACGCACACCTAACTATGTTTTGGTCATCTACTACTGTTTCGTCTTCTCTTAGCACTTTTTTGTTCACTCTATTCAAAAGGCCTGTTGACAATGTCGCAGGAAGAAATGTTGAAAACAACAGAAACACAGGATCAATAATTTCTCATCTGTGCCATTCCTTTCTGTGACACTTTTATGTCTTATTTGTCTTCTCCATCATACAGGTTGCAACTGAGTGATTACCATGTCTTTCTCCAGGATTTGTGTGGTGCTAGACTACCCAGTCAAAGTTGAACAAAAGTTTAATAATAGATATAAGCAAATGGTATTCAGGGAAGTCCTTTTACCAGAGATTGCAAAGCAAACTGCTCCAGGGAAGAGTTAAAGAAATCAGAGAGAACTGCAGTAACTGCAGTCAGGGAGATAAAAAGTATTACCCTGCAAATCTGTTCCTTGTAGTTGCTACCACCACACAGTGGAAAGCAGAAATCTCCCAAGAGAATCAACCAGGGAGAGTGAGTAATAAGGTATACGAGTACTATGTCAAATAAGTACAACACATTCATGTAAAACACAGCTCTTCTTTACATAAATATGTATACCATAACATTCCATGGTGTCAGCAATTTCTGCCAGGTGTTTTATCTTCCAGTAAATTTTTAAAAAATAAATTCTGTATTTGCCTATGTATCAGCCAAACTGAGACAAACTGTGAGGCGCCAAAGTAAAGATTCCACACAAGATTTTTAGGTGTATGGGGGAGAGGAGAGTGTATACATTTAAGATATATTTAGTGACAATTTAGAAAACAACAACAAAGCAAAAATGGTCGGGGAGAACTCCAAATTAATCATCCTAATCCCAACATTCAGATTTAGCCACAGATAATATTTTGTGTATATCCTTCTAAACATATCTTCTACTTGTTTATGCATATGTAAATTGTACACATTTTAAAATGTAGAGCTTATACATGAGGCGATAACAGCACAAACATTTAACTTCCATACACAATGCCTTCAAAAACCAGTGGACTTCTGTGCTCTGTGTCTAAGAAGTGAGTTCAAACTGAGCTAAAACAGAACCACTTCTGTTGTTCCACTTAATCAGAAAGAGAATTAATGAAGATAGAAATATAAATATATCAATATTCTCTCAGATAATCTAGCTCTGATTTCTTTTGCATCATATTACTGTACATCATACACTACTTCATGATTTACAAAGTCTTTTCATATAAATTATAATTCCATGGGACTTCTGGGGAAAACCATATTGCTTCCATTTTGCAGTACAAAAAAAAAAAGTGAACACATGGTCCTGAACTTGCAAGAGAAAGAGTGAGTGCTCAGATCTTACCTGAAATGCAATGCTGCCTTTCAAGTTTATTCCCAAATATACTATGCTCTTGATGTTCTCTCTCACTTTTTTTAGTCATTCAAGGAACTATCAGCATATCTTAGAACAGTTTTCGAACTCTCAAGTAAAGTGGTGAGTGCATATCGAAAAAGTAAAGCCTGGTGAACACTGGTATCTCTCTATTTAAAAATGATACTCATTAATAAATGCTCACTCTTTCCGTCCAGTCCTTCAACAGGTGAGCAGTGCCCACTTATCCTGACTCCCTGGCAAATGTTTTCACTGCTATCACATCGACAGTAGATTAACATTTTCCACTTTCATGTAGATGTCTAGAGTCTGATCCACACAGCTCATATTCTCTCCTGTTTCAAATTCAACCCAACAGAAGCACCAAGTGAAATCATCAGTGCTTTCTCTTCCCCTTTCCACTTTCTGAATCTGTCAACTCTCATCATTTTCTACCTCTCTTCTCCTTGATCCTCATTTTCTTATTTTTTAATCTTTATAACACAGCCCATACATCTCATGAAGAAAAGTTATAAAATAGGAAAACTTTTCCTCTCTGAAATTAACATAGCAGTACGTAATCTTCTAAGCAAATGAGACTCTAAGAATTACAAAGAAATAAACCAGTAGAAAGTACACAATTCTAAAGTTTGAGTGATAAATACTATATTGTTTTTGCTAGTGTCTTTTTCCCATTATGATAAATAACCAACTTGTGTTTTTAAATAGGTCTCTGTGAGGTCACTTTTCATTTGACAGGTTGATAAGGAAGTGTTTTCTGTGTAAAAAGCTTCAAAATGTCAACTTCCTATGCATTTATATCAAATGTTAGTGTATATATAAAGTATCTTAAAGTATTCAAAATGGATTTAAGACCTATCGTGCACTAATATTTTGAAAACATTTGTCTCTTAACAATCTGGTTTATTATGTGACTTTAAATGTGTTACTGTCCTTCAACATTCATATCAGCTGCAAGTGGTATCAACTATTATTTTATTTTCTCATCTGTCTTCAACTTTGTAGCATGTTGTAAAAATGTCACGGCATCTGAAAACAGTTACAGTAAGCAACTATTCTATCAATCAGTTCTCTTACAAGTTCCATTTTTAAATTCAACAACAAACTGTTGAATGCAAAGATTTATTCATGTTTAAGAAAGCTAAATATCTCTCTGGTTATTACCAAGAAAAAAAACTAAAAACATTTTTAAAGCACAGAATATGTACTACAGCAGTTCCGGCTACACACAAACATTCATAAGAACACAAATATCGAATTTGGCAAAACAGTGCTGTAGGATGTTGAACTTGCATTAGTCATAAAACTGTGGATGTCAAAATTTCTTGGCAGCAAGGACTTAACAGCTTTGGATCCCCAGAATTTACTCAGGACCTGAATGCATTGTAGGTCCAAATAAATGTTTTATAGAGTAATCCTTGCAATCATACACTACGTAAGAATCTTAATGTTTAAGCAGAAAGCTGGTAACATCTGGGCAAAAGACTAAAGAGATGAACAATAGGAACTATGTCTTCAGGAAGTGATGTTTGCAGGATTAATTCTCAGAGTTGATTTATTTATATAACTGTGTAAAGAATTAAAGGATATTGAGAAGCTGCAAGGAATTCAGAATATGCGAATTCAAATCCTAACTACACTAACCATGTGCAACCTAATGCCCAACACTGAAATAGCAGCACTTTAAGACACTACTGCTGTGAGGGACTACTGCACTTCTAAAAGGTCCAAAGTATTCTCTCAAATGCAAATGCCTTCCCTCCCCTTGTCAGACAGGCAAATGAACTCTTGCCTACCATCCTCTAAGACACAGCTCCACTGTCACCTTCTCTGTAATCCCTGTCATAACTCTCATTCTGGGTGCACCTCATGCAGACTGTGCCTAATATATGGTACAATGACCAGGAATGCAGCAGAGTGGTGAAACACGAAGGTTCTCAAATTCAAGGACCTGGACTAGAGGCTAGCCTTTCCATCTGACTGCTTATAGGACCTCCAGCAAGGTATGTAGGCCTTTTACATTTTAGTTTCTCTATCTGTACAATAAGAATACTTGCTGCATAGGGCTATTTCAAGGAACAAACAAAATCCTGGAAGTAAAACATCCACTATTTAAACATAAGTGCTCTTGCTGCTGTCAACACTCTCCTATTTTTTTCTCCTTGACTAGATCCTGAGCTTCTAGAGAACATAAGCATCCTATGTTTAATCATATACACAAAAAAGCTTGTCAATAATGTGTGCCCTAGAGACTACAGAGGAATACTTAAAATAAAAAATTAATTCACAAATTAAAGTGATATTAAATAGTTTTAAATGCTACACCAACTTAATATGACACTTATTATTATATATCATTAAGATATTGGAGAGCAGATAGCTAAGGGTTGGAGAAAAGTCATATGACAAATCTCCAGAAACTTTATGAAAGAATACAGAAGAAAAAAACTGGGATTTGTGGTATATAATAAAGATCTGTTGGGATGCAATTCCAATTTCCTCTAGTATCAGATGACATAAAAGCTGTGAAAAATACCTTAAGACACGTTCAGTTTTGTTAGCTTTCCACCTTCTTTTGCATGTCACCTTTTCTACCTTCTGGCACACCTTGCCTGAGTCTCATAACTACTGCCATCATGCTACCTCCTAAGTATGTACTTCAAGCCTGAGATTCCTCAATTCAAGTCCAAATGCCCCAATATCTGTATTATCTTCCACCTCAAATTCCTTTATCTTCCAGAATTCTGGGAAAGAACACAAGATTTGGGGGTCAGAACATACAAGTTGTAGTTTTATATTTAGAGGCTAACCCTTCATCTCAGTAAGATCTCCAGAAGAAAATCACTTTGATCAAATTCACATTAAATTATAAACTAAAACTATAAGATAGCCATCTGTTCTTTAGAAGAATCTTTATGGATCCAAAAAGCTCTGATGAGAGCTATGAATCTTCTCAAAAAACATGCACATGTGTACATTCCCATGATATTTTATATACAACCTTAAGGGGTTTATAGAAACCTGTAACTCCAAACAAGCATTCTGGTAAGAACTGCTTCTTTCATTGGTGGCAAAACTTCAGGAAGTATTAGAGAGATGTTCAGAGGAGAGTTTGAGTCTTCTTAGCTACCTCTTAAATTGTACCATTTCAAGAGCTGCCTAAACCACAAAATTATACAATTGTCTCTGCCCTTATTGATTATAGTAGTGTTTGATCAGGACTACAGTCAAGGACTTTGTTACATCCAATCAATTCAGGTTCTCCACATTTGCTGTTCCTACTTTGCCCTCTTACAATGAGTAACTAGGTCAACATCTCAGTAATAATAGCTCCCACACTTAAATATAACCCTCAAAGGCCACATTTTTTTCTTTCAATCATTTAGAGGAAATAACTAAGACTCAGTGTTAGCTGTCTCTACCCTCTAGTCAAAGATACCAGCATTGCAATTGGAGCAAAAAGTATGGAGAAGGAAGGCACTGTGAAAGGAACACTATTAAATAACTGCAAAAGAATTCCTCCTAGTATACAGATTCTGCTTTATAGGACCTAAGACCATTTTAACAAAAGACATTTATTGTGAAATGTCTAAGAAACCCTGTAAGGAAATATTTGCAGAGCTGGGCCAGCATTATAATTTCGGTGATAAATGGTCTAAACCCTAAAGTTACTCTTTCCATCTGCCTTGGGGTATTTTAAAGTACCAATGACAAAGCAGCCCAACATTTATTTCTGTGGTTGTCTAAGTCCCTTTTGATACCCATACTCCTTCATCTTCTCCTTAAAAAAAAAAAGATGAATAAAATAAAAAGTTATTTAGTATTCTCAATTCAATTTAGGAAGAGCCCACCAGGTAAAAAATAACAGCATTTGAGGAAAGCTATTCCCTAAAAAGGTGTTTATAAAGTGTTGTGAATTAAAGGGGTTTGTAAAAATAGAGATGATTCATTTTAAATTATAACAATAATGAAAATAGTAGAGGAGCCAAAGAGCCTAAAATTAAAATTAATGACACTGTTGTTTTAAATAAGAGAATAGAAATAGATTCTATGTAAATCGGGTTTTTTAAGCTCCTAATTCCATTTAGCTTGGAAAGACAAGGAGAAAGAGAAGATAAAGCTACATATTTAAAACTGACAAAGGGCAGTACTTCTATGCAATTTATAATTAATCTGTGAGACCATGTGTCAGTAGAATTTATTGAGAAAAATAGTTTAGTGCTATTTTATAAGGGTAAGACATTAGAAGAAAAAGTATTGCTATTGAAGTTATACTAGCTAAGAAAATATTTTAAGAGCTATTAATCATTAAGATTCAGGTCATAAGTTGGCTAGCAGCTGGAGTCAAGAATAAAAACTGCACAAGTGGTCAGGTGAATTGTGGGTGTTTTATATCTTTCTTTAGGTGTTTCACTTAAGTCACTGCTAACTGAAAGAATACTAAATGAAATTCTATTACAGCCCATAATTTATTTAGTATTATGATCCATCAGATCACCATATTTCAATAAGCAACCTTCTGCCACCCTCCAAAAAACTCTCCCCTATTAAGAGAATGAAAATTTTTGAACATCTCTTTCATGCAACTACCTGCAAGTATTCATTCATATATTTTATCAGGTCTTCAACCTGAGAACCTTAAAAATGTACTGATATCTTGGTTTATCCTCAGAAATTCAGATTTATCTGGTGTGGGGCATTGCATGGGCATAAGAATTTTTTAAAGTTCCACACATGTCTAATATGCAGCTTGGGTTGCATGCCCAGTGTGAAAATGGCAACAGAATTGCCCCACCAAAAATGATGGCACATGCGTACACACACACACACACACACACATACACACACTCTCCCACACACATACCACTCATGGATAGTATCCTCTAAAGGGAAGACAAATATGACCTGCCTGATAAATGATTTATATATCATTTTATATACCATATAAATTATTAGATTATTTTTTATAAAAATCTTAAGATTACAAATATTTTAAAGTCAGATACATAGATTGTTGACACACTATTATTACAGCCTAACTACAAGTCATAGAAAAGATGTTTTCTGGAAAACAATGTCCTGCTATTTTCCATATGCCTCCTATATTTCCCAATCATATTATCATATTGTTCTTAGAATACTATTTTTTCTATCATAAAGGTACAGTAATAGACAATAACTTGTACAGTCTTTCAAAGTGACAGAGTAGCATTGCTATGATTAAAGGTCTGGCAATTTTTCCACTAAAAGGCTTTTTTAGGAATTTTATAAACTGAACAACTGAGTGTGCTTCAGGCAGAAACTTGAATTACAAGACCCTCAGGTATAAAATTGAATCTTCACTATAATATATGTATTAATATTATTTTACAATGCACACAACTAAATAAAGTTTGTTTTTTCTACATGGCCCATCATCAAATGAAGACAATTTTATCATCCTATTTATAACTTTAGTAGACTCCTTTGACAACGTCTGTTTTAAGTAGGACAACTGACCTTTTTGGTTTAGAATTTGTCCTTGGAAATCCGTAAGAATATAAATAAAACCAACTGCCCAGAAGAGTTAGAACACAGTAGTATAGACAGAAATTACCCATAATTTTAAGTCCTTGTTTTACACACTAGATGCATGGTCTTTTAAAAAGCAACCTTATGGTTCCATATTATCTAAATCAGAATGTGAGGTCTTTTACAGTCATTCATATCAGTATGTAGTAGGGAAAAGAAAATAGAGAATACAACAGAGAGACAGGGTCTAGAATTACATATCACAGAGTTTAAAGTAACTCAGAGGTCACTTCGACCATTTCATAGGAATGTAGGAATTCTCTTTAAACAAGCTGACACATGAGTTTTCTGCTCAGTAACTTCTATCCTGCCAAAAGAAAGGCTCATAAAAACTGTCTACAAGTTCTAACAACTCTATCTGTAATGATTCTGGAGCACAAAAGAACACACAAATTATCTATACTCCATCCTGTTACAAGAAACAGTCTAACTTCCCTTCTTAACTGTGTTCTAAGATCCCAGAATGTCCCTTTAGCCACTCTGCTTTATAAAAGCAAGTGCCACACCAATGACCTCATTCTCATGTAACTTTGTGGTAAAGTTATTAAGAACACAAGCTTTGAAGCCAGACAGATCAAAGTTTGACTTATGGTGCTGCCATCCATTTAAAATGTGACTAGAGGCAAATTAATTTCATCTTCTCATATGCAAATGTGAGTTTTAATATCTAACATATAAGGTTATGCGAACTAAATAAGATATCCAAAATGAATTTTACAGTACCTCACTTATAAACTTACTCCTAATATTAACATTAATAGGATGAAAGGGTCCATTTTCCTGATTTTTATAGGCATTACTAAGCCACAAAGCTGAGAGCACCAGACTGAGGGGCAGGGCTAAATGGGAAAGAACTGAAGATCGAAGAAGCCACCACCACTGGGAGCTATCCCTGGTGCTGGCTACAGAGTCAGGGCCCTGTCCTATGTTCCAATATTCCTCAAACAAACCAAATACTGGTTTTCAGTTCTCACCTTGATGCAGTAACATGTTTCTGTTACCTTGTGTTCCTAAACTTAATTCTGATGTGCTTCCCTCAGATGCTGATTTGTTTATTTTCTCAAATGAAAAACCCAACCTGAAACCAATCTGCTTTCTTTGCAGCACATTTTTTTTTGCGTTGAGATTTTTCTTTTTTATCTCTGGGGTATTATACCCCATTAGATAATTCATCCCAGAAGAGTAGCAGCTAAGACTTAGTGCTAGAAAATATAGCACACGTGTAAGCACTACTTTTTCCATCCCCTTGGCAGACATTAATAATCTATCATGATATTCTTGTTTAATCCTGACACAGTCTTAGAATCCTCAATAAGCTCCAAAGAGTCACTAACAGTCAAAACTGGCATGCAAATAGAAACCTATCTATCATCCCTGTGTTAGTATGAACATGTGGATTTTTTAAAAGAAGGTTTTTTTTTCTTTTTAAGTCTCATTTGGAACACTGTTGGAGCACACGTTGATGGTCTAAAGAGGCTAGAAGCACCCTTATATATCAGTTACGAAGAAAGCAAGTACATGGTTATTAAGGAATGAGAGCTTTCTTTTCTAAGACTGGATGTGTTAGCCTTATGTCCTGGATACATTCCAACTTAGGTAATTACATTCTGCTTACCTCACCCCTCCTAGCAATTTTTTCAAGTAAATCCAGTATTATTCTTCACTTCCTACCCTAACCTGCTGTGTAGTGTTGCGATGAGCTGTTAAACAGCTGCCATGCTTTACTCTACAATGGTGACTGTGCTGCACTGTATAATTTGTATCCATTCTCAGTGCACTTTGGAATCTTTCAGGATAAAAGTGTTACCCTAAAATGCAAGATATCATCATCATTTTAAAGACATACAGTACAACTGCCTATTTCAGTTAAATTCAGCATAACATATTTAGAAAATACCTTATTTCATGAAAAACCATAAAACTAGGTTAAAATACCCATGAAACATGCTACAAAGATTATATGAAAAGGTATTTAAAGAAAGCAAACTATTTATCAACTATATGAATATTCTGCCAAAGAAAGGAATAGTAGGAAGAACAAATGCTTAAGACATTTTTATTTGAAAATACATCTGCTTTCATCAGATGGTAAAAATTCCCAATGTCACCCAAGAAAAACAGTGAAGAGAAAAACTGAACGTTAAGTCAATGGGAAATGGAGGAATGCCAACACGTATGGAGAAAGAGATCAAGGATAAATACAATTTTTAACATTTTCTTATTTTTCATCAAGATAGCCAGAACATTATACAAATTCTTTTTTTTTTGAGACATACAATTTTTTTTTTTTTTTTTTACTATAGATTGCCTGAGGATACTTGCAGAGAGGAACTTAACTGTGGCAATACTGCAAAAGGTTTCATGGTGGAACCAGGAGAAGATACTGTGCAAGTAGTGAGCCTTCCACCAACTGTTACTTCGTAGAAATGCTTTTGGTCAGTAGTTCTCAACCTTGGCTTCAAGTAGAGTAACCTGGGGAACCTTAAAAAAAGGGCCAATGCCTGGTCCCAACCCTAGAGACTCTGGTTTAATCGATTTGGATGTCAGGGTTTTTTGTTTTACAGCTCCCTGGGTGGTTATGATGTGCACTCTACAGAGGAAACCACTGATTTGGGCTATGTTTTACCAACTTGGCTATGATTGTGGTTTTTATTTAAGAGAAAAACAACCATCACAGTATTTGAGAGGATACATATCATTACATAGTAAGCCCTCAGTTTAACATCATCAATAGGCTCTTGGAAACTGCAACTTAAGTGAAATATATAACAAAACTAATTTTTATCTCATCAACTTTATAGCAAAACGATGTTGAACAAAATGATATTACTCAAGGATCTAAGTGAATGAAGTTAGTCATCATAGAAGAGATGGAAAAAAACACCAACTCAACATTACAGTGTATGTGGATTATCCACAGAAGAGCAGATTCAGTCTATATGCTTTAATGATTCCTCAAAGCATCAGAAATTAAGTAAGAACACAAAGAGGTCAGTTCAGATGCCTGTGAGTGGCAACTCAAGCTGATAAAGTGTAACAGAGTAGTAGGTAAGCTCTCATACAGGAGAAAGGCAGGAAGATGTGAAAGGAGTATATGCCTCACCCAGTGTGAAACACTTCACTATGTTCTCAATCACATGATCCTCGTTTGACCCCCAGGATTTAGTGTTAGGGAAATTAAGGGTCTGAAAAGGTGACACAATTTGACCAAGATGCACATCTGGACAGTACCAGAGCCAAGACCAGAACCCAAGTCTGACTCCTACATTTATGTTCTTTCCTGTGCACCACAGATCTTCCTGTAACACATGAAACTCCATATCTTCCAACACTGCCATATCCTCTAAACTAACCAGAATATCAGCCCACCCCTAACGATGCCAGCCAGTTATCCAAACAGGACTCATGAACTGAAAGAGGAATTCACTGATAGTCATAGGAAGAGAAAGAGCAGGCACATCACCAAAGTCATCCCACAATGGAAATTTTTTTTTTTTTTTTTGAGTTGGAGTCTCACTCTGTTGCCCAGACTGGAGTGCAGTGGCCGCTCCCGGCCACCGCAGCCTCAACCTGCTGGGCTCTGGTGATCCTTCTGCCTCAGCCTTCCGAGTAGCCGGAATTATAGGCGCGCGCTACCATGCCCAGCTGATTTTTTTGATTTATTGTAGAGATGAGGTCTCACTGCCCAGGCGGGTCTCGAACCCGCGGGCTCAGACAATCCACTCACCTCAGCCTCCCAAAGGCGTGGGATTACAGGCTGAGCCACCGAGCCCGGCTCACAATGGAAATTTTAAATAAACTCTAGAGGTAGTCATGGAGGAAGAACTTAAGAAAATGTTTTAATCATAAAGGGTAAAATATTTATACAAAACCTGCAAAGAGAAATCATTTAAAAAGTCAATAATATTACTTCACTCAGGATTTGCAATACCAAGTCCCAGTAAAGGGAGATGAGAAAATAACTTTCAGGTTCTGAGGTTCAGATGCTGGAAATTCCTATTCTTCACTCTTAGAATAAGTTTTATGCGAGTAGAGCAGTGTTCACCAGAAGAACAAAACATGTTATAAGCAAATAGAGTTGGCTGAGTCATGGACATTTTCATCTCAAAATGAGTTACAGGTAAGAGAACTAAATATTTTCAGGGGAAAATAGCCACAAGTTGTGATTCAACTGAAATATTTTGAGATCCTTCTAAGAAATTTCTGAGTACCAGCTCTTTCTGGGGAAATCAACCTATTTTGACAATGCTGGTTAATTCTATCCTACTAATTACTAATACAATGAATAATCCTGGTTCCACATTTCTAACAATCTAATGGTGTTTTTCACCTGGTTTCAAAATTCTCATTCTGCTGGTATAGTGCTCCAAAGATCTTGGGTAAAAACCTCTCTACTGCAATTTCTCTAGCCATAAGATGAAGGAATTGCACAAGGAGATTTCTGAAGTTTTTATTTCTTAGGTACCCTTCCAGTTCTGGAAAGTTCTGATTCAACTTATTTTTTGTAAGAAAAAAAACCTAATATCCTAAAACTGAAAACAAAATTAACTCGTCTAAAATGAAAATATGATTGACATTTTAATCTGATTCTCTAAATCCAGTTAATAATAAAATAATATTTTAGACTTACTCTTTTGAATTCACTCATTCCTTTGTCTTCTGTTCTCAACAGAATTTATCACTGAATCCTGACTATTCTACTCCCCATTGTCTCTTGCTTATGTCCTTTCAAAATCTATTCTTACATCCTGAGACAGAAGTTCACTCTTCATTTAGTGGAAAATACTTACAAGATGCACTTAAGGATTTGATATAACAAATTGTGGTATTATAAAAGTGAAATGTAGTAGCTATGAATAGATCTACCTCCTGCCCATAGAATCACTTGGTCTGTTCAGGATGGCAGTAGATACTTAATAAAAAAAGATTTGCACTGGGTTTGAATGAGGTGTCTAAAACAGATAAATCAACTCTCTACATGTAAACAAATTTAGAGTTGCCAGCCACACTCATGAACTCACAGTTAGATGATAGAAACAGAAAGCATTGGACTGAGGATTGAATTTCAAATGAGAAATACAAGACAGAACCCAAATAAAACCAAAATTTATTTATAAAAAATTGTGTATTTATTCTTACATGTCTAAACTTCAGTCACCTTCAAAGTACTCTCCATTTGATGCAATTCACCTATTGAGATACTTTGTTCATTGTTCAAAAAGTTTTTGACCTGTCAGTTTTGATGCTTTTTAGTACTGCCATTTTGTTTGCTTGTTTGTTTGTTTCACCTCTTTCACATCAGCAAAATGTTTCCCTCTGAGGATTTTTTTTTCATCAGGGAAACAAAACCAAGGTGTTCAGAGCTAGATCAGGTGAATAGGGAGGGTGGGGCATAGAAGTCATGCCCATTTTTGGTCAAAGACTGCTGAACACTCAGCTGGTGTGGCAGTGCTTGTAAATCACCCATCAAGAAATGGACAAACACATCTCCAAAAATAATCTCACTGAAGCCCAACACAGACTTACATAATGATGCTAGCAGATACACTAGAACACTTAGCTAGCAGAGGAAACCTATACTACAAGGGATCTCCCCTCCAAAAGATAATTCTGTTTTTTGTGGCTCCCCCCTCAGTTTCATGGTAACACTTATTAATAAAAATAAACTTTATGCAAACAGTAAAAACAAAAACAACCAAACTTAAGGGAAGCTTACCATTTCTAACCAGTTACAGAAGAATTCTATAGATAGTCGATAATATTATAAACCTTGCTAGATATGAGAAAGGTCTGTGATTTACCTTATTTTAGGCCAAAAGTACAGAAGACCCTCAACACACATGGCAAGAGTACACACATAGATAAGTACTTGAATTTAATATTCTTGGCAATACTTCTAAGTAGAACTTTGGTACACTCCAGCATGTAAAGATAAATCAGTACTAGAGCAAGAAATACTGTTTAAAAAAAAAGAAAAGAAACACACACGTACAAACTGGAATTTGACATAAAGCTAATATGATCTAACGCTTCTAAAATTTCTATAATCAGAAAGGATTATAATTTGGGGGACAGTTCTGGCTCTACAGAAAATTAAAGAAATCACACATGAAAGAACAAAGTCACTACTTAGAAAACACACAAATTAAAGACAATAACAACAATCATTTATTTAATGCTCATGATACCTCAAACTTCTTACGAAGTAACTTGCATACAGTAACTCATTTAATTCTTACAATCCAAATGAGATCGATATTACTCCTCTATTTTACAAACGAGGAAAACAAAATAAGGTGACAAAGGTCAAGCAATTTTATTAAAACCAGCCAACTGGTTAGCAGAAAACATGGTATGGATATATAACTCTTTCTGATATCAAAGTCAACTTTGTCATTATACCATGCTGTCCCATTCTCACACAGTATTTCACCTCATGAGTCTATATCCAAAGGGAATGAAAGTGACTTAGCTACTGAACTCAGAAAAGACAAAGAGAAGAATAATTCCATATTCTCCTGCTTACATAGAAATAGAGTTCAAAAGACCTGATGGTTTTACAAATTTTGCACTCAATTTTTATAGCACAGTAACAAATGACAAAAAACAGTTATATTTGGAAAAAAATTATTTGAGCCAAGTATGCCAAAGGAAAGAGTAAATCCATCAAGACTTCCACAAATGACAGTCAATATAACAAATCACACTAAGTTTTAAATGATGACACCGAGGCAAGAGAGGGCACCTTCTGTCAATCAGCTCCATCTTAACGAGCCTCCAAAGTCTCCAACTCAATATATTCAACTCTGAATTCACCATCTTCATGCCAGCAAATCTGTTTCTCAATTCCAATAGCACAGATATTCTCCCCATCACCATAATCGATACCTCAAAATCATCCTGACACTCCTCCATCAAGCTGTCACATCAACTTGCCAAGTCTATACCCAGTGTATTTATGTGCATTTTCCCTTTTTCATCTGTATGCCAGTTCCCTAGTTCAAGTCTTCCATAACCTATTCTAGCAACTGTTTCACTTGTTTCTCTGCTTCCTACTTCTTTTGCCATCAATATTCTAATTATCTATAGCAAATTCCTGATTTATAATATAACAGTGACTCCCAAAAACTATAGGCCAAAGTCCAGATTCCACCATCTCCTCAAACAACTGAGTCAAAGGTAATTAATCACTTCCAGATCCAATGGTCATTCACTGGCACAAGTCATTGGTACAAATCCAATGGTCATTCATTGGCATAAACCTATTCTCTCTCTTCATAATGTGCCCTTTTACTCACTCTAACTCATCACCTCTCCTTAACAGTAAGCACATATTGGAACTGGACAGTTTGGGTAGCTATACAATTTTAGGCAAGCTTAACCTTCTGAACCTGTTTTCTCACTTGCAAAATGAAAACAGTATCAAGCTTGCAGGGGTTTGGTAAAGATGAGAAGTAATGTACATAAAATGCAAGTCTAGAGAAGACACTTAGTAAATGATAGCCATTATGATTATGCCCAAAGCTTAGACAGTCATTAATGCCCAGCTCAAATGCCATAAAAAGCACACCATTTTTTCCCCCTATCTTGTATTTAAAGTCACCTGAGTATGTCTATCATTCCTACAACGTTCTTAACCTTAAGATTAAAGAACTGGCTGGGCTCAGTGGCTCAGCCTGTAATCCCAGCACTTTCGGAGGCTAAGGCGAGTGGATTGCCTGAGCCTGCGGGTTCGAGACCAGCCTGGGCAACTTGGAGAGATCTCTTGTCTACAATACATCAAAAATTAGCCGGGTGTGGTAGCATGCATGTAGTTCCAGCTACTTGAAAGGTTGAGGCAGAAGGATTACCGGAGTCCAGCAGGTCAACGCTGGAGGGACCTTGAGTGTGCCACTGCACTCTGGCCTGGGCGACAGAGTAAAACTCCAACTCAAAAAAAAAAAAAAGATTAAAGACTCTGTCTTATTTATCCTTATACACCCAGAATATCTTTGATTTACCACACAAACAGCAAGTTTTCAATAGATGTTGTGTGAACAATGGCATATGTTAAATCTCAAAGAATTAAACTACTATGAAATATATTTTACAGCATCTAATTACTCTGAGGCACACTTTTAAATAATTTTCTATATAACAAAATATTTTATCTGGAAATTCTTAGGGAATGAGTCACTCTAGGTAAGAGATCATTGTAATAGCTTACTGTTTAATAGTATGCTCCAAATTATTTATTTTGTAATGAAAAACTTTCTCAAACATTTCCCAGCATTCTTAAATATGACACTAAACAACTAAAATTGCCTCTGTATTGATCATTCCATTCACCCTCACTTACCACCATTGTGGAATGCATGGATCTTATAGGTGCCAGGTGCCAGTCACATGTCACAGCGGTACATATGAATTTTCCTGTCATGTGGCACAGTACTCACACTGCTAAGCTATACCTTTTGGCTGCTATTCTGTGGATTGGTGGAATATATGACAATCTCTACCTTTTATTTATTTACCTTAATTACGGGTAAAATTTAGATCCTTGGGTGGTCTGCAAAATTACTACAGTTTCCAGAATTTTGTTCCTCCTTACTTTTGATGTTGGAATCATGTTGAATTGGATAAGCCTGACAAAAAGTCTCTCAACAGATAACCAAAATGGTGATGATAAAAGTATTAATAAAGTCACGAAAATTTACTGAAAATTTATTAGGTTATAGGTGCTGTGCTCAGTCAAAATTTAAAAATGGGGAAACTCAAGCTCTGGGAGGTTCAGTGATTTGCCATAGGCTGTAAGTGGTGGAATGCAAACTGGAATCCCTGTATACTGTACTCCTGACTTAATGTCTTCTTTTTTTTTTTTTTTTGAGTTGGAGTCTCACTCTGTTGCCCAGACTGGAGTGCAATGGCCACTCCTGGCCACCACAGCCTCGACCTGCTGGGCTCCGGCGATCCTTCCGCCTCAGCCTTCCAAGTAGCTGGAACTACAGGTGCGCGCTACCACACTTGGCTAATTTTTTAATTTACTGTAGAGATGAGGTCTCACCAAGTTGCCCAGGCGGGTCTCGAACCCGCGGGCTCAGGCAGTCCACTCACCTCAGCCTCCCAAAGTGCTGGGATTACAGGCTGAGCCACCGAGCCTGGCCGACTTAATGTCTTTTAATTCAGCATTACCAAAAATAGAATGGCTAGAATAAATGACTTTTTAAAAGATAACCAAAGCTTAATCCTTCAAAGTATATACTTGCAATCTTCATAACATGCACTGTATATAGCCCTCATTTTTTTTTTAAATAATTAATCAGTATTTTTTATTATCGTTTTGTGGGGTACAGTTAAGGGTTAGGTGTACAATTACGTTTCATTCAGGCACCCTATTGATAAGAGGTGTTTTCCCAGTCCCAGATAGATATTAGCTACTGTTAATCCCATCCCCCCCCCCATAATTTCCCAGTACCATCAGTCATTTTCTTATAGTATTACATTGGATGTTCAAGGTCCATTATATGAGTGAGAACATGTGATATTCTGATCTTTGTTTCTGTGAGAGGTCACTCAGTATTATAGACTCTAGTTCCATCCAGGTTGCTGTGAAATTCATGATTTTGTTCTTTTTCATGGCTGTGTAGTATTCCATCGTGTATATGTACCACATTTTTTTAATCCAGTCCTCTTTTGTTGGGCAGCATGGTTGTTTCCAGGTTCTTGCTATTGTGAACAACGCTGCGATAAACATACGTGTGCAGGTATCTTTTTTATAGAGTGATTTGTGTTCTTCAGGGTATATTCCCAGTAGGGGGATTGCAGGGTCATATGGAAGGTCAATTTTTAGAGCTTTCAGGAATCGCCACACTGCTTTCCACAGAGGTTGCACTAGCTTACACTCCCACCAACAGTGTAGAAGTGTTCCCTTTTCACCACAGCCTCTCCAGCAGCTGTTATTTTTTGAGTTGTTGATAATTGCCATTCTGACTGGAGTTAGGTGGTATCTCAGTGTGGTTTTGATTTGCATCTCCCTGATGATTAGTGAGGTTGAGCATTTCTTCATGTGTTTGTTGTATAGCCCTCATTTAATGAGTAGATTACATAACTTGTTTTTGCATTGATGAGCCTACACTGATGACCAGTTACTGTGCTACAGGAAGTTCAGTGATGATGTCCTCTGAGCTTGATGATGGAAGAGCCCAGGTAGACTTTTTTGCTGATTCCTCTCTAATGTGGTTTGAGTTTGTGAATGACATTCATCCCCACTTGGTATTATCCCTGCTCCATGACTCCCTTAAGGGCTAATGCTCTTAGCTGAGTATGTTCTATGAATTATAGTTATTTCTCTATACGATCTATGGCCTCTGTTTCTTACCTCACAGATTTCTTAGGGCAGGACTACAAGAACTTAAGAAAAAAATGGTCATTAAGTTTGTGATCTAAAATCAAGTAAATGTTCTCTATATGTGAGGAGAGCAGGGAGAAATCACCCTATAGTGAAAACCACAGTTTTGGGCATTGCTGCTAAATCTAGAGTACTTCTTTTTGGTGAGGTAATTACTAAATTGAAGAGAGTAGAAATCTAACTACTGTATCAGGCAATAACATGGAGGAAAATTTCATATAAAAATACATTTTGAGTAAACAAGAGTATTATATAACTTCAGACCAAAAATGCATATATGCATGTGTCCATGTATGTATGTGTGTACTGACAGCCAGTCACTGTTTTTTTTTTTTTTTTTTTTGAGTTGGAGTCTCACTCTGTCGCCCAGACTGGAGTGCAGTGGCCGCTCCCGGCCACTGCAGCCCCGACCTGCTGGGCTCCGGCAATCCTTCCGCCTCAGCTTTCCAAGTAGCTGGAACTACAGGTATGTGCTACCACACCCGGCTAATTTTTGATTTATTGTAGAGATGAGGTCTCGCCAAGTTGCACAGATGGGTCTCAAACCCGCGGGCTCAGGCAATCCACTCACCTCAGTCTCCCAAGGTGCGGGATTACAGGCTGAGTCACTGATCATATCCTTTTAAACTTATAAGGATAGTTAGGAGGAAGATGGTTATGATCGAACACAGTATGAAACATTAGTATTAGATATAAAGATTTATTGACAGTGAGTGGTATTACACATTGGAATAATTTATCAAAAGGTTTTGTTTCATACAATGATTCTATACATTTTTTAAAATGACATTCACATTCAAAGAAAACTTTTTTTGTATTCATTTTGAAGAGGCAAAATAATTGTTAATATATTTAAGTTTATAAAATAAAAACTTTGTAAATTTGTAAAATCAAAAGTCTAGAACTTATACTTTAGGTATCGATTAACAGTCAAAAAGACAATGCCCATTTCATTATTTCACAGAGAAAAAGCAGTAGCTTCAATAATATGTCTAACATTAATACTTTCTCAAAATGTCTGAGAAATATGACCACATGTGGTAAGAAGATTAAGGTGTTTTTTGGCAACCTCCCAAAAGCAGAACTCTTGATGGCAGAAAACAAAAAGTTTTCCATGGGGAGCCATGGGGGCTGCCTTCTGTCCTATCAATCCACAAATTCTCAAATTACAAATCTGCTGTTGTTTTCTGACACATCTGCTTTGCAATGTAAAATAGTGCTTTCTTTAATAAGAATTCTTCAAAAACCCCTTAGGCTCCTTGCCTTTGTTTGCACATCCTGGGAGTTTTCATTTAAAGTTTTCACACTGTTTTTAAAATTCCCTATTTTTGTTTCTAAATTGGTTAGGCAAAGTCCATAAACCTCTGTTTTGGCTTCACATTTTAGCTACATAGAAATGATGAAGAAAAATGTGCAGAGAAATTCTTCCAAATGACCAACATCTTTTCCTTCTTTCCTTTACATTTAAAAATGTAGGAGGTAGGAGAGCAGAGATATTCTTTATATAATCCTTATTCCAGGGATATCAAATCTACTATAAAATTGAGGAAAGTCTCAGGTAAAATGCACGCTTGTTTTACTCTGCAGCAATTCTGAAAACCCAATATGTTGGGAAACAGACAGCGAAATATCACAGAAATATATAAAACTCTGCCCTAATGATTACAACAAGGTTGATATTGGATATTCTCTGAGGAACTGAATTGGACCAGAAACCCAGATATGGTATATATTTCTCAGTCTAAAGTATACTCACTTCAATTTGCTCAAAGTCCAAACTTAAAACTCCTAAGGATACAGCATCAATTCAACTCCTCATTAAAAAATAAGTAAGTGGGTGATTTTTTAAGGTCTCCACAGGGAACATATACATTTGATCTTCTTACATTAATTATGTGCAACCAAAATGAAAAAATTTAAACTCTTTTTTCATAATATAATGGGACAAAGAAGGCAAATAAGTGATAAATATATAAAAGTATCAGCCTTGACAGACTAAAAATTTGTTTCTCTTCACCTTTAATCCAAGTGAATATTATTTGAAGATGATATCCACTTCAAACTCTATTCATGGCTTCCTGATGGAATTCCTTGGAAAACATGATCTTTTTCAAGGATAAGGGATGCCACTTTGTAATTTGGTGTACTTCTACACTACATTCTCATATGATCCAATTTGTCAGAAGTGAGGATAATCTAGTGATATGAAAATCATGGATACCCTTTCAGTATGGAGTCTTGGGGTGGAGAGAGATGAAAGAAGACGGATGCTGAGCAGGACCTCACCTTTACAAAAAAACCAAAAAATTTGCTGGGCTTGGTGATGCATGCCTATAACCCAAGTTACTTGGGAGGCGGAGGCAAAATGATATCCTGAGCCCAGGAAGTTAATACTGCAGTGAGCCTTGATTGAGCTACTGTACTCCATCATGGGTGACACACACACACACACACACACACACACTCAGTCCTCTTGCAGCAACACCTTTTTTTTTACTTGCAGTAACTTCTTTTTCAGAACTTTAACCTTTAAAAATGTTAAAGGCTTTCTAAAGTCTTCAGTCCTTTCTTTTATAACATTACCATGACATAGTAACTTTCATTCAACCTTTCTATCAGCTGTCTTTTATAAATCATTTGTTCTTCACTGCAAAGTCAAGTACTAGAGACCGGAGTTTCTCTTTGTGAGAGAGAAAGTATAGCAAGACTGTTAAGAGTTTGGATTCTTATTTTTGGTTTTGGTTTTTTTTTTTTTTTTTTTTGAGTTGGAGTCTCACTCTGTCGCCCAGACTGGAGTGCAGTGGCCGCACCCAGCCACCGCAGCCTCGACCTGCTGGGCTCCGGCGATCCTTCCGCCTCAGCCTTCCGAGTAGCCGGAATTACAGGCATGCGCTACCACGCCCGGCTGATTTTTTGATTTATTGTAGAGATGAGGTCTCGCTGCCCAGGCGGGTCTCGAACCCGGGGTTTCAGGCAGTTCACTCACCTCAGCCTCCCAAAGGCGTGGGATTACAGGCTGAGCCACCGAGCCCAGCAAGAGTTTGGATTCTAAAACAGTATTAAAGTATTTGACTTCTAGTTTTACCTTTACTGTCTTTATGAGTGACTATGGACAAAAAAACTACTTACATTCTCTATGCCTAAGTTTCTTCCCCTATAAATGGATAACATCTTTTATTAGACTTAAAGATAAAATTCTAAATTATGTATAATATGCTTAGCTATAATGCAAGGCATAAAATAAGAATCAATAAGGGTAGCTACTATGGTTAGCTCTTCTGATAACACTGTCAGAAAACAAGGAACAAATTCTTCAGATATTTTGATTTCATAAGACAGATTTACACAAAGAACTGGATCTTTAAAATTTCCCTACTTTGCTAGGCATTGCCTCTATGGCGATTACATGATCTAGAGTAGGAAAATATTGGCTGCTTCTAGCATGTAGCTCAGCAGGCCCAGGGCTCCTTTCTTTTTTTCTCTCCACTACAGAATCATCAGCACCATGGAGTTCCCTGTGAAATGTGCTTTCTTGAAACACACAGTAAAATGCCTTAATTTTCAATCTAATCTATATATCTTTAACACAGAATAATCTTCTTCTGCAATATATTCCAGTAGCGAGTCTCATCTCACTGTGTATCAAGATCATATTTATCTTCTGGTATTAATACTGAAAAATCTGCTTTGATGACCACCAATCATCTGGCAGGACTAGAAGCCTTTAGTACCAAAGGAGCCAGTGTCTGCCATTGAGCAGAAAAGGGAGATTTGGTTGATGGCAAAGCTTCAATCGGGGAGATGTAAAAAAGATAGCTTACTGAAAGCCGTCTGGTCATCTAAAACTTAAGGATATTACAACTGCACAAAAAAAGGCTTCAATTGTTTACTGTCTTCTTTTAGGTGACCACAACTCATGTACATCTTAGAATAAGATATAACAATTACCTCCACTTGCTGTCGTTTATCATTTCTGCCAAAAGTGGGTTATGCATTTTCCTACATACTTAAAATAAAACTTACTGGTTACCATTTAATCTCACTTAATAAATCACAGTCACCCTTTTGATGTACAAGTCATGCAATCATAGAGAAATGTCTGCAGGGGTTATTTGATGTGCAGAGTAGCCTGCCCTGCCACAGAATGGCTCTAGGCTGCTATGTTTTTTCACTTTCCATATATTTTTTTCAAAATAGTTATCTCTCTCCTCCCTTGTTGTCAAGCTGTCAGTCAGCTGTCATTTTCTACTGCTGTCAGTGAACCTGCCTTTATCACACCCCCAATTTGATGCTGCTAATCTGCTGTCAGCTGAAAAATCAGATAATCAAGCCTCAAAACTACATTTACAATAAGTGGAGCTGAGCAGTCGATGGAGATTTTGAGATATGAGTTCTAGTTCCTGTTCTGCCTATATCTAGCTGTGTGGTTGCCGGAAGACACATAACTTCTCTGGGCTATTCATAAAATGAGAAGTGGGGTGTGTGTGTTTGTGTGTGTGTGTGTACACAGACAGTGAGAAAGAAAAGAAAGAGACTGAGAGATTTCTCATCCAGACTTGAATTCAAAGTTTTTCTGGCTATCAGTATACAGCATATACATGAACCTTTTCTGTGTCTTCACAGAATGCAGGATGGGGTACCAGTGACCCTTTAATTGTCTAATTCAAGAATACTCTTTAGTCATTGCCATACTTAACTTCACTGCTCTGAATTCACTACTGATTATCTTAAAACTCTCTTCCCTCTGTTCCACAGGATAATTATCTCATTGTTGACCTCCTTACTTTTTCTTCGCACTTCAATGTTAGACACTTTTTCCATCAATCACTTAAGTGTCAAGAGTGCCAAAGTGGTACCAATGTTAAGAGGTCAGTAAGATGATGAGAAATCAGCAAAGCAGCCTAAGAAGCAGCAGTCCTGTATAAAAATCAGGGGACTATGTGTCCTAGAGGCCAACTGAAGAATGGATCATAGTGTGTCAAATGCGGCTATGTTAAGCAGACTAGTACTGAGAGTTGACCATAGAATTTAGAGGCATGGAAGTCATTGGTGACCTTGACAAAAACAGTTTCAGTGGAAAGGCTTTAAGAGAGAACAGGAGGAGTTAAATTAAACTTATTATGCAACAAGCATAAACAACTCTCTTAAGAGGTCTCGCTACTAAGAGGAGAGAAATGAAGAAGTAGTAGAAGGGAGAAGTGGAAACAAGACAATTTTTTTTTTTTTTTTTGAGTTGGATTCTCACTCTGTCGCCCAGACTGGAGTGCAGTGGCCGCTCCCGGCCACTGCAGCCTCGACCTGCTGGGCTCTGGCGATCCTTCCACCTCAGCCTTCCAAGTAGCTGGAACTACAAGTGCGTGCTACCATGCCCGGCTAGTTTTTGATTTATTGTAGAGATGAGGTCTCGCCAAGTTGCCCAGGCGGGTCTCGAACCCGCGGGCTCAGGCAATCCACTCACCTCAGCCTCCCAAAGGCGCAGGATTACAGGCTGAGCCACTGAGCCCAGCGTCAAGAGAATTTTTTGAAGACACAAGAAATAATAGTATTTTTTGTATGCTAATAGGAATGATCCAGAAGAAAGGAAATTAGGAATGATTCAGAAGAAAGGAAAACTAATGATGCAGTATAGAGAAGGAAAAATAGCTAGTACTATAGTCTTTGAGTATGTAAGAAGGATGGGCTCTGGCAAAGAAGTGGGAATGAAGCCTTAGAAGCAAGGTCAGTTCAACTGTAGTAACAGGTATGAAAATAGAAAACATGTACCCAGAGACACATAATTGGGTAGATGTGGTAGTGTCATTGTATGAAAGTTAGCTTGCAATTGCTTCTATTTTCTTAGTCATCTGCTGAGAATGAAGACAGAAGATTGTGCATGGGAGTGTTCCCCCCCAAAAAGGAGAAGGCATGAGTAATAATCTAGAAGAGAAGAGTATTCAAGTAGCTCAAAGGGTACATCTGAATTTAGATGCCATGAAGTTAGAATATGCTAATAAATATGGTTGGATGTTTTTCTCCAGTCATGTTCAATCCCATGAGTGTGGGTAGAGAATAGGTAAACAAATAGATTTAAGTAGGTCAGGAGTTTTGGCAATCAGAGATGAAGCAAAAAGTATAAAATACTTGAGAACATATGCAATATAATAAATATAATGATGGAGCAAGAAAATTAACCTGGACAAAGAAAGAGGAAATGAGACAAAAGTAAAACTAAGAAGTTGGCTCAATCAATGGATGGTAGGGTCTGGTGAGGCCAAAGGATTGCTTGACTCCGGGTAATAAAGGAAGTAAGTAAACCAACCTCTTTATTTTTATTAGACTGATCCTTCTGCAGAGTAGTTCTCTATTTTCAAGTGTTGATTATGGGAAGGAGGGAGGTGTAAAGTCAGACAGTTCTCTATATTCAGGTGGCAATAAATATGGTAGGTTATAAGTTAATGGGAGTAGAGAGGTGAATAAGATAAAATAATCTTTTGCTGGAGGGGGTATACTATATGCTAGGCATTTGCTATGCATTATTTCATTTAATCGCTGCATCATCCTTATGAGGTGGTTTAATCATAACCATTAAAAAACCTAAGCTCAAGATCATTTTACTTTTACAGGTCACAGAACTAGTAAGTGGTGGTCAAGACTCAAGTACATATATATGTAACTACCATGTATGGGAGCTTTCCCATCCCAATCATTCAATACAGATAGTAAAATATTTTCAAAAGAATATTCTTTCTTGGTATTATTTTTCTGATCTTTGGCAATGAGGCAAGGGATGGGTAAAGAGAGCAAGAGGTAGCAGCTGTGTCACAAGTTGAATATTACTGAATGCCTACGCAATAGACAAGTTCTGAGTTTTAACAGATACCACCTCTATAAATCCTCACTTATTTTGCAGAAAATATGGCTTTCCCCCAGGTTAATATCTATTATTTACATTATATCATATCATGTTATACATTAATGATTTAACTATATCTTCTGCTTTGCTTTTACTTAAATTCATTTTTGCCATGACCAAATAATATCTAAATAGGGAGAAAGATATAAGCATTCAAAAAAATTTTTTTAATCACCTTGGTTATTCTGCCTTTGGAATTAATAAATATTTTTCAACATTTTGACAAAATAATATGATTTTAAAACTGCAGGCATTAGAATGATTGTCATTCATGCAGATAATCATTTACTTACACTATATGAGTTTGGGTTGTATAAAGCAAATTACCATCTGAAAAATTCAAATAACACTCTGGGCTAAGACCTTGCTTATGAATGTTATCTTGGCCACAATATTTCTTAACCTTCTTCTATTTAACTAGGTTCCTTTATGGTAACATGGTCCAAATTAATAAACTATTCGACTGCCACAGGTATATTAAATATATGATGTTGTAGAAACCTATCATATGCAAATGAGTTTTAATACATTATTTATTTGGAATTCTATAGCAGTAGTAATTAAGATAAGCTACAATCACCTACTTTCTTAAAGATGTACATTTTGCCTGTATATTATATAAAAGAACTTTAAGCTTATGTCAAAATATAAGGTTCATTTTTTAAAAATTCAGATATGTAAATGTGTTCTAGTTAATCACAGACCTAAAAGTCTAAAAATTACATTTTTCAAAAGTTAAAACTGTTTCATCATACATTAAAAAATGTATGTCTACAAATATATAGTATATATAATTTACATAATTATATACATTTATATGTGAAAATTGATTGTGATCTTGGTTCCACTTAGCCTTACAGTTTTGAAAATAGCAAATAAATCATTAGATGTTTCTGACAAATGACCTATAATGACAGGAAGCTTGAACAGTAAATAGAAATGTGAATCAAAAGTCATAAGGCCTAAACTTTCATCCAGTCTGTCACAATGACAGGGTGGGAACAAACTGTTTCTACTTCTCTGGGTCTCTGTTTTCTGCACTCCATAAAAATAAAGATTGGGCAAAATGGTCAACTTAAATCTTATGACTCGCTAACTTGATTTGGTATGGGCAGATTTTTCTTCAGTGAAATATTAACAAATAAGACACTGAAATAAATCAGCAATAGTGGTACAGATGAGGACTACTGTCCCTACAGCAAAATCTGAGTGAACTCAGTAAGGGTAGAGCACAGTGACTAATGTTGACCTTCTACATAACATCTATGGATGTTAAATCATTTCCTGCCTTCATTTCAAGGATGGGGAAGAAACAGCTGTTCTTGAACTCTTTTTAGGAGGCAGTCAGTTAGAAAACAGTAGCATCCCCAGCTAGTGTGAGTACCACTGAAGTAAACTTTCTGTTCACAAGGGAGAAATATTCCTGGTGGTAGTAAAAACAGTTTTGCTAGGTTTAATCAAAAGTGAAAAGGAATTCCAGGATGTTCCCTTTGAGCCACATCATTCATTGCTAATTCAGAGTGGGCCCAGAAACGAGGGTAATAAAAAATGTCCTTAGTAACTAAGAAAGAAAAATGGCAATTAAGTGCATTTGCAACCCAATATAGAAGACCTAACTCTTTATTAAAATAATATAAGTAATAAAAAATGAAAGAAGTAAAAACGGAAGAAAACGACATGGGAAATGAAAGTCATCTAGGCAGTGAGACTTAACACTGACTTACTTAGAACAGCTACTATTATACATACAAATCAATGGGTATAAGCCACATAGGTTGAGAAATATACTTGACAATGACTTCTGTAACAAAACAAAACAAACAAAAAGAATAGTAAGTGTTAAAAGCCAAAGCAGCTTGCTTTGGCAAACAGATAAACAAAAGAAAAGAAAGGAAGAACTCAATATCTGAACTAACTATTCAGTGAGCGGTTAGACACACAATTATTTAAAATCTTTGTAAATCACAGCATGGTGAAATAGAACTCAATTCTCTAGTGAATCATGCTCACACTGGAAAGTTAAAACTGGCAAGAACACCAATTTCTATACATTTGAGGAATAATTTATGACACAATATTGAGAAAAGAGTCAAACATACTGACCTGCTCACATCAGGAAACCTGATGGGAAAGTAAATAACTTGACATTTGGGTCTGATGATGCTTTCCAGATCCCTGGGTCTATGATCAGGAATCAGCTTCATAAATTTTCCAATAGAAGTGAGAAATGACTCCATATTAAAAACTGAGTTGAAGACCACCACATCAGCTACCAGGCTATAAAGGTAAAGGATAAATGCAAATGATGAGCCCAAACTCATTTGGAATTATTTTTATAAACCTAAGACCTCTGTATTAATCAGCATTCATCCTATACCTTAGGTTTCCAAAGAACTCTTCACTGCTCATCATTACCTTTCAAAATGTCTCTAACAGATAAGTTAGTTTCACTAGTCTGTATCACAGGATGTTGAACTGGTAGCATCAGAGAGGAAAGGCCACAGAGAAATGAAACAATTACATGGGACCACATGAGACTTCAAACCAGAGCACATTTTTCTATAATGCCAGAAACCTTCTCTATTATCAACATTAGGTACAGCAGTTCCTTTTCTTTTGAGACCCAACTACCCATGTTGAATTTCTATATCAGTGATGTGCACTGCTTCACAACTAATGAAAACAGTACATCGGTCATACTCCTCACTACCTTCAAGTAAATTAATTCAAATAAAGCTATTTTCATACGAGGGCATCATACTTTCAACACTATTTGGTTAAAGTCTATTTCTTGCTTTAGCAAGCAAACTTAAAAAAAAATGAGTTAGGTTTTTAAAAGTTATGGGACTATGCAGGAAGGATTATGGTACCCCTACAATAACTTTTTCATTATTATATTATATTATAGTGGAGTAGTAAGAGAAGTAGAAGATACTAGTAGAAATTGATCCAGAAATCCAGATCACTAGGTCCTACTGATTACACAAAGAAAGGTATAAATTATAAAGCACTGCAACATCACTGACCTTCAGAATTAAACAAAATCAACATAGTACATACCAGAACCCAACTTACAATGGTTCAACTTAAGGTTTTTTAAATCTTCAACGGTGGAACAGAAATTCACATTCAGTTGAAACCACACTTGGAATTCTGAATTTTAATCTTTTTCTGGGCTGGTGATATGCAGTATGATACTCTCTCCCAGTGCTGGGCAGTGACTGCAAGTTGCCACTCCCAGTTAATCATGCAATCATGAGGGCAAACAACCCATACTTTATAGTGGATTGTATTGCCAGATAGTTTTGCCCAGTTATAGGTTAATGCAAGTGTTCTGAGAACATTTAAACTAGGTTAGGATAAGCTACAATGTTCGGTAGTTTAGTTGTTAACCCCATCATAAGTAGAAGAGCATTCATATACAAGAGTAAATAGACAAAGCAGTTAGTTTTATTTCACCTTAAAAATTATAGAGCAATAACACTGAAAAGAAGTTATGTGTCCATGAGACTGCAAAACACAACAGAATAAGTAGAGCTTATAGAATAGGAATTCTACAGCAAATCCTGTTCAGTTTAAGTCATATTTGCTTAGACAGCCAAATTTATTATTTATTACTTATTATTATACGTAGCAGAATTAAAAAAAAAACCAGTGAAAGGAACACTGACCTGCTATTCCCACGCTTCCCCACCCACAAAAAAATGCTTTTCCATACAAGTATTTTTTTTTAGTTGCTACCTAGTGCAAATTTGGGGATCAGGGATGATTACAACATGCATAATACAAAGGAATGTCACAGAAGTGCTGACATAACACGAAGCAATAAGGAAGTTAATATAATAATATACCAAAAGTTGAAGGATGTTTTATAGCTAGTCCGTCACATATTGTAATAGTGACCCACAGGTCATAATATACAGTTATGACATGTGTTCATAAGTCAGAGGGTTAGCGAAACCTCTGTTTAAGGTGAGTGCTTATGTCAGTCATCTCTAAAGTCCTTAACTGCAACATAATCAAAAAAGAAATCTGACAGTGCCAAAAAGCAGAAGTCAGCAAGAAAACTAAAGAAACATTTGAGGAAGTAAGAGGTCATACTTTTCAGAGAGAATCTGAACAAGACTACTTTCTGACACTCCTATTTTTCCTCTGGACAACTGTGAACCATTTTTTCCCCATTAAGAAGCCAACTGATGATGAAGTCCACCTCTCTCTCTCCAACCTTGTCTATAAGTTTACCCTCTTGAGAAAAGCAATGCTGAAAAATCACATACAGCTTTTATAGCCTCACTCCCTGTGAGCAAAAACAACATTTTATGAAAAAGAGGAGAAGCAGGGAACTAAATTTTTTTTTAGCTGCCTTCCCTCAAAGGGCATGCAACCCAAGTGCTTATGCTCTTAAAAAATCCAGTCTATGCTAAATTAAAGATCCAAGATAGTTTACAGAAATACTGTTTTTGGTGCATTTTCTCCCTAATATGAGTGGGTATAACTTCCACTAACTTTAAAACCACCCATAAAGGAGAAAATAGACTTAATTTTTTTCCCAGTGATTTCTCAGGGGTAATAAACTCGTATCTGAGGAAAAGAATGATGCTAATTTAAGAAATCAAAAGAATATTACAAATGTTTTCCATATTGATAAAGCACAAAATGATTTTATTTTCATTTTTAAAACATATTACTCTTCTCGGTTTCAATATAAAGTATTTTAATTTTATTATGAAATTCTAAAACGGTTGCTTTTTTATGAGACATTTGACGTGAAGCACTTCCACTCTATTTTGATAGCACTGCTACTTCACAATTGAAGCAGCTTGTAAAAATGATTGTAGAAAAACATTTACAAAATGTTCAAAACACAGAAATATTACTATATAGCCGTTTTCTATGTCAACTAATCTATGGAATATACCTGCAAGAATTGAGGGCCAAGCCGGGCTCGGTGGCTCAGCCTGTAATCCCGCGCCTTTGGGAGACTGAGGTGAGTGAATTGCCTGAGCCCGCGGGTTCGAGACCCACCTGGGCAGTGAGACCTCGTCTCTACAATAAATCAAAAAATTAGCCAGGCATGGTAGCACATGCCTGTAATTCTGGCTACTTGGAAGGCTGAGGCGGAAGGATCACTGGAACCCAGCAGGTCGAGGCTGCGGTGGCCGGGAGCGGCCACTGCACTCCAGTCTGGGCGACAGAGTGAGACTCCAACTCAAAAAAAAAAAAACAAAAACGAACTGAGGGCCTTTTTAAATACATCATTAATCTCAATTGCTAATAATTGTTGATAACAAAGATGAGTTAAATGCACCCAATCAGTGCCAAACAGATTCCATTTGACTGCTGCAGTTATGTGAATAGGATCCAATCACAAAGCCGCTTCAGAGTTGTTATTAACTTCTTTCATTAACTAAGCTTCAGGAGATACATCTTGTTGAAGTAACAATAGAAAGGACCATCATCTTTAAAATGTCATGATATTTTAAGGCTATGCCATCTCTGAAGACTCAATGAGAGGGAAAAAAACACTATATAAAGATTCGTTTTCCCTAGTTTTTTCTGTCTTACAAACAACCAAAAATAGGGACAAACCCTCAAGTTGCTCCATTAGACTTAAATTTTAGTTTATTTCTCTATAAATTTCTTTTTTTTTTTTTTTTTTGAGTTGGAGTCTCACTCTGTCGCCCAGACTGGAGTGCAGTGGCCGCTTCCGGCCACCGCAGCCTCGACCTGCTGGGCTCCGGCGATCCTTCCACCTCAGCCTTCCAAGTAGCCGGAATTACAGGCATGCACTACCATGCCCGGCTGATTTTTTGATTTATTGTAGAGATGAGGTCTCGCTGCCCAGGCGGGTCTCGAACCCGCGGGCTCAGGCAATCCACTCACCTCAGCCTCCCAAAGGCACGGGATTACAGGCTGAGCCACCGAGCCCGGCTTATAAATTTCTATTTTGATTTAGCTGAATACAGTGGTAGTACTTAGCAAATAAAAGATGACTAACTGCCCTTTATAAAAACTGTACCTTAAACAACAGATCATGAAATCAAAGAATGAAGGCTCCTGTCAATCATTTGAGTCTATCTTGAATGTTGTGAAAAATAGTTCAATAATTATTTCAACATATAATTAGACTGTTATACATATATTTTTATAAAGAATTAGTTGTGATCGTACAGATACTGCAAAAGCACAAGTAATTACTACAATGGAAAATATGTTTAAATACTTGCACCTACCTTAAAGTGTTTTAAAGTAAGTGTACAGTAGCAGGTCTCCAGATTTAAGAACTAGCTATCTATAATAAAGAAAAAGAGCCGGGTTCGGTGGCTCAGCCTGTAATACCGCGCCTTTGGGAGGCTGAGGTGAGGGGATTGCTTGAGCCCGCGGGTTCGAGACCCGCCTGGGCAGCAAGACCTCATCTCTACAATAAATCAAAAAATCAGCCAGGTGTGGTAACGCATGCTTGTAATTCCGGTTACTTGGAAGGCTGAGGCGGAAGGATCGCCGGGGCCCAGCAGGTCGAGGCTGCAGTGGCCGGGAGCAGCCACTGCACTCCAGTCTGGGCGACAGAGTGAGACTCCAACTCAAAAAAAGAAAAAAAGAAAAAGGTAGCAAAGGGTCAAATATAATCAATACCTACCATGAAAGAATTTGGTTGTATCCATATTGGAAATCCCTCTCCTGACATTTCTTGACAGGATATACCAATTGGTTCTCATGGAAGTACAGAATCTTTTTCAATTTCCCAAGGTCAGGGCGAAGGGCAGCCAGTTCGGTCAGGTTAAGCACCGAGCTTGCAAAGAGGATCCTAGGAAACAAGGAAATTAGGGTTTACTGTTCCAAGTATGCATGAAGGGGTTATCCTTTGCTCTTCTCTCCTCTTTCCTCTTCCCACCCCAAGAGAAACACATCCCCTATAGGGACATATAATTGTTGAGCCTTAATATGATGTAGTGGCATTCTAAGTTTTGATCTCTTAAAAAGCAGCTGCTTAAAACTATAAAAGCTCTGGATCTCATTGGTCTTCTTAGCTCAGTTACTAAGAGATGCAAAAAAGAAAAGAGAGGAAAAAAAAGCTGGACGGATTTTATTGAAAAAGGCAAGAAAAGCTCTATCTGAAGGACAAACGGAACAAAGATAAGGCTGACTAGGGAATACTTTGCTTGCCAGTTTCATTACACTTTACTTCTTTATGCAACCAACTACTGAAATTCAATATACAAGTAGGAATGGCACATGTTCATGTTATGACATAAACCCTTTTGATTTATGCAATAGACTTATCAAGTGTGATCTTTCTCTCCTGGCATGTTTTCTCACCCTCCCCCCACTTTTAAAGTAGCATAATACTTGTTTTCCTTTAAATCTTTTCTTCTCCTTACTAAGCTGTTAATGGCATCACATGCACAATCTATAAAATCCCTCATATAAAGCACAAGTATTAAAAAATTGATGAAATACCGATTTCTTGTCTTTGGGGGTAAAAGAAAACTGAAAGCATACCTATTCATGTTTATAAATAAAAACAAGAGTCTATTTACTCTCTAATTCCACATACATTTATTAAATGCCTACTATGCACCATGGTCTAACCAGGAAGAACAGAAAAGATGAACAAGATAGCTGACAGGATAAATGCTGCCTGTAATAGAGACATACACAAAGTATTAGAGAAACAAACAGAAAGAATTGTCTGGGACAACCTGGAAGAGTTTCCCTAATAAGATGTCTACCGACATAAAAGGGTGACAAAGTACATTCCCTCAGCAGCTGAGAACATTTAAATGGCACAATTTTGACAGAATGCCACCTTTATAACATAATGTAACATCACTTGACCCTTATGGTTTTAGTTTTCATTCTAAAAAATGAGTTCCAACAAGGTTAAGATTTTTTTCTAGGATCACGCTGGTAGAAAGAGGCAAAGCAGAAAGTACAGGTCTTCTAAGCTCAAGGTGCTTTTCATTACACCACAGATATGAGTTGGTTGGAGACCACTTATATTGCAAGTGCTTTTTTTCTGTACTCAATAAATACAAAATATCATCCTTGTTATTGCCATAATTACAACTGCTATAAATCCTCCCTTGCTGACAAGCCAAATGGCTAACTTCAGGTGTTTATATGAAATGAAGCACTAGCCTTTCACATAAGAAGAATGACTGCATAATAAGTGCATATATCATAAGTAGGAATTTAAGTGTCTTCTTCATGGGCTAAAACAGGCACGTAAGACCAAAAGTCAGCATTTCCTATTTAAGATCATGTAGTCATATTAAGGTTATGGTTTATCTCTTTAAAGAAAAAAAATCTTACCAAGGAAATGAATTTATTTTCTGAACTCTCTATCTACACCCAAATAAAGAAAACAGAAAATTATGGTCAAATAATGCCCTATTTTATCCAAGAATATTCCCCTCCCCACAACCACATACGTCTCTCTAAACTTACATTGAAAATTCTGAAATGTAAAGATATTTGCTTACCTGAAAATCTGATCCTTAGCAGAGAAAATAACAAAATATTAATTTCAATCAATCAATATTTTCCACAAAAGGGAATGGATGGTAACTTGTGGGTCTAGTTATTGAATAATCCCCCCCAATGACTATTCTCCTTACTCCACACCCCTGACCATACACACTATTGCAAGTAATGACTCCTGTTCTTATCATTAAGACTTGAGCAAGTGCAATGTTTTCCATAAACAAGGCAGAAAAATGCATCCAATGCAGTCCTTTTATGACTTATTATTTTCCTCAAAATGGTACCCTTATAATAGAGAAATCCGGTAGACACCAACTTAACAAAGTGATGAAAGTTAATACAACCAGTAATGGGTCAAAATGATATTATTGTATATTCAAATGTGATGTCCTGAGCAGAAAGATACAAATCAGAGTAGCAGTCCTTCCAAAAATGCCTGATCTGAATTTGGTAAGGAAAAAATCAGACAAATATTCCAAAAAGTAACTAAGCTGGATATCTAAAAATGCCATATTATAAAAGGAAAAAAAAATATATAGATTAAAGGAAAATAAAGAGATCCCAAAACTAAATCCAATATGTGCTTCTTGCTTGAATACTTCTTGGTGAATAAACAGCTATCAAGGGCATTATTAGGACAATAGGAAAAGTTAAATACAGGTTGGATATAAGACTATAAATTTTTATTAATCTTGAATTTTTAAAGTATAATGTAATCTTATTACAATTATGTAGCAGAATATCCTTATTCTTAGGAGATTCATGTCAATTTATTTACACATGAAGTGTCATGACATCTGCAACTAATTCTAAATGCTACTGAAAATAAATATTAAGATGTATATTGTGCAACAACATTAACAATTGATTAATCTAAGTGACTAGGTATATAGAAATACGTTGTCCTACTGTAAATTTTTTGGTAGGTTATACATTTATAAAACTACAAATCTGGAGGAATAGTCATTAAATGCAGTAAGCAGAAGGAAAAAAATTTGACATTCTATAAACAATAAACCCGTCATATATGTATTTCTAGCCATAATCCAACTGTTAATTTCCTACATGAGGACTATCCTCAGGGTGGACCATCTGTAGCAAATGTTTAACCAAGATGAGACCTTCACTCTGTTTTTACCACATGCCCTCTCTCCTTATTCTACCCACTAACTGTTCCATATTTTAAAAAAAAGCCAAACCTAAAGTTGAACCTTCCACAGAAAACCTACCAACTGAAAGAAGGCAATTTCTTCAGAAGAAAAATGGCAATATTTCTATAATATTAACCATCTGAGGCTGCCCAAACCAAAATGAAAAGGAAATTTTTTCCTTTTAATTATGAAAAGGAAATTGATTGTGCTTTCATAACTAATCTTGAAATGGCCCTCACTACTTCTAAATGGTGGAAATTATCCCTATCATTTCTCTTTGCTTTTTCACTTGTAACCTGGTAGTTAAACTTGGCAATAAGCAATTTCTCAAATATGTAGCTCAACAATACCCCAAAAGAAATAATGAATATGACTACAAAAGTAAGGCAGGTATGATCTATAGGCAAATTTTACTTTGTCCCCTACCATCAGTTTTTAAAAGTTGATTATAACATAATGAATGACATCACTCAATCAGCAGCTAATCCCTGGGCTACCAGTGTTCATCTTGCTTCAGGTATTATTTAAGCAATAAATCCTAACAAGGTATGCTTTCTCATCCCACAGTGTGTCTCTGGCAGGAAAGGGCACAAGGTGATAGCAAAAACCACTAGGAACAAGATAATTCCTGGCAGCTGCTGCTTGAGCACAAGTTAAATTGAACAGTTTATCTCAGCATGAAGATGTTATAAGGTTTTATGTTTAATATTTTTAAATTAACATAAAACCCAGAGAAAGCAGTTGAGCAATCTTTCACAAACATGACATACTACAATCACTGTATAAGCTGGATTAGTACTTATTACCATACTACTACAGAATTAAGCTGTTTTTAGACCACCAAAGAGCTTTAAATTGCAACTTTTGTCTCTGTAAGAGAAACCTATATTTAAAATGTCTGCTAAATTCAAATTAACAGCTACATCATTAGCTTACCATTTCACCAAAAGTACAAGTAAGCTACTATTATAATCCTCTAACCAAAATGGCTCTGTGCTATAAACACATTAACAACATTCTGTGTGTCTGGGATAGTATCCATATACATGTTATGATTGTTTCCAACATATATTGTATCTACAATTTGAGTCATTTGTTTAAAGAATCCAAAATAGTTTAACACACAGAAATTTAAAATTAGGGATTGTATTTATTTCTGTTCAACTTGAATAAATCAGTTATTTGCCTTTTACTATATTTACTTAATATACAAAAAGCAATGCTTAAATATACCTAAGCACTGTAGGAATGTGACCATTATCATCAAGATGCACTCATTTATATCTTAAATGGTATGCAAGAGCAGTGAAGTTAGAAGCAGAAGAAAGACATTCAATATTCCAGCCACTGCCCATACAACCCAGTCATAATCCTCCATGGGCCAGGTTATCTATCTCACTCTTGTCCCATGAAATCTTTTCAGTAGGCCCTGTCCTCCGCTGAAGTCATTTATAATATAATGGGATAGAGTATACCATTTAACACAGATATCAGTGTGGGCTGTGTTACTATTCATACTTAAGTAATTTCTTGCATGGCTCTAGGGGGCCTTCGACAAGAGTAAATTCTTCCAGCTGTGTCACTTTATTCAATACCTAGGTCAAGATTCGTGCTGCTCAGCCTCTTTATCTAAGTCTTTGGTTCTTTTGTTCCTTCTCATGGGTCTTGCTCCTTGATGTCTACTCTCGAGGACCCTAGATCCTATATTTTCTGTGAGGATGGAAATCTGTCTACATATGACTAGCTACATATGGCTATAAAGCACTTGAAATGTAGCTAGTGCACCTGAGGAACTAAATTTTTAACTGAATTCAATTTCATTAACATGTTAAAATTAAAATTTGTGACTAATGGAGATTGTGCTGAAAAGCTGAAGTAGGTTTTCCTAACCTGACACACCCCTCTTATGTTACGTGAATGCTATTCTTTGCTTAACAAATTTTCCTAAACAGATCCTTAAGCTGTTTGTGATAAGCTAATTTCTATGTTCTTCCAAGCTAGCTGAATTTCACTTTCTGAGTGCTCCAATTCTGGAATGGCACTATTTTTTCTTTTCCTTCTAACAATTAGCAAATACAACGGATATCCCCCCCAAAAATGGAATTTATTTATAAACATTGTATATTTATTCTTACATGTTTAAA
The DNA here is from genome assembly GCA_027257055.1 of Cephalopachus bancanus. Classification (NCBI taxonomy): domain Eukaryota; kingdom Metazoa; phylum Chordata; class Mammalia; order Primates; family Tarsiidae; genus Cephalopachus; species Cephalopachus bancanus. Next base: position 7,453,106 of record JAPVLO010000031.1, on the reverse strand, counting down.
CTTCAGTCACCTTCAAAGTACTCTCCGTTTGATGCAATAAATACATCAAGACACTTTCCCCACTGCTCAAAACAGTTTTTGAACTCATCAATGTTGATGCCTTTTAGTGCTTCTGCCAGTTTTTGTTTCACCTCTTCCACACTGGCAAAACATTTTCCTTGAAGACTTTTTTCATCAGGGAAACAACGAAAAGAAAAGGGAGTACTCAGGGCAAAACTGGATAAATAGGAAGGGTGGGGCATGGAAGTCATGCTGGTTTTGGTCAAAAACTGCCAAACATTCAAAACTGGTATAGGCAGGTGCACCTGTAAATCACCCACCATGAAATGAGCAAACACACTGAAAGAATTTCCCCCTCAGAATTCACCTAAGCAGAACGCAGCCTCTCACAGCAATACTAAGTGGTACACTGATGCAGACAGGTTCCTAGAACACTTACCTAATAGGAGAAGCTTGTGCTGTAAAGGGCCCACACTCCAAAAGATAATTCTGTTTTTTTGGTTTTTTGGGGGGGAGTCTCCCATGCATATTCCTTATAGAAAATGTTTAAAGTACAAAACATATAAAGTGAATATCACCCATAACCACTCCAAATAGACATAGCTACTATTTGAATTTTGGTGGGTCACTTAACAAGCACATGTTGAGCAAGGTATTATACTAAATGACAGACATAAAATGGAAAACAAAGTAGCTGAGGCAAGAAGAAAACTGGCAGGTAGGGGAACTGAACGAAGACCAAGAAGGCTGGAATACTTTGTTCAATCAAAGAGTGGCCAGAAATAAGACTGAAAAAGTACATAGTACTTCTTCAAATGTAACACATAAAAAATAATTTTGGATTTTACAGTAAGAGCAATGGGAAAAGATTGGATAATTTTAAGTGGGGGAAGTGACAAAATTATATATGCACATTGGGTGTACTTACTTTTATTCTTTTCACTTTGTAATAGGTATACACGATTGCATAGTTTTAGTTTTTGCTTTTAACTCTTAACATTATGTTGTTTTACCATGTTAAAAATTATTTCTAAAATGTATGATTTTTGAATAGATTTCATAATACTGTGCACCATATGTTCAACCAGGGCATAATTTTCATATTCATGTATCTACAAAGTTTTGAAATCCTCTTTGTATAATCAAATCTCTTATATTTATATTACTTTTGTTTATATATTTCATGAGTTATTAAAATTATTTTTTAATACCAGAAAATCTAGCTTTAGCTACCATATAGAAAACAAACTGTAGAGAAACATGGGTGGAAGAAAACAGAATGGAAAAGAGGAAAGAAATGACAATAGCTTGAGCTGATACGCTTGTACTGAGTGAGAGTGATGGCAAGGGGCCTGTCTGGATGTGCTGGTAGCGTGGTCAGCGTTTGCTGACAAAGAAATATGTGAGAAGGGAAAGAGAGCAGAGCTATTGCTTTCTTCCCTTTATCACTTCCAGGTTTCCAATGCAACAGGAACTCAATGATACGTACACAAATAAATGAAAATTATTCACAAACATTTCAAAAGTCTTTGGTTTCAATATAATTTTTAAGTTCATAAAACCTGGTAGAAAGATAACTAAGTTCTATATTCATTAATCACTGATATATAAAACTCCTTTTAACACAATTTGCTTCAGTTGTCCCCTACTTTCATCTTAATTAAACATTTCTACTGCATGTTTAAATGCTATGGATTTTCAAAACTTTCAAGAACATTGCATAACAAAATGTTTCCCTTTGCTGAAACAATTAAAAAATACAAGACGGAAGTCTTATCTAAAGGAAAAGGAAATGTAGTCATTTAATTTCCCAGATTCTTGTGATGGGTAATTTACAGGCTGTTTTAAACAGAGTATCCAGTTTCCCAAAAGCTGTCTCATGGTGTAGCATCAACTAATTAGGCAGTTTTACTTTTTCCCCACCACGTAATTTTCCTTTCCTGTTCTTATCATGATAGCCAGGAGAGACTGTGTACAAGAAAGTACGTGTAAAGAACACTTCCTGAGAAGACAGAAAACTAAGGTCCACATGTAGAACCTGCCACTGAGCAATATCTCCAACATAAGGCTGTTTTCTTAATGTCTATCCACACTGCAGTCATCAACACTCTGAAGTGCTTTATGGATGCTTAAGGAGACAAATTACATAATACCTGTTGAGCTTCTTCAGCTAAAAGTGACACTTAAATTCAGGTGCCTCTTAAATATTCCCACAAACTATAAAGCTTTTAACTATTGTATCTAACACAGTGCCTAATCCATAAAAGACACTCTGCAATTATGTTTCTAACAAGAAAGGAAGCAACAGAAAGAGAGGGTAGGCCTACTATTGAATAAATAATCTATAAATAAATTGAAAATTTTACTGCATATATTTAAACATCATGTGATGTTTGTATTCATTTCTTTGGAGACTGGAATTTATTATTAAGAGTATTTTTTATAAAGTCCAAGGTAATATGAAGCACTCAGAACATTTATAGATATATCTGTTTTAGACATTCCATCAGTAAGTCAACAAATCAGAACATTGTGACTTGACAATTTAAGAAATACAAGATAGCACCCCTGTTCTAAAAGAGCTGACAATATAATTGGTGAAGCAAGCCATAAATATAGGAAACATTAAATAACAATAAAAAAGATAAGTAACCACTCTGTCCTGCACAAAACAGGGTGAAATTGATGGTGAATGAAGGTAGAGACACTAAGTGCTATGGCGATTCTGAGGAAGAAAAGAAAACTAACAGCATGAAAACAAAATAAAACAAAACAAAAAAACAGTAAGTCTCAGAATTACTGAGAGTCTCAGAAATACCCGGGATACCAGTGAAGGCCTGGATCCTGAGGTCTTGTGTCTAGAAGGATCAGTACTATTTGAATAAGTCAGAGAAGAGAGGAACAGTTGGCTGCAGTTTAGGTAAAACAGTAAGTAATCAGATAAAACTGGAAAAGTAGTCTTCTAACAGACATGGAGGTATCCAAATGCAGGATAAGATGTTTGTACTTTATCTGTAAGCAATATGGTGACCCACCGTATTTTTATTTTTATACGAACAATCTTTTATTTCTTCTTAATATTTTTTTTTTGTGTTGAGATCTCACTCTGTCATCTAGGCTGGAGTTCAGTGGCATGGATCATAGCTCACTGCAGCCTCCATCCCTGGGCTCAGGTAATCCTTCCACCTCAGCCTCCTGAATAGCTGAGATTACAGGTCCATGCTACCACACTCAGCTAATTTTTGTAGAGACATGGTCTCACTATTTTGGCTAGGCTTGTCTAAACTACTGGCTCAAGCAAACCTCCTAGCTCAGCCTCCTAAAGTTCTGGGATTACAGGGCTGAGCCACTGTACCTGGCCTAATTCTTTTTATTTTTAATTAACTGAGCTGTGAATGCTCATTAGCCAAGAAAAACGAACAAACCAAAAAAAAGGTAGGAAAATGAGAAGAAAAAGAATCAATTAAAGTACTGAGTCAGGTTATTCCATGCATGTTAGACATAGATAGGTAAGTTCCTTGTAGGAAGCCTAAATTAAAATAGGGCAAGAGTTTAGACATCTTTCTTACTGGTACATGACCTTCACCCAACCGACTAAGCACACCAGACCTGCCCACCTTGTGTGCTGGAATCACAAAACCACATAGATGCAGTAAATCACAAAACCACATAGATGTGATATTCTAAGAAAGGCCCAAATCTACTCAGGCAATAACTTTATGTGAAGTTCTTTATGAGCTTAGAAGGTTGAGAAAAGGTAATCAAAACTCGACCAGATACCTGCAGCCCACCATTCTTAGTTCATTTTGCTTAATCATAGTTGTAAAAGTATACAAAGCTTCTTGTTAAAGGCAAGCACAAGACCTCTCTGAAGGAACTCATGCTTGCTCTAGAGCATGCCTCTTTCTTTCTAATAAATTATGTCTTAACTGTACTTGGGATTCATTCTGAAAAGCTTTTCTGTGGCAAAGTCAAAGAACCCATGGTGCAACACATCACATCCCACCCAGCATCAGTATCACTATCAATTACCATCACTCTCATAATAAGGGTGATTGCTCTGAATATATCCAAATATAGTAGAGGTAAAACTCATTCATTTTTTAAAAAGTATTTATTATAGAGATGTGGGGTACAATTCAGGGTTAGGTATATAAACATTGATCATGCAGGTACCCTTGTTGATGAGGTATCCCCCTCCCTCCCCTAGCAGTTTCCCTCAACTGCCAATCCCACCCCACCCCACCCCCCCGGCAGTCTTCCACTACTGCCAATCGCTTTCTTATAGCATTACAATTATTCAAGGTCAGCATATAAGTGAAAACATATGGAACTCAGTTCTTCGTTTCTGTGATAAATCACTGAGTATGATCAACTCCAAATCCATCCAAGTTGCTGCAAAGTCCATGTATTTGGCCTTCTTAAACTAGCTCATTTTCAACTATGGCCTCCCATAATTACTTTTGGATAATGAAATCCTTAAATCACCATAATATTCTAATGTAAACGATGTAAAGGAAGACAGGAAATCATGTGTTGTTTAAGGTTCTTCACATACATCCTCAATTTAATCCTCACAACTACCATTCTAAGCGATATTTCTTATTATCACTGTTTTATTGATCAAAAAATTAAAGCACAAGAAGTTGATTAAGTGCTAAGACAGCAACAGTTACTGAGAGGCAGTGGCGAGTTTCAAATCCAAGTTGATCTAGACCTAAAGCCTCTACCTTTTCACTTATTCCATACTGATTTCAAATTGTCTAAGGTGTCTAGACTGGGACTCAATGTTTTGTGTTACTTGTAATTATAATCTGTGTTTGAGAAATAAAATAATGTAAATTGTATACAGAATAACTACATGACTTGAATAGTTTTATACCATTTCTTTACTCATTACATATTTACTGAGCTACTAGACTGTTCTGGCTACATAGATTGTGAGGAGGTGATGACTATCAACAAAGGTTTTCCTCTGTCAGGGGACGAGGGGTGGGATTGGCAGTTTAGGGAAACTGCTAGGGGAAGGAGGGGCACACCTCGTCAATGAGGGTACCTACATAATCAATGCTTGTACATCTAACCCTAAATTGTACCCCACATCTTTATAATAATAATAATAAAAAAAAGATTTCCCTAAGAAGATATACTCTAGGAAGCATCCTAAATACCATAAAGGAGTCAGTCTACTGAAATAGCAATGAAGTGGTCAGGACAATAGGAGAGAGAGAAGTGGCTAACACTGAGAATGATGAAAAAAATATCTAGCTTGTTCTTTTGTTTGTTTGTTTTTATTCTACAAAACATATAAGGAGGAACTGATACTAATCCTTCTGGCTTGGTGTTTAAAGGCTCCTAGTTCACATAATCAGATAGGTGGTGGTAACACTTCTTAACATAGAAAAAACATAGAAGACCCAAGAGAAAAAAATAATAAATCACAATTTGGAGTAGAGAAGAAACAAGAAGACAAGTTTTTACACATGCTGAATATAAGTAGAGTGCCCAATAGGTACTCAAGATAATAGTTAATAGTCTAATGAAAGAAAATACATTGGAGAGTTTATTAAAGTAAAGGGCCCGGTCACCAAGTATATCTGTTAAGAGTGCATTTACTTTGTTATATAATTTTATATATCTGTTCTATGTGTTTCGCCAGTATTTTATATGTTGCCCTGTTTCTCCCCATTAAAGTATATATTCCTTGATGTTCTTTGATATTCACCTAACATGGCAGTTACCACTCTGAATTTTAAAGTTTCTTTAATAGGCCCTATACCCTTCTTGTTCCCTATCCTACCCAGGTACCCAGTAAATGTTTTAAAATAAATGAATGAATGAAGTGAATGAATCATTCATTCCCTCAATGACATTATTAAAATAATATTGGTTGACTCTCTATTTATCATAAAGTATTCAATATGATATTCATTTCTACCACTAAAAAACAAGTTGGACTATATCCACACCCCATCTTACCCGAGCACCCAACATAATTCTAGGAAGTGCTATTTGGTGTCATTTTTTTATTGAGCCCATTACTTGTTCCTTAGATTCTCTAATACTGTTTTAGGCACTGTTCTCTGCTTCACCATCCTAATAAAGCAAGTACACTCAATACAGATCCAAAGAAAAGGAACTCAAGGGGAAAGGTAGTTGTCAACCTGGTACAAAGATCAGAAATGTACAATATCATCATAATAATATTTGTCATCTTCAGGGATTCATGATTGTTAGCCTTGAAGAAGTAAGTCAATTAAAATTCAAACAGCATCTAACTTGCTGAGTGTGCTGGGAACACTTCATATGGTATTTTATCTCCATAAACTAATAAAATTAGTATGTGAAATATTTATAATTCATCTCATGATTAATCTATCACAGAAGACTATTCCTTAACAGTAGCATATCATTCTACATTGAAATATTCTTTGCCCTTTACTTCATGCCATTCACAAGTCTCTGGACTTCATTTCTAAATACTATAAAGTTGGAAGACTGGAGACACAAAGTAATGGATGGAAGTCCTGTCATCACTCCAATCTGACCCCACCAGCATAGTTTAAGATTATACACAAACTGGACAGAACATACCGAGCAGTCAAACCAGAACATTATCACTCAAACAGATACAGAGAGCTCAGTTCAGGCACCAGTCTAAAAAACTATAGGTAAGCACAAAGTGGCTTTTGGACGTTATTATCATTTAGACTTGAATATTATAATGCAATAATAATTAAAATGATCGTAATAACGACAACAACATTAATAATTCCTGGCATATCATTCCTCACTAATCTATTTCTCACTATCATGGAAAGAAAGATATTTTGAACTCAAATAACAAATAAACTAACAAGAAAAAATATGATGACTTGCTATTTTTATAAAGTCATATCTGATAAAACTATCACTCACAAAATAAGATATCTCCTAAATATTCAGTCTTTTTAAAACAAATCATAAGATCTAAGTTTTTCGGTGTTTGTGAGCATTTACTTTAAGTTTCCTTCCCAGGACGCTTTTGCTCTATTAAGTTGTTTTATTATTTGATTTGTGACATTTTTTGTTATGCTCCTCACAGTAATTATTGTGTTTTGATGATTCCTCTTGTGTTTGTTTTGGCAAGTCCAAGACAATTCTTTGAAATCTTTCCTAAATTTGGTGCTTAATATGCCATTTGAAGAAATACCTCCCCACAAATAATTTAGTATCCCCAATGTTTTATTATTTAATTATAAGAGTATCACTAGATAATTAATCATAAAAGTAAAAGCCAGCAAAGTGCACTATACACAGAAATGCAAGAAATGTTGAGAGAGTGAGATGTTTAATAATGGAGTACATCTGCAATAGAAAAAAAATGAGGCTGGACATGGTGGCTCACATCTGTAATACCAGCACTTTGGGAGGCCAGGGCAGGAGGATTGCTTGAGCCAGGAGTTAGAGACCAGCCTAGGCAACATAGCGAGATCTCATCTCTATAAAAATCAAAAAAATTAGGCAGGCACAGAGGCACATGCCTGTAGTCCCAGCTACTCACGAGGCTGAGACAGAAGAACACCTGGGCAACAGAGTGAGAGGCAAGAAGAAGGAAGAAAGGAAGGAAGGAAGGAAGGAAGGAAGGAAGGAAGGAAGGAAGGAAGGAAGTAAGGAAGGAAGGAAGGCAGGCAGGCAGAGGGAGGGAGAGAGGTGGAGGGAAAGAGGGAGGTGGAGGGAGGAAGGAAGAGTTCGATGGTATGAGTCCCATGGTATGAGTTCCAGAATTGTGTTCTGGTCTTTTATATTCTTATTTTAAAGGTAAGACTTTTTATAAACATTGGTTTGCTAAATCTTATGTGAAAATTCTAATTTTAATATTGATAACCCCATCTATATTACAGAGGGGAAACATTTGAAAGCTATTTTTTTTAAAGATCAAATAGAGTCAAACAAAAATTAAAAGTTCTCTACATAACTCAGTTTCACAAATAAAAAACATTGGGTTTTTTTTAATGTTTCCTTTCATCACAACTTAAATAATTGCCCTTTTTTTGTTTACGTGAGTAATACATACATAGGTACAGAGAAAGGGACATTCTAGCAACTTTTCGTAATAATTTCTTGGCTTGAAAAACACTTTCAAAGAAATATTAGTATTTTACCACTCCATAGTAACAAGGTGAAAAAGATTTTTTAAAAAGATGAAAAGTTAAAAATGCTATGTAAATAATACTGTTAAGATTATCTAGAATGAAGAATCAGGGTCATGCAACACTATCTATATCACATGATAACTTTCTGAGATGTCTTTTTCTTGGCCTCATCTAGCATGCCACACTATATGTGGGACTCATGAGATACCACAGCAAGAAGAAACTTAAAATTTCCTAGACTACACTTCCTTGCCAATTTCTTTGCCAGGTGACTACGATGAGCTCATCTGCCCCAAGTTAGCCAGTTGGATGCAAAGCTGGAACCAGTATAGGGTCAGTAATAGAAAGGAAGTCACAGTTGCTACTTGTGAACCTGGCCTCATAATTCCAATAGTGGAAGCAATTTCAGGTTACGAGTGTGGATGAAAATACTCTCCATTTAAATAAGGAAAAGTCTACTGACTGAGAAAAAAAACAGAAAATTGTTCTCTGATCATGTTTCACTCCTCCTCTCCAAACAATGTAGGCAAAATACTTAAACATGGGTATAAATATGTACTGAAATCTAACTACAAGTATTTACCTGACTCTCAACATTATTTGAATTTTCCATTGCCTGTATCTGAGGGTCACATATCCAAGGGTCACATGTCTGCAAGTCACATGTCACAGGTCATATAATGGCAGTCAAAAGCTTCTCTCTGCTACGTAAGACATTTACACATAGGCCACAGCGTAGAGACTTCCTCTCTAAATCAATCCTGTTCTTCTTTTTTCTCTACTTGCACTGTGGTCTAGAAATGCCAAGAAATACATGGAATACCACGAGAGAAGTAGGAAGAGAACCTTAAGCTTGGCCCAGAAAAGCCTGAAAATGCTTTTAAAAAGTTGAAAACACTTGAGATGGGCAATAAAAGATGAGCAGAATTTCCCATTATTTCTGTGTTGAAGGCAGGGATCAGAGAGATATGAGTTTCTATTCAAACTGAAGAAGCAAGTGCCTCAGACCATAAATATCCACATTCTATTCCATTAAGCAAACATTTAAAATATGAATATATGTATAATATATTTGTGACATATGTATTATATGCAAGATTCTATCTAGGTGAGACGGAATAAAAAGATAAACTAAACTTGATATCCTGCTCTTCACTAGTTTACCTTTGCATTTTGACAGTTAAAATATAAATAAATGACTGAAGTTATATGAGTCAATATTTGATACTTTAAATGTTGAAGTATCCTCAAATTTGTCTAATCCTCAAATTTATAGATAACGTCATTATTACTCATTGTAAGTGTGATGCCAAACTCATTACAAATGAATTTCATGATAAACTGCTCTTTAAATTCCTAACATTAAATACACTCAGAAGGGACATTCTAGTAACTTTTCATAATAACTCCTTGTCTTGAAAAACACTTCCAAAGAAATGTTAGTATTTTACCACTCCATAGGAATCAGTAACAAGGCGAGATTCTCCCAAGAATATTCCAACAGTCCTTGAAAAACTAAGACTGTCACAAAACCTAAGCATCTGGCAACTCTGCCACCATGAAGTATCCATATGGAAGAGACCAAAATGTGTCAAAGTACCCAAAACGATTTTGGATAGTGTAGAAGATAGAATAAATAATTCAGTATCATCAACACTTTCAACAGCAGGTAGTGGATATGCTACCTGCTTCTATAATGTGCCAGAATGTAACATAAGTGTGTGAGGCCGTGTGTGTATGTGTGTGTGAGAGAGAAAGGCAGAGAGAATATCAGCATACATGAGTCTAAAGCCTATTTTTATACAGAAATATTCCTTAGGTAGTTTACTTTGTAGGGGCATCCGATCTTTATAAGTATAGGTTTACAGATATACAGAAGGAAAAATATGGAGCCAATGAAAACTTATTTTTAAGATAAACATAGTAACAGATATATTACTGCAGAATCAACGAAAAAACTGCATTAACTTAACATTATGGTTGAAACTGTATGAGCAGAAAAAAAAAAATTACTCCAACAATTTCTTAGGTATTATACAAGCATGGAGCAGTTGAGAGATAACAATGTGACAGTGAGTGCAGAAGAAAAAAATCATAATCACATTTGTTTGGAGAAAAATAATAAATACTTTCATGAAGGTGGAGTTTTCAATAGGCCTCACAGGATCAGCAGTTTTTCAGCAAAGGAAATATATTCCAGGCAGATAAAGGGCCTGTGGACAGATCCAGAAGTAAAAGTGGTCAAAACTCATTTAGAAAAAAAATTTGGCTGGAGGGCAGGCTCATGAAGGAGTTGTGCAAGGAAAAACTGCAAATGCAGATTAACTACATGTTGTAGGGGACATTGATTGCAATGCAGCAAGTTTTAACTACACTGCGTACGCAGTGGGGCGATGCTGAAGTTTCAAGCTATATTTTTAGTAAGAGAGGGAATAAAAGCAAAAATAAAAATTAAAAAACAACCCACAACAACAGAATATAAGACATATTAAGAGGAGTAAAGACTGAAGACAGGGAGACCAATTATGAGATGATAACAACATGCCAGACAAGTTGCAATGAAAGCCTGAAGAAGTGTGGATAACAGTTGGATCTAAAGAAGAGACCAAAAAGTGCCTTCAAGATTTTGAAATGGAATGATTCAATAGGAAGATTAAGCGACACAGTGAGATTCCAACTAAAAAAAAAAAAAGAAAGATTATACCCCCTCATATCTATAAAAAAAAAAAAAAGTTATAAAAAAAAAAAAAAAAAGAATATGCCAGCCGGACTCAGTGGCTCAGCCTGTAATCCCAGCGCTTTGGAAGGCTGAGGTGAGTGGATTGCCTGAGCCTGAGAGTTCAAGACCCGCCTGGGCAACTTGGCGAGACCTCATCTCCACAATAAATCAAAAATTAGCCGGCCATGATAGCGCATGCCTGTAGTTCCAGTTACTTCGAAGGATGAAACGGAAGGATTGCTGGAGCCCAGCAGGTCGAGGCTGCAGTGACCGGGAGCGGCCACTGCACTCCAGTCTGGGTGACAGAGTGAGATTCCAACTCAAAAAAAAAAGAATATGTCATTAACAAAATACAAAATCATCAAGTATAGTGCCTCATGCAAGGAATAGGAATGATTGAGTACTGTTTAGTAAATCTTAAGTTATCAGAGAGTATAACAACAATCATTTCTGACAAAAAAAAAGTCAGATATATGGTCCTGAAGATACTGATTACAGCAATAAAAACAATACTATCTTTATACTTATATAATTTACAAGCTTGTACCTTCAATCTCTTTTTTTAGCATTCTTGGGTTGGTAATGACATCAGTTGTACAAATAAGAAAACTGAGTCTCAGAAAAAATGACTTTTCAAACCTCACATGAGTATTAAGTGGCAAAGTCACACTGGAGACACAGATTTTGGAATCTTTGGTATAGAAGTCATTTTTAAGTTACAGATGAGATTACCAAGAAAATGTGGAAAGAAAATATAAGTGAGTAGTGTGCAGAACCACAGGGAATACCAATAGATCACCAGATTGCCTAGGAAAGCATTACAGGAACTGGCACTCAACAGGTATTCAATAAACCCCTATCGCATCAACAGGGATTGACAAACTAAGCAAAGGGGAGATAGCACTAAATAATCTGTCTGTGATCAACAGATTAGATAGCTCTCAAACTTTTTTTAAAGCAGCCACTTTTCTCAAAAGAATTCTTACACAAAGCTAGTATGTAAAATGCACACAAAAAGCCCTTGACTATCACTGGAATAGATGGTCTGAAACTTCACCTAACTTGACCTCTCATCCCTTTTTTTTGACTTCACTTCTTTGGTACATATGACAACTTCTGAGGCAACCACATGCAACCCAGAGAAAATGATGGAAATCCTCTAAGTCAGTCAGACATAAGGGTGATATAATTTGGGACTTCTGAGTATGTCATGGAAGAACAGATAACATTGGATCTGAACAGATCAAACAGAAATCAAAGCCTTTCTAGATTTGACTGTTAACTAAATGCTCCCTTGTCATGTTCTTCTACTAGCTGGGATCTCTCATTACTTCTTTCTTGGATTTCTCTATGACCAACTGCTTACTATGATTATGACTCACATCATCAGATCACTTGGACATCACAACTGTAGGCAATGGAAATGGCATACTGAATTGAGTTAACCATCTGCTGCTTTCTTGCTCTAGTAGTCTGCTGCAGAACCTCCCCATTTGATGCATCTCATAAGAAACTGACCATGCCATGTTATTTCACATATAAGTCAGAGAGAAAAAGAACAGCATAATGTCGGAAAGTTAAAATTTAATAAGTGAAGGCCCAAATTTAATATCTTAGAATAAAGAAGTCTTGTGTTATAATCACGTTACTGATATAGCAAGTTACATGTTAGACTAGAAAGGAAAGAATCTGAATGTCCCCAGCTTTGGGAAAAAAATGAGTGACTGAATCCTTTTTAATAACAGACTTGGCAATGTTGTTTCATTTTAATATACATTTTATGTGTAAAAGTACAATACAATTGGATAGGAAAAACAGTAATCATTATTTTAAAAATCCAGTCCATCTAAGTAGTAAAAACAGTAATCAGTATAAGATTTTATTATGGCAAAACCATTGTATAAATATGAAGTAACATGTAAAGAAAATCACAAGTTGATTCTTGGATAATTTATTTAAGTTACTAAGTTATGAAAATTCATCAATAAGTAGAATAAATGAGGCAACAAAATACAGTTCATCATAGATTCTATTTATGCAACTCCAATTTTAATTTTGTCTATATTGATGAACTCTTTTATTTCATGTACTATAGTCATGTTAAACCTAGAAACAACATGCATTGTATCTTGAGTTTTCACAATACAAAGACATCTGGACGTGACACAGTTTTTCCTTTTGCATCAAGTGATAAATAGTTCAGTTGTAAAAAGCATCTGGATAGATATAACAAAAATAAGTGAGTTAATTTAAAAGAAAGTAACCATGTGTATTAAAACTTTTATTTTTTACTTTCTTGAGTTTTACAAAGTAATTTGCCTTCAGGAGAAACTATACTGATATTAGCCTGGGTATTTGCAGGTCTCCACGAAACAGGTCAGCAAGGAAAGAGAAGAGAGACAGGCAGAGACCTGGTTTCAGGGCAGAGTATACTCCAAAGGAAACAGAACCACCTACAGCACCTGTCATCAAAGAAGATAGTGGGCCAATCAAAAAACCTAAGTCCAAAGAGCATAACTTTGGCAATACGCTGGTTGAATTAAGGAGTAAAGCAGAAGAGTAAACATTGCAAGAAGTGTCATTCAGAATTCAGGAGATGACTCTGCAAAATCTTGTTCAGATGTCAGGTATCAAGCATGATTGGGAAAACATGGAGGGTAGAATTGGCAGGAACTAAGGAAGAGAGGGCAACAGAATAAAGCAGAATAACTGGGGGTGGAGGGAGAATGAGAAGAAATCTGGCCAAATCAGCTAAAACTGGCAATTGAAAGGTGAGGACAGAAAAGGAAAAAAGCAGCAAAGTTAGGGTCTGGGGCTGACCCCACAGCAATAGGCAACAAGAGGGGCTTGAAGGTGAGCTAGAAGAAAACAGGCATCTAAGCAGTTGTGCAAATGAATTCACGGTCTGGGAAGGATAAAACTAAATAACTCTAAGTCACATCAGTGGATGTGGGAAAGAAGAGAAGGATGTGTATCAGCTGACTCAGTTAAGAATGGCTCAGATGCTGTGCAAAAACTGAGTCAGTAGGTGGGGGGCATCAGTGGACCCGACTGAACCCAGCTAAGAAAAGTCAAAGGCACAGAAGCAAAATGGGGGTGAAGAGACAGAAGTAAACAGAATGACAAAAAAATGTTTCTGAATTATAATTTGTGTATTTTGGTATTGACTACAAAGCAAACCCAAAATATGAAAATGTAGATTTATCCAAAAGACAAAGTAGTGTTCTATTTATTTTTACAGAAAAAAAATGATCTTTAATAATATTAAATTTAAAACTTCTCAAAGTAGAAAATTATAAACACACTATTATTACAACAATGTAAGGTTACATATTTAGGAAAAGACTAGAATTAAAACTATGAAGTTATAACAACTGCTGGGTTTGTGGATTTTCATATTTTATTTCCAAATGTTCTATTGGGTAATTATATATTACTTTCATAATTTAAAAAAGTATTAAAAACACAACTTTTAATAGCAAGTATGCCTGTTACCTTTTAAATTATCTAATTTAAAGTAATTTCTACTTACACCCTATACCTTGGGTAAAGAGCAAGGTATTTATATATGCTGTTACACACTGAAGGTGTTACAAAATCTCAAGTTAGAAATCCTGACACTAAATGTATCCATAACTATAAGGTGTAGTTTAACCTAAATCAATCATTTAAAATTTTATTTTAAAAATTCTCTTTGTTTTTAAGCATACAGGGAAAATAAGCTAACACTGTCTTTTCACAGTAGTAGAAAAAAATTTAAATCAAAAGAATCATTTAATACAGGAATTCATATGGAAACACAAACGACCAAGCCAGAACAATCCTCAACAAAAAAAGCAAAACAGGTGGTATCACATTACCAGACTTCAAACTTCACTATAAAGCTATAATAATCAAAAGAACTTGGTATTGGTACAGGAACAGACATACAGACCAATGGAATAGAGTTGAGATTCCAGAAGCAAAACCTCAATTTCTCAACCAACTCATCTTCGGCAAAGCCTCCACCACCTACCACTGGGGAGAGGAGAACCTATTCAGTAAATGGGTGCAGGAAAACTGGCTGACCACATGCAGAAGACTCAAACAAGACCCCTATCTATCCCCATAAATTAACTCTAAATGGATTAGAGACCTAAATGTAAAACCTCAAACCATAAGAACCTTAGAAAATGCAGAAAATACCCTTATGGAAATTGGAACTGGCATCCAATTCCTGAACAAAACCTGAAATCCACAGGCCATAAGAGATAAGATAGACAAGTGGGACCTCATTAAACTGACAAGCTTCTGCAAAGCCAAAGAAACCATCAAGATAGCAGGGAGACAGCCCACACACTGGGAAAAAGTATTTGCCAACTTCAGGTCTGACAAAGGCTTAACATCCTGGATCTACAAGGAACTCAAGCTTGCTGAAAAGAAAAAAAACAACAACCCCATTATAAAGTGGGCAAAAGATATGAACAGACACTTCACAAAGGAAGACATCCAAACAGCCAACAGACACAGGAAGATGCTTTGATTTGCATCATCAAGGAGATGCAAATCAAAACCACACTGAGATACCACCTAACTCCAGTCAGAATGGCAATTATCAATAACTCAAAAAATAACAGTTGTGCTGGAGAGGGTGTGGTGACAAGGGAACACTTCTACACTGTTGGTGGGAGTGCAAACTAGTGCAACCTCTGTGGAAAACAGTGTGGCGATTCCTAAAAGCTCTAAATATCGACCTCCCATATGACCCCGCAATCCCCCTACTGGGAATATACCCTGAAGAACTCAAATCACTCTATTAAAAAGATACCTACACATGTATGTTTATTGCAGCATTGTTCACAATAGCAAGAACCTGGAATCAACCATGCTGTCCATTAAAATAGGACTGGATTTAAAAAATGTGGTACATATACATGATGGAATACTATGCAGCTATAAAAAAGACCAAAATCATGAATTTCGCAGCAACCTGGATGGAACTAGAGTCTATGATACTGAGTGACCTCTCACAGAAACAAATATCTGAGTATCACATGTTCTCACTCATATAGTGGACCCTGAACAGTCATCGTAATACTATAAGAAAAGGACTGACAGTGGTGGGAAACTATGGGTGGGGGCAGGGAGGTGGGATTAACGGTAGTAATATCTGTCTGGGGACAGGGAAACACCCCTTATCAACAAGGGTGCCTGAACGAAGCATATTTGTATACCTAACCCTTAACTGTACCCCACAATATCAAAATAAAAAATATTGATAAAAAAGAATGTCAAAAAATTCGAAAAAAAAAGAAGAATTTAATCATTGTGGTGTGCCTGCAATACAACTTATTTGGGAAACAAGTGTCAGAGATTGCCTGTTTTAAAAGAGCAAAAATCATGTCATCTCCATATGTTTTAAAGCTCCACAATGCATAGATACATTGTTTAACAATTGCACTCTCACTAACATTTAAACTAGAATTGTGGTTAAGGGATGTTCTTTGAAGACAGACCACCTAGGTATACCATGGACTCCGAGGGCAAATTGCCTTGGTCTATGATGGAAGCTTAGGGGAGACTGCCAAGATCTCCCTTGACTCTGAGGGCAGACTGACTTCTCTACCAGCTACCAACTATGTGATTTTGGGTAAGGTGTTTTGTTGTTGTTGTTCTTTTGTTTGTCTCATGTAATAAATGGGTATAATGACAGTACCCTTCTCCCATGGTGGTGTGAAAATATGTAAAGTGATTGGCACACACGCGTGAAATAAGCATTTTGATACTATTCACCAATATTATTCAATTAAATTTTATCAATGAAATACCAATTAAACAATGAATCAAAGTTCAAAATATTGCAGTATCTTAGAATTTCTTTATTCATCGTTCTATAGTTTCTATTCTATTATTTTTGTTATCATCATACAAGATGTCCCTTTTCAAAATTATTATTAGAAAACTCTTCTATATATGAACAGCATTTGACTTAAGTACTCGTGATCTTTAGTCGATAACCACTTTCCAAGACACTGTAGTTAAGACCTATGCCTTACAATCTGCTGAAAAAAAATTTGGTCAGTTTTGAAGAAGACCAAATCAACAGCTTGACTTTAATATGAATAAATGGAAGCGGAAATAATGAAAAATTCACAGATTTTCTGCTGTTTATTGAACAAATGCTGTCACAATAAAGTAAGGTATATTCACTTGCATCAATTTATATTCATTTTATTTATTTCAAAAACTTGATATATGACAATGTAAACAAAGTTGAGAGGCCAAAGATCTTATATATTATATGTGTGTATGTGTGTTCATTTGCTCACCATATTAATTATTAAGAATCAGGAACTGGGATTTCAAAGATGAGTATGATTAAGTTTCATCTTTAATATCTTTGTTGATTTGTTGACAACAGATAATAAAAACATTTTTATTCAACTTGGGTAAGTATAAAGATATGGGAATCCAAGAGAAGTACACAGTCCAATGTGGATGTTAATGGAAGAACCTGGAAGGCTTTCTTGAAGGAATGGTGACAGTTGATTCTTAAATTATGCAGAGGAGTTTGTGATTGGGTTGATTTGAGGAAGGGAGTGCGAGACAGTGTCATACCGTGCAAATTAGACAGCAGTAGTATGGAGGGAAAAGGCAACCTGGCACGTGTAAGGAACCGTAGTCATTTCATTATACTTGAGGTTGCAGTTGTGAAATAGATGGGGCAGGAGATGGGCATATAGAGCTACATAGAGGCCAGCACAGGTTGACGTTTCACTAGTCACTAGTAACTTAAGGAACTTGGGTTTTATGCAGGGGCGTGACCTAGCCAGATTTCTATTCTAGATATGTGACTCTGTAGCCAGGTGTAGGATAAACTTCTTAGGCCAGCTTAGAAATAAGAAAATTGGTTAGGTGGCTTTTTCAGTAATCCAGGCTTCACTATATAAAAGATTATTAATAAGGATGTAGTTGAAGACAGATTTGAGGAGTATTCAAGAAGTAAAATGAACAGGGTTCATTAATAGATGAACCCACAAGTGGTTTCTTAGTTCTTGTGTATCAGAACCAAATCCTTTACCATTCTCTTCATCCTATATCCTGTGCTTCAGCCACACCAGACTCCTTACCACTATGCCAAGCACATGTGTCTGTGCCTCTACCTCAGCATAATATACCACTCCATTCAATTCTCCAGGAAAACACTACCAAAAAACTCCAGGCCTCCTGCTCTGGGCACCGCAAGTCATTTTGTCAAGTTTTTACTTTCATGAACCTTTGTACAGATCTCTGCTTAGCATTTCCCTTACAATGAAGTAGGTCTCTCATTCTATGCAGTAAGTTGTCATTCCCTTTTCCATCCAAAAGTAAGTGGCATAGGTGTTTGGTAAATATTAATTTAATATATTGTAGGTTAACTCATTTATATTCCTATTCCTATACACTGGATCTACTGAAAGAATTTGTCTTTAGCCATATACTCTCCACCTTCAAAAAATATTCTCTATGCAAACTCAGTCATCCTTATAGTTTCATGAATGAATGTCCAATGCAGTGCTCCAGCCTTCATATGCCACCTGAACTCTAGTGCTCTATTTCCAGAGGCCCACCAGATATGCCTGTTGGATGTCATGACATTATTTCAAACCCAGTATTTTAACATGAAACTAACTGTTTTCTTCCCCTAATTCCTTGCCTTCTCAATGTCACCCTCTGCCAAGAATACAGTATTATGTTAGAACCCTAGGGTAGTGTTGAAGTTATATTTGATTTTCCCTGATTCTTAACTCCTATAACAAAGTGTTACCATGCTGAGCTAACTCTTACTATAAAGATGCTAAGTTTCGCTTTTTTCCCAACCCTTCAACACTGGGTTTTTATCAGCTCAGGACACAAAAATTGAGTGCCTTCTTAAATGACTTCCTTGCCTTCAACTCCTTCCTCACACATGCCTTCATATTAATTTTACCAAAACACAGTATGACTAGCTCAATGTGCTAAACCCTTTGGGAAGTTACTTGGCTCTAAACAAAATGATCTTGGAGACCAATTTAGGTTATTTTAAAGTAACACACTGGGTAACTCTAATCCTCATTACCTTCCAAATTAAGACCTATTTAATGGGTAGAACTCTGGGTTTCTTAGATTTCAGTCTACTACTTATTTTATCATCTAAACTGATAGTTACTTTCTGAGAAAGTCTTGGCCCTGCCAGCAGATCCTTCTGCAGATCAAGGATAGAAGCCAGACTCTTTACTTTTATAACACAACACCATCTCTGGCAACTACAGAATTGGGAGCTATAGCATATGGATCTCCTTTCAGTCGACATAGAATACCGATACTTCAGATATGTGTTAATGACCTGAACACTATTTGCCCTAATACATACTAAAATATTTATAGAAGAAATGATGTGATATACAAGATTTGCTTCAAAGTAATCGAGTGGGGAGGGAGGTGGTTAAAACGGAAAAAGGATACAGATTAAATAAGATTGGTCATGAGTTAATTATTCTTGAAGATGAGTAATAAGTACATAAGATTTATAATACTTCTCTACCTATATGTATTTTTTAAATTTTTACGATAAAAAGTTTTAATAAGTTTGAAATGAAATGCTATAAAATGTTATTAATATTTAGCACAAATAATGAGCTATGGCTGTTTGTTTTCTTTTTTACATCTAAATATCCTTTCTAGTTTTCTAAAAGAAGCAAAAATTATTTTAAGAAAGTTATAAAATGCTAATTTTTAAAAACCTAACCACTCTACATCTCTTAAGCTGCTTCTTACTCAACCAATATTTTCAATGAATGTTAGTTATTCATTCCTTAGAATCACTGAAACTTTATGTTTATGTAAAAGAACCAATAAGCTTTGTACCTACACTATTTTATTCTCATCCTCAGTAGAACTATCTTTATAAGAAAAGTTAAAAGCTTATCCCAACTTTTTATTGAGGGATGATCCACAAACAAACATAATATAAAACCAATTTTTTAAAGAAATGTTGTGAAAAACCCATTTTTTTCAATATCCCTTATTATAAAGATCTACCCAACAGAGTCTTCTTAGAACTTTTGTTTTCAACATGAGCTACATAGTTCACTCACTTGAGAGACTTTGAAAAATACCAATGCCTAAACCACACATAAGACCATTTAATGACCTAAGCATCAGCAGTTTTTAAAACTCCCAAGGGATATCTATGTGTAGCCAAGGTTGAGAGGCATTGTTTTAGAACTATACAAATTAGTGATCATTTTTTACTGTGTAAATTCTCAAGTGCACACAAAAGTAGGCAGTATAATAAACTCCATGTACCTATCATATAACTTCAATAGTTCTCAATATTTTTGCCAAAGTTGGTTTACCCATCCCTCCCATCTTATTTTTTTTGACTATTTTAAGGCAAATACCAGATAGTAGATCATTTCATCTTTTACTTCAGTATGTAAACATTATTTCTTATGATTAACTGACCTAATTCCTTTTTATTAGACAATGAGAGGCTTCACTGAGCTTAGCTTTCTGTTCAAATGGATTAAGTTTCCTTAAATTAGAATTTCGAAAATACCAATGCTTTCTTTATACCTCTGTTACAACTGGATTTGTAATTTTTGTTTTTGTTTTAATGGTTTTCAGTTATATTGTATATGTGCATTTCAATGAAATCATCTTTGATTGCAATGGGTTTTATATGTATCCTCATATTACTGTCCCCTCAAGATTATAAACAATATCTACTCTGCCTATTATAATATACCGAATTCTTCAGCTTGACTTCATTAGTAATGCATATTTTTCCTTTTTATAAAAGTAATGCACTTTCATTACAAAATAATTTGGATAATATAGAAATAGAAAAAGAAAATAACACCACTGCAGAATTCTACAACCTACATATAACAATTTTTTACATTTTGACTAACTTATCACAATTTTTTTTCCTAAACATGTGAAGACATTTCATATAACTGGAATTTTACTATATGTATCATTTTAATAATAAAATTTTTACTTAACGTTCTCATGAGTATGTTCCCAAGTCTTTAAATTTTAAAAACATAATATGTAAGGACTATGGAACTAATATTTCACTATGTGAATGTACTATAATTTATAAAATTGTTCCTTTATTATTGGCCAGTTAGGTTACTTTCCAATTATTATACATAATGCTTTATTGATAATTCTAATCATTTCTTTGTCAAGAACTGTGAAGAGTTTGAGACTCTGCCCTACCAACAAGCTACCAAGTTAGCCTATCAGAGTCTTGGATGCTGGCCGCAGACATAACACTCCTAGGTCAAAGCAAAGGATTTATTACTCAGGACACAGTAAGTAGCATAAGTATCATATTCATGTAAGTTTCCCTTGGCCCCCAAGGCCCACAGAGTTAATGTGGAGCAGCCCAGATGAATAATGCAGGGGCAGCGGGTTGCATCATAGCTGAGAAACCCTGAGCTTAGGAAATCTAGATCTTTCATAATGGGCTGCAAGCAAACTTGTACAAACTTGACTCCAAAAAGAGACATTATCTTTATTATACTGGATAGTAGATAAGTCAGCTATTTGACAAGAAGGGAGCTACTATCTTTTTTATATATTCCAATACTGTTTGTTACACAAATCTTAAAAAGACACTCCCAAACAGAAAGCATTTAGTTAGTGTTTCTGCTTGCAAGACATGCAGATGTGAAAGACCCATGACAATTTTCTCCCTACATCCTTTAAGATAAATACATAGAGTGTGAGTTCTGAGATTCCTGATACAATGTAGTCTTACCAAATTATTTTCTAGAAAGTCCAAACCACTTTATAATCACATCAATAACATATTAATGGCTCTGCCTCCTTTTAAAAAGGATTTTGGCCTCTTAACCTCCTTAACTTCACCTATCCTACTGTCTCAACAAAATATATTACATCAGTTACAGACAGAACACCACAGTGATAGAGACTCTGGGACTGGAAAGGCTGAGTTTAAATAGCAGAACCACTATTTACTAGCTGTGGGACGTGGAGGCAGTTCACGTAAATTTTGGTCCCAGTATCTTAATCTCAAAAGTGAAGATAATAATCATCTTATTAATTAATATAATAATAGAATGTGGTAAAATATGGAAAGAGCATAGAAGAATGTCTGGCATGTAATAAATACTATGTAACTGTAAGCTATTATTATGATGTCTGGCTGCTCCTCCATGTCCTCTCTGTCCTACCCATCCTTCAAAGCTGAGTCAGATACCACTGCCTCCATGAAGACAGATGACTTCTGCTCTGAATTCCCAGCTGTACTCCATATCTCTGAACATTGTCATTATATACTATGTTCAGAGGTCTGAACTGGCCATATGTCTTTTCTTTCTAACACTTCATTCACAACTTTCACCTAAATGACATTATTAAAAGGCTTTCTGGTGTTTATAAAAATTGCTAACTTTTTTTTATCTTACTGGTGTCCACATAATGCTACCCAAACTCAAATTTCTGTAAATGAAAATCTTTATATTTTAATTATGAAAAACTGAAGTGATTTTTTAAAAAGGCAAATCAATAACCTTCTGTGGGTTGATAGGCTGTCAATGAAACAGTGTTGGACATTTCAATGTTTGGGTGAAATATTTTTTAACAAAATTTTTCCTATAAGTTATACACTAAGATAGTAAAAACCATAGCCACTCAAACCACGAGAGCAATAACAGAAGTCACCATGATAAAGGTGTAACCAAATTGATCCAGGATTAAAATTCATAAAATGGAAGCCCCAAAAATGAAACATAGACATCAGACTAGAATAAACAGACTACACATACATAAAACTTGCAATTGCATTGTAGTGGGTATTTTGAAAATCAGAACTATAGTTATTTTCAACACAAAGTTAAAAATGACATCACAATCCTAAATAATACACTTTCATGAATGTTTAAAGTATTTACATATGTACATACATGATATAAAATCAAAGATTATAAAAACCTTATGAAATGAAATGCATAGAGTTTTTGTTCTACTTAGAGATAAGGAAACTGGAGTTGAGACCCACCACAGCAAAAAATGTATACATATTTATTTCTGTTACTGTATTTTGAGAGGCATATCAAATATTGTTTTAAATTATTTCAGGACAGTATTAAAATAGCCAACATGAGGCACCTAGAATGAGTTTATCCTACAGAGTAAACCAAGACAGAATTCCCTCACACCAGAGAGGAAGAGATCCAGCAGCACACCCTATAAAACCCCACAAGTCTCTAAAAGACTGATAATCACTTAGAGGAAAGAAGAAGAAAAAAAAATCCACCAACCTGGGCTCAAACTGGCTAGATTCTTGCCTGTACCACCACAGTACACCATAGCCTCTGGATGCAGTAGGGAAGGTGAGGGAATTCAGGAGTTCTGTGCTCCTGCGGCAAACTTGCAAGGCCCCTGGGCCTCATGGGACTCCATTCCCGCGTGGGAAACTGCCTTTCCCACAGTCATGCAATGCTGTGGAGTGGTGCAGGAAAAAAGTCTTGAGCAGTGCCAATCGCCATTTCCCAGGAATTCAACCCTTACAGGGTAGAGCAAAAGATTCATTGCAAAAAGGTCATCCTCAAGGCATATAATCATCTAGCTATGCAAAGTTAATGTGAAAGAAAAAATTTTAAGAGAAGTGAGACAAAAGCATCAAATAACTTACAGAGGTAAACCTATCAGACTAACAGCAGACTTCTCAGAAGAAACCCTATAAGCCAGACGAGAGTGGGCCCCATCTTTAATCTCCTCAAACAGAATACCTGTCAGCCAAGGATTGTGCAATCCACAAAACTAAGTTTCATAAATAATGGAGAAATTTAGTCCTTCACAGACAAACAAATGCTGAAGGAATCTGTCACCACTCTACAAGCAACTGCTCTATAAGAAACATGCAAAGACTTCTGAAAACTAAAACAAAAGATTGAAATACACCATTAGAAAAACACTGGAAATCATAAGGTTCACAGACCTTATAGAACACCAACACAATAAAGAAAATAAATAAAGCAACCAAATAACAATCAACATGATAAAAGGAATAGTACCATACATATCATTATTGACTCGCAATGTAAACAGTCTCAATGCCCCACTAAAAAAAATATAGATTGGCAGGAGAGATTTAAAAAAAAGAAACTACAATGCAAATATGTGCTGCCTTCAAGAGACTCACTTAATCCATAAAGACTCCTACAGACTCAAGGTAAAGGGGTGGGGGAAAATATTCCATGCAAATGGAAACCAAAAATAAGCAGGAATAATCATTCTCTTATCAGGTAAAACGGACTTTAAATTAACAACAGTAAAATAAGACAAAAGCAGTTATTATATAATGATAAAGGGAGTGATCCAATAAAAAGACATAACAATTTTAAATATACATGCACCTAACACTAGAGTCCCCAGCTTTAGAAAACAAATTCTACTAGACCTAAAAAAAAGAGATACAATAATAGTGGGAGACTTTAATACTCCACTGAAAGCAACAGATGGATCAAGGCAGAAAGTCAATGAAGAAACACTGGAGTTAAACAGGACTCTAGAGGAAATGGAACTAACAGACATCTACAGAACATTCCTTCCCCAAACTGCAGAATATGCATTTTACTTATCAGCACATGGAACATTCTCCAAGAAAGACCATATGATAGGTCACAAATCAAGTCTCAATAGTTTTTTATAAAAACTGAAATAATAACAAGCGCCTTCTCAGACCACTGTGGAATAAAACTAGAAACTCAAAGAAGAACTAGCAAAATCAAACAAAAACATGACAATTAAACTATTTGTTCCTGAATGATCCTTGAGTAAACAATGAAATAAAGATGGAAATTTAAAAATTCCTTGGTACAAATGACAACAATGAAACAAGTTATCAAAACCTCTGGGGCATAGTCAAAGCCATGCTCAAAGGAAAATGTATAGCACTTAGGATCTACATTAATAAGACTGAAAAATCACATTGCAACAACCTAACATCACATCTCAAGGAACTAGAAAAACACAAACAAAATAAGCCTAAAGTTAGCAGAAGAAAAGAAATAACAAAGATCAAATCAGAACTAAATGAAATTGAACTTTAAAAAAAATACAAGGGTTCAGTGAAACAAAAAGTTGATTCTTTGAATAGACCGATAATTAGATTAGTTAAGAAACAGAGTGAAGACTGAAATTAATTCAAGCAGAAATGAAAAAGGAAACATTACAACTGATATGACAGAAATTCAAAAGATCACCCGAGACTATTATGAACAACTCTATGCAAACAAATTAGACAATATAGAGAAAATGGACAAATTTTAGGAAACATACAACCCCACAAACTTGAATCAAAAAGAAATAGAAACCATGAACAGACCTATAATGAGAAGAAAGATTAAAACAATAATTAGAGCCGGGCTCGGTGGCTCAGCCTATAATCCCGCACCTTGGGAAGCTGAGGTGAGTGAACTGCCTGAGCCCGTGGGTTTGAGACCCACCTGGGCAACTTGGTGAGACTTGATCTCTACAATAAATCAAAAAATTAGCCAGGCATGGTAGCGCATGCCTGTAGTTCCAGCTACTTGGAAGGCTGAGATGGAAGGATCGCCAGAGCCCAGGAGGTCAAGGCTGCAGTGGCCGGGACTGGTCACTGCATGCCAGTCTGTGTGACTGAGTGAGACTCCAACTCAAAAAAATAAAAATAAAAAATAAATAAAACAATAATTAGAAGTCTCCCAACAATAAAACATCCAGAACCTGAAGGGCTCACAGCTGAATTCTACCAGACCTTTAAGGAAGAACAGGTACCAATTTTACTGAAGCTATTACACAATACTGTAGAGGAGGGAATCCTCCCTAATTCATTCTATGAGGCCTGTATCTGATACTGAAGCCAACAAAAGACACAACAATAAAAGAAAACTACAAACTAATATTCCCCATGAACACAGATGCAAAATATTAGCAAACCGAATTCAACATCACATTGGGGGTAAAAAACAAAACACCATGACCATGAGTTTTATCCCAGGGTTGCAAGAGTGATTCAACATACATAAGTCAATAAACATGATCCACTAAATAAACAGAATTTAAAACAAAAATCATATGGTCATTTCAATAGATGCAGCAAAAGCATCTGATAAAATCCACCATCCCTTCATGATAAAAACTCTCAGCAAAACAAGCATAGAGGGAACAATCCTCAAAATAATAAAAGTGATATATGACAGACCCACAGCAGATGTCATCCTGAGTGGAGAAAATGTGAACACACACCCTGTCAGAACTGGAACAAGACAAGGATGCCCACTTTCACCACAACTATTCAACACAGTACTGGTAGTCTTAGCCAGAACAATCAGGCAAGAAAAAGAAATAAAGGGTATACAAATTGTAAAAGAAAAAAAATCAAAGTATCTCTAAATGCTGATGTTATGATCTTATACCTAGAGAACCCTAAAGACTCCTCCAAAAGACTCCTGGACTTGATAAATAAATTTAGTAAAGTTACAGGATATAAATTCAATAAATATACAACAGTAGCACCACTATTCACCAACAGAGACCAAGCTGGGAATCAAATCAAGAACTCAATTCCGTTCACAATAGCAGCCAAAAAGCTAAAACACCTAGGAATATACTTAATCAAGGAGATGAATGATCTCTATCTCTACAAGGAGAACTATGAAACTCTGATAAAAGAAATTGCAGAGGACACATTCAACAGGAGAAACATCCCATGTTCATGGATTGAAGAATCAACATTGTTAAAATGATCGTATTACCCAAGGTAATCTACAGATTCAATGCAATCCCTATCAAACTACCAATGTCATTTTTTACAGAAGTAGGAAAAACAATCCTAAAATTCATATGGAACTAAGAAAGCACTAGAATAGCCAAAGCAATCCTAAGCAAAAAGAACAAAGTTGGAGGCATCACATTACCTGACTTCAAATTATACTGTAAGGCTGTAGTTACCAAAATAGCATGGTACTGGTACAACAGCAGACACATCAGTCAATGGAACAGAATAGAGAATCCAGAAATAAACCCAAATACCTACAACCCGAATACCTACAACTAACTATCATTGACAAAGCAGACAAAAACATACACTGGGGAAACGACACCCTATTCAACAAATGGTGCTGGAAAAATTGGAGAGCTACATGCAAAAAAATGAGACTTGATCCCTATCTCTTCCCATATACAAAAATTAACTTAAGATGGATTAAAGACTTAAGTGTCAGACCTGAAAACATAAAAATCCTAAAAGAAAACCAAGGAAAAACTCTTACGGACATCGGCCTAGGCAAATAATTTATAGCCAAACCCCAAAAGCAAATGCAACAACAAACAAGTAGAATTTGATTAAACTAAAAAGCTTCTGCACAGCAAAAGGATTAATCAACAGAGTAAACAGGTAACATAGAGAATGGGAGAAGATATTCACAAACTGTACATCTGACAAAGACTAATATCTAGAATCCATAAAGAACTCAAACAGTTCAGCAAGAAAAAAACAAATAACCCCATTAAAATAGAGGGCAAACATGAACAGACAACTTTCAAAAAGAAGATGTACTAAAAAGAAGATGCCAACAAACATATGAAAAGATGCTCAACATCAGGGAAATGCAAATTAAAAACGCAATGTGATATCACGTTACATCAGTCAGACCTGCCATTAGAAAAAAAAAAAATGCTGGTGCAGATGCAGAGAAAGGGAACACGTATACACTGGGAGTGCAAATTAGTACAACACTTATAGAAAGCAGTATAGAGATTACTCAAAAAACTAAAAGTAGATCTACCATTTGATCCAGCAATCCCACTACTGGGTATCTACCCTAAGGAACAGAAGTCATTAAATAAAATCATTGCAGCATAATTCACAATTGCAGAGATATGGAATCAAACTAAATGCCAATCAACTGATCAGTGGACAATAAAAATGCAGCATATACCATGAAATACTATGCAGCCATAAAAAAAGAATTAAATTGTGTCCTGGCCAGGCTCGGTGACTCAGCCTGTAATCCCGGCACTTTGGGAGGCTGAGGTGAGTGGAGTGCCTGAGCCTGCAGTCTAAGACCAGCCTTGGCAACCTGGTGAGACCTTGCCTCTACAATAAATCAAAAAATTAGCTGGATGTGGTAGCGAGGGCCTGTAGTTCCGGCCACTTGGAAGGCTGACACAGAAGGATCACTGGTGCCCAGCAGGTCGATGAAGGGGTAGCTGTGAGCATGCCACTGTACTCCAGCCTGGGCAGCGGAGTGAGACACCAACTAAAAAATTAAGTAAATAAGAAATCACGTCCTTTGCAGCAACACGGAAGCAGCTGGAAATCATCACCCTAAGTGAACTGATTCAGAAACAGAAAACTACACATGCATGTTCTCACTCATGTGGGAACTAAACAGTCACAAAGATGGTAATAACAGACACTGGGGTCACAAAAGGAGGGAGGAGAAAGGGAGTTAGTGTTCAGAAACTATCTATGGATCACAATGCTCACTATCTAGGGAATGGGCCACTTGAGACCCAATCCCTACCACTACACAATATGCCCATGTAATGAACAGGCATGTGTACCTTCTGAATAAAAATAAGTAAAATATAAAAACAATGTTAAAAAATAAAAATAAATAGTAATTTCACTTTAATTTAAATAATTTTAAATTTAAATTATCAATATTTAAATAATTTAAATATTTGAACATATTACTCTCAATTAAATATGAAACCCTCAAATTAATCTCTAGATAAGACTTCTTAAAAAGCTCAACATAGTTCACTGCCCCTCTAAAAAGTTATTTCATAAAGAAAGAGATGACAGATGAAATTATTCAAAAACACTAAGATAAATAGCTTGACTTGATTCTATTATTACCACCCACCAATAAAGTGAGAAAGCCTAAGTATATGTATCAGCCCAGATGTGGGGAACATGATAAAAAGACATATACTCCTCACCTAAGATCATGACCAATGAGAAATCAAAGATTTGATGGAGGTAGTGGAGGGAGGTACCTAATGTTCCAAATTAAGCCAAATGAAATTTGTTTCCTCTTTCAACTCTTTCTCCCCCCCCCCAGTTAGTCAGAAAGCCTTGATTTTACTTCTAGTTTTGAGTGATATTTTTACTGGGTATCGAAATGTATGGTTTTCTTTGAGTGCTTTAAAGATATTGCTTCACTGTCTTTCTCCTGTAAAGTTTCTTTTGAGAAATCTGTTGCCATAGTTAATTCTTTCCTCTGATGCAATTTTTTTTTTCTTTTGAAAATTTCAGCTGTTGTTAAGATACTGCCCTAATTATTGGCATGGAGGAGACACTTTAAAGGGGCCCCATGATCCCACTTCCATGTATTTATACTCTATATAATACTTGCCTCTATACAACAGAATACAGCAAAGGTAACAGGATGTATGCGACTACATTATATAAGATGGTAGCATTTTGCCATGCAAGGAGACTCTCTCCCTTTGCTGGTTTTGATGACACAAGCAGCCATATTGAAAAGATTCATGTGGTAAGAAAATGAGGGTGGCCTATGAACAGCAAGCAGAAAACTAAAACCCTTAGTCCAACAGACCATGAGGAACTATGTGCTAAAAACAACCATATGAGCTTGGAAGCAGATTACTCCCCAGCTGAACCTCAGCCCTGACCAAATAATATTTCCCAGTCTTCCTGGTGGGAACAGGTACTATATTTCTGGGCTTTTGTGAGCAGTGTGCACTATTTCCTCTGCTATGGCTTCCATATAGTTTGGCCCCACCAAGTCTCATGTTGAAATCTGATCACCAACGTTGGAGGTGGGACCTGGTGGGAGGTGTTTGGATCATGGGGGCACATCTCTCATGAATGACTTGTCATTCTCACAGAAGCGAATGAGTTCTCAATCTTAGTTCCCACAAGAACTGGTTGTTGAAAAGATTCTGGCACCTCCTCCCTCCTCCACTTGCCTTCTTTCTCTCATCATGTGGTCTCCACAGACTAGCTCCTCCACTTCACCTTCTGCTATGAGTGGAAACAGCCTGAGTCCCTCACCAGAAACAGATGTGGATGCCATGTTTCTTGTACAGTCTTCAGATCTGTGAGCCAAATAAACCTCGTCTTTATAAATTACCCGGCCTCAGGTATTCTTTCACAGTAACACAAACTAAGACATCCTCTAACTTTCTCAGATAGTTCTTTCTCTAGCCTTGAAAGTTTCCTAGCATGCATATGCTGATCAGTACTCATCTGAATACCCATTTAGTACCCTGTGCAGCAATCTGGAAGTCTCTCGTAGACCATCTCTCTTTATTCCAGTATTCTGTCCTTTAACTACCTAGACACATACCTCCATCTCCTCAAATCAAGGGGTCTGCCAGACCACCCTGGATTCCTCCTCCTTGCACCAAAGCCTAGAAACTATCTCAAGACACTAAGCTAGGGAAACTATAGGGCCCATCTCATTTGGTTCCCTTTGTTCAGGGATCAGTGTCCTTCGTTGCTTGATGTCCAGGGTCTTGAAAATGATATTTTCATATATTTTGTCTACTTTTGTTTCAGGTGGAATAATAAATTCAGTTCTTGTTATTGCATGTTGTTTGGAAGCAAAAGTCTTTCAATAAATGAATTTAACCACAGAATTAAAAACAAAACCAATGAGGGAATCAGGATGACAAAACAGAACATAAAAGGTATTTGTTTTGACCATGTAGATATAATACAACTGTAGGGAGAAAGTAAGAAAAAAAATTGGAGGTGAAGGAGACTCATTTATTGCCTTAAACATAATAGCTGGGAGTCTCTGGAAAAATTGCAAACTTACATATCAAGAAGAGAAGTATAAGGGGAGACCCCCAAAAAGCCCAGAATGTATTTATTAAAAATTGTTTATTTATTGATACATGTTTAAACTTCAGTCACCTTTAAAGTTCTCCATTTGATCCAATACACCAACCAAGATGCTTTTTCCACGCTCAAAACGATTTGAACTCATCAGTTTAGAAGCCTTTTAGTGCTTCTGCCATTTTTTGTTTCACTTCTTCCACATCAGCAAAATGGTCTTGAGGACTATTTTCACACGGAAAAACAAAATAAAGTCACTTGGGGTGAGGTCAGGTGAATAAGAAGAATGGGGCACAAGGGTCATGCCATTTTTTGTAAAAAACTGATGAATATTCAGTATGGTATGGGCAGATGTGCTCGTAAATCACCCATCATGAAATGGGCAAATGTATGGAAAGAATCTACAAAAATAACTCATTGAAGCTGAACGCAGTCTCTCACAACAATGTAGCTGGTTATATTATAATCACCATATGATTTTATAGAGTTTCTTGCAGGCTAGCACATTCAATACCAAACCTCAAAATATTTTCATGTTTATCTCTGACTTTTGTATTGTGGATTAGACATCTTTTTCCACACTAAGTACGTGATGCAATTAAACTGAATGTTCCTAATAGAAACATAAATCACTCCTCTACTCTGTGCAAGTATGAGCACAGAAGACTGGTTCTGAACCTCTTCACAAGTCAGAACTAGTACACTGGGCCTACCCCAAAGTAGTCCCGATACAAAGAGAAAGGCTTAAGGTCCACTAGACAAGAGTCATCCACAGAACTCAAGGAGCACTAAATAGCCACTTAGTTGTACATATGTATTGCTATGTTTTAATAGATAAAACATAGGGTCCCAGTGTTGTTTCTGCAAGTTGCATACAGGTTTCTGCTTGAATTAAATTCCTAAAAAGGACTTTGTTTCCACCAAGTCCTTAAGAATAATTGTAAAGAGAGAAGACAGGAATAATGGCATATGCAATTTTTTAGTTCTTTGTTGTAAAGTGATATCCCTATTTTTCTTCAGACAAATAATTTATTTTATTATTCTTATTCACAAGAACTATAGCATTCCCAGTGTCTAGCTAGAGGTGCAGAAAGTTAAAAATAATGTTCAATGGATTTATTACTATGAAGATGAAAACATATAACGGAATAAAAAGAAAAAAAATCTCAATGCCACAAGTAAATGAACATACCTAAGTCAAAATTCCTTAAAGGAAGCCAAAAATGCACTGAAAGCTTACTGTTTGTTTCATCTTTTCTTTACCTTTTTTTTTTTTCTCTTCAGCTAGAATATATGCAACTTGACTGATGGTATTTTTTCCACATTGGTGACATTTCAAATGGAAACCAAGATTTTCTGGGGGTGGCTGTAATAGCTCGATGAAATCGTTTACATGTGCCAAAATGTTTCATTAATGTAAGTCAGCCAAATAATCTTGCTTTGTAAAAATATTTCTTTTTTTAAAAAAATACTTTCTGAACTGTCAAAAAATTAGAGTATTCAGAGTTTAGCTACTGATGTATGGGTTATACAAGAACTAACTGCTTACCCCCATTCCACAAAACAAACAGTAAAGATGGTATGATATTGATGAAGTTTGATAGAAAGTTCTCAAATTTTCTGTGTCAAGTATTTACCATTCTTAAAATAAATAATTTGGGGTTCAACCAAGTTGATGTGTCTCACATTCAAAAAACTGCTCGTCCTAATTAAAAGCCAGGCAGGTGGTTGTTGCCTTTAAGTTTGTTGTATTTAGGTCGTCTTTGCCAATGACCACCATGGATTCTTTTTTACTTTTTATGTCTGACCTGTTTGATTAGTGATAATAAAGATGCGTGGTATTTAAAAGTAGAAAAACTGCTTTTCATTCAACAGAAAATTACATATTTAACACTAAAACACAAAAATATAGTGATGCACTGGAGGTGAAAAATAGGAAAACCTTAAATTTAAATTGAAGTGAAATTTCCATAAAAGATTTACCAGTAATACTAATTTAATAACGATTTCCTGTCATGACCTATATTTATCATATACTACCTGTCTAACATAACATTGTATTTAATGTTTTTGAGATCCATGTTTTAATCAGATTAAACTCAAGGAAACCAGTAGGTATCTGTTTGGCTCTTAGTTTTAGCTTCTGTTTCTTGTTTAGTCACAAGATTATTATTGCTGGAATCTTTATAAACACATTTGCTGGGATTGCGACAGGAGTGCAGCTTATGTTGTGAGGTCAGAAAAATGTGTGCCAGTGGTATTCGTGATCTATGCACAGAGTACATTACAGAACTGTTTAATAAATTAAAGACAACTAATGCAAAATGTGTTCCTTTCCCCCATGGGATTAAGCATCTAAAAATACAATTTATTTTTAGATTAAAAAAATAGTTTCTTAGGAACTAAGTAACCAAGAAGAATGTTCAAAGAAAAATTGGTACAATATTATTCATTATTCAACTAAACTAAAATCTTAATAATAAGCTCAATGGTCTTAAAACTAATTTATCTAGTAAGAATAATGTTAGTAAACTATATAGCAGCTATGACATATTACTTAAAATGCAAGATTCCAATATTATCAGTGAACATATCAAGTTAAATACATGAAGAACCTTAGAAGGCAAGTTTCTTCTCTTTCAAATTCAGACTCTGAAAAAAGTGCTCTGTGGGCCAATATTTTCCATGGCAGATCACCCTAGTAACAATCTAAAAATGCCAAATTGATCACTGGATGAGGGTTAAGTCATATATTATACTACGCTGAGAGCTAAAAGTGGAAATCAGCAAAAAAGTATAAAAGAGAAGTTTAAAAGGAAGTAAAGGTGGGCCGTTAACATTACAGTGCACATCTCATTAAAAATATTCTTAGACTTAAATGACTACATAATGGATGCAACATGCAAGACTGTTCTAGTATAGGTATAATGATGCAAACTTTTTTATCCACATACACTGTCTACCTTTTCTTAATATAGATAATTATACAACAATTTCCTCAGTAAGTGCCTGTGGCTTTAAAGTTTCCACTTTAGAGTATCTTACCAGTGCTGTAGGACAGGCCTGATAGGCACTGATTAGCTGGTAGGATATAATCAAGTGAACCTGTACTGAAGACTATTGAATATACCATCTACAACAAGTTAACAGGTCCACTTTTATGAAGTATACATTACATGGGAAAAGAGAATAAATATTACTCAATTGTTCATATTCAAGAATAGGAAATCTGTGAAACTATTATCAATCAATATTACAAAGGATTTCTACAGAAGGTTTTCTTGTAGGCATTTTAATACCATATCTGAGTCTAAGAAGTCTAAGAAAAATTAAAGTCACTGCTATTAATGAGGCTCATTTTAGTATTTCTGTGCTTATATATAGCTTCAGTCTACATTCTTTTTGCTTAATATTGATAAAATATTTTATGGACAATTTGGAAGCTGGGTTTCAGGTGAGCAGAATAAATACACTATGTTTATAAGCACAAGATATACTTTTAAACCAATTTTACATTTTTATTGGATCTTTCAACATTTGTTTGAAATTCTTACAAGATATTCATCTATTTGTGGCATCATATAGGTCTGTCTCCCCATCTGTCTATGTTTTTCATGAAGACTAGTATCTGGTACATGGTTTTTTTCTTCCCCACTTTAGCAGCTATTCATTGGCCCACCACGATACCATTTCTGTAATACTTGTCCAACAGCTTTTATCAATCATTTTTTAATAAAATACAAGTTTTCTTTTACAGGAGAAGCGGACACATAATCAATGTATTTAATTTAATTTTGACTAAATTTCATTCTGTATGGCTAAAAAATTAATGTTATCAAAATCTATTGCTGTCACAATAAATAATTACATTACAGCATGATATAATAATAAAATCTAAAGGGCTGAATTTTCTAAGATATATATATATGTAATATATATACACACACATATATATATGTGTATACACACACACACAATTATTCATCTCAGTCTTTTAGACATATCTTCCGAAAAGTAACCTTCTTACATTACATGGCCAGATTTGTTAAGGAATTCACATCTTGCATGTGCGGATATCTTGAAGAATCCTTTTTTAACAGGATATCCTGACAACACCTCCCCAACCCCAACCAACTTGGTAGCCTGACTCTAGCACAAGCTCATCTGGTTTGACTAAAATCACTGCATTATTTGGCAGTGGTTTCCTCATACGTGGCGCTTAGAGCTCATTGAAGCTCAAACAGTACAGGAAATGCAAATCATGCAAACCACCCTCATGATGGCTACGTACAGTGGCGTGATTGAGCGGCAGTACGCACGGCTCGTGGGCTGACCACATGAAAGAAGACATTTAAAGACCAGATGAGCGAAAGCTGGGCTAAGTTAGAGGGTATGTGTGAGCTTCAAAGCTGGGAGAATAGCATCCTTATTTTAAGTAGGAGATTTTTTATGATTATTTTTTATTAATAACACCTGCCCAAGTTCTTTACATTGAAGGAAGTATAATGGAGGTAGGGTAAGTTTAACATGTGCTATACCGAATATAAATGGGCCAATATTTCTTTATGCCCAGGTATGGCAGAAGAGTGGAGTACTTTCCACCTATTTTTGCACAAGATTTTCTACAAACGTTAATAATTATTTGAAATATTTTCTTTCAGTGAGCTTAAAAAGAAAAAGATAATCTAGCAATGTGCTACATTATTTGCTCATTATTCATTAAGTGATGGTTTCATTGCCACATGTTAATAAAAATTGTTTCTCCAACAAAAAATGAGCTATAATACCTAGGAATTCTTCAACAAAAGACTTAGAAGCAATATGGAATTTACTATTATAAGAATATTTGAGCAAGGCTAATCCAGTAACTAAAGCAGAAAAATAGCTATAAGAAGTTTTTCTTTTCTTTTTTTGGAAATGGTTATTTTTTTAGATATTTTAATTTACCGCCAAGTAAAGGAAATGTAACTATTAAGAGACTAAAGGTAACAACTCAAAATAATTACAAGAAACATGCAATTTTATATGTCTGTTTAGCATTTTAAATTATTTCCCAAAGCCCTTTAAGTATGTTATTTCATTTTCACACAGGTTTGTAAGCATCAGGAATTCTACTATAGCACTGGCTCCCTTACTTAACTCCTTACACCTACATAGTTAGAAACTTAAATAAGTAAACTAGAATGTTAGAAGTTTAATTAAAGTGGAGAAAGGCTAATGCTATGGACCATAAATAGCCATGTGATCCTGGACTAACTACTCCCTGTAGCTTAGTTTTCTCATCTGTAGGAAGGGTGCTGTTACCACCTTTCCTGATCCTTCATAGCTTCATTTAAAAGATCAAATGACACAGTATGTGAGAAAATTGAACAGTGCTATACAAATGTAAAGAAATACTGTATAATTTATGAGGCACTTACATTGCCCAAGGACTATGTTAGGCTCCTTATACACATTACCTCACCTGGTTTAATATCCCCTTCACAATAACAATGTAAGGTAGGTGTTATTTGTCCCATTTTAAGAGATAAGATAACTGAGGCTCAGAAAAGTAATTTCTTCAAAAACCATATGGTTAACAAACAACAACACTAGAAGTAAACACATTAGGCCATACAAAAGTCTGCATTAATAATTATTCACTGGGGGTCTATATAACTCTTGATTTGTTGTCTCTTTAAGAGTAACTCAATGCTACCACCTACAAAGTTCAATTAAGTTAATGTGGAAGTTCTATAACTTTTCCATTGGATATACTGGCTTAGATACTTGTTGTTTTGGGTTTTTTTTGTTGTTGTTTTTTTCAAACCCTTGTGTTGAGGGTTGACTTTCAATAGATCGCAGTGAGGGAGTTGCTCTGCTAGGTATGAAACCCCGACCCAGAAGCAGGTCATCTATGAATGATTTAGCACCAGGTCCCCCACGAACATACGGTATGTGCCGGGCAAGGCGGCGGCGGCTGTCTTTTGGCTGAGCCCCGTGTCCCAGGATAAGGGGCTCTCTGCACCGATACTTATTATTTTGAATTGGCCCATATTAATTTATCAAGTCTACTTCTTTCTTTTTTCTTTTTTAAATAGCAAAATAAACTTATGTATGTATTTATATTTGAGGGATACGTGTCAGGACTTGCTACATTTGTAAATTGCATGCAGGTGAGGTTTGGGCTGCTAGCAAGCCCTCTATTCCCAGGGTAGTGGACATGGTACCCAGTGGGTGACTATGGAACCCTTATCCCTGCCCCCTTCCTCTAACCTTTAGCAATGCCCAGCATTTGTTGGTCCTGCTTTTGTGCTCATGTGTCCAATGTTTAGTGCCCACTTGTGAGTGAGAACATGCAGTATTCAATTTTTTTGTTTCTGTGATAGTTCACTTGGAATGATGGTCTCCAGCTGCATCCATATTGCTGCAAAGACATTGTATCCACTTCTTTCTTAATTTAACCTAAATATAGGCAAAGGCAACCCCGTTTGACAACCAGAAAGAGTACTAATAACCATAATCTCCTTTGATGTCCCCAGAGCTCCTGCCTTAAATTTTTTTTTTTTTTTTTTGAGTTGGAGTCTCACTCTGTCGCCCAGACTGGAGTGCAGTGGCCGCTCCCGGCCACCGCAGCCTCGACTTGCTGGGCTCCGGCGATCCTTCCGCCTCAGCCTTCCAAGTAGCTGGAACTACAAGCGCGCGCTACCACGCCCGGCTGATTTTTTGATTTATTGTAGAGATGAGGTCTCGCTGCCCAGGCGGGTCTCGAACCCGTGGGCTCAGGCAATTCACTCACCTCAGCTTCCCAAAGGCGTGGGATTATAGGCTGAGTCACGGAGCCCGGCTCTGCCCTAAATTTTTAAGCACTGGTTGTTATTAAGAATTTGGTTGGTGACTAGATGCAATAGGAAGAGGCAAACTGACAGACATTCTGAGTGCCAACTATCTTCCTTTCCGAGGCAAGAAAAGCAACTTGGATGACCATCTACTAGCAAGCAAGGGTTAGTTACTTGTTTTCAGTTTTGTTTTGTTTTGTTTTTAGATAGCTTGCAAAAGTCTGTGGGAGAAAAGTCATTAGACTATTTTAAAACAAAATAAAAGGAAAACCAATGAGTAGATAATTGCTTAAATGTATCAAAAGGGAAAGCTACAGACATATGAATGACAGTAGAAAAGAGTTTGCAGTTGTATACAAACAGCAGGCAGACAGCATAAATTTGCCAGTACAGTACCAGAACAAACAAGTGAAGAAATGTCCGTGTAGAAGGTACCTAAGTATTGACATCAGTGGAAACACATTTCATTCATAGAAAATCCATCAAGTAGTTGAAGCCATGACAAAGCCCAGAAGAGTATGAGTCAATATAGCTAGTAGGAATACTGACTTTCTCCTTCTGCCCTCATCTCCTGTTAGGTATCAAGGATCCCACTAGAGGCACACACTTTAACCCATCTATACATCATATTCTGTTTTATAAGGGAAACAGACAGAAAAATCAGACACTAAAGAACCACAAGTTCAGAAATTTCAGAGATTGTTGCTGTAGAAGATGGGAGTACTCCTTGTAAAATAAATTTAAAGTTGTAATTCTGAGGAGGAATCAATGATGTGGTCCAAGTTAGGAAATAAACTATGCAAACAAATGGAGTTGAAAAACATTTGAAGTTTTCAGATAATACCAAACTAATATGTAGATCAGTGTGGGTTTGACTACCGTTTTGTTTTGAACAAGGAAGGTAGAGTTCATTTCTCTCCAAATTCTCCCTGACAATTCCTAACAGTCCCACAGTCAAACTTCCCAGTTGAAAAACAAAGTTGAATTTGCCTCTCTTGATGCCTGAGTCTCTTTTCCTCTATTTGCCTTCAAGGGTAAACAATAATATTAATTTAGTCATCCTTTATTTTTGCCTTTAAATTATTCCAAATTCTTTCAGTATTCATTTTCAAACCTGTTTTTGATTTTCATCAGTGTCCTCTAGGTACTATCAAATTTGCCACATTAGGTTCATTATAGAATTTAATACTAAACACTCAGGACCCACCTAGAAATGTCATCACCTACCTCTGGTTTTTGACAACTCACTTAACCTCACCAGACCTCTCTTTCCTCAGCTGTAAAATGACAGCAGTTTGATTAGAAGAACGCTAAAGTCATAACTATGTTAATATCTGTCATGTCATTTTAATGTCAGGTATTATTAACTAAAAATGCTTATTAATAAGAAAAAATACAAAGTGATATCACAGAAAAGATTAATAACAGGAGGCAAATAACATTTTATTCATAATGTGTAGACAAGTGACTATTTGGTTATATTCAACCACTGACACTTTTTATTGCTATCATTGTCTGGCATAACAGAATATCTGAGATTGGATAATTTATAAGGAAAAGAGGTTCATTTCACTCATGGTTCTGCAGGCCTTAAAACTCAAGGGCATGGCCCTGGCTTCTGGCGACACAGCATGACAGAGAGTGTCACTGGGCAATCAAACACATGTGAAGAGACAAAAACCCCAAAAGAATCTTGGCTTTATAACAACCCACTCTCTTGGGAACTAATCCATTCTCAAAAAAACAAATCCAATCTTGCCAGAGGGAGAACTCTCACTACCATGACAATGGCACCAAGCATTCATGAGAGATGGGCCCCCATGATCCAACACTGACCACAAGGCCCTCCCTCCTACTTCCAAACACCACTATACTGGAGATCTAATTTCAATATGAGTTTTGGTAAACACAAACTCACACCATAACAGTTTATTATCAATAAACTGAAGATAAAATATCTTACGGCTTCTTCTGCTTCCAGAATTAATGATTATATTATGGCTTGTTGTAGGTACATAATGGTACCAGACAGAGTCCTTTATTTAACAAAAACAAACAAACTCAAGGCCGGGAAAGTAGCAGGCATAGTACACACTGAATTCTAGGATGATGATGTAGTGGGGTGAAATGTATCTCCCAAAAAGATACATTCAAGTCCTAACCCCAAGTATCTGTTAATATGATCCTATTTAAAAAATAAGATCTTTGCCATTGTAATCAAGTTAAGATGAGGTCATACTAAATTAGTATGCCTCCTAAATCCATTGGCTCTTTATCTTTATCAAAAGAGGAAAGGACACAAAGAGAGACAAGCAGGGAAGAAGGTCATGTGACAAAAGAGGTAGAAATTGGAGTGATACAGTTACAAGTCAAAGAAAGTCATGGATTATGGGGAGCAGCCAGAAAGAGACAAGGAAGAATTCTTCAGAGCCTTCAGAGGGAGCATGGCCCTGCTGACACTTGATTTTGGATTTCTAGCCTCTAGAAATGTGTGAGAATAAATTCTGCTGTTACAGTAACCTTAGGAAACAGGTACAGACAGTCATATCAGTCCAACAAGAGATAGCCAGGCAAATAAGAACATTATTAAAAGAATTCCAAGAAATATGTTGACTTAGTCAAACCAAAAGACAGGCAACATCTATACTTTTTAAAATTTAAGATTCCACGACACTGAAGAGTGCTTTTGAATGAGATAAACCACAGGCAACCATCTTAACCATCTTAACTATTTTCTTTGAAAATTTGACAAGCCATT
Source organism: Cephalopachus bancanus (assembly GCA_027257055.1). Lineage (NCBI taxonomy): Eukaryota > Metazoa > Chordata > Mammalia > Primates > Tarsiidae > Cephalopachus > Cephalopachus bancanus. Next base: position 7,412,839 of record JAPVLO010000031.1, on the reverse strand, counting down.
TGACTTCTGATATTAGTTTCCTTTCCTATAAAGTAAGATTGAACATAATAATTTGTCATGCAAAAGTACAATGAAAATTGACATTATGCTGAGTCCTTTGGCAAATGGAAAATACAATAGCAATAGCTAGCTAGACAGACAGACAGACAGACACACACACACATACACACACACACACACAGATGCTTTGGGAATAGGTAAGGCATGGCTAGGGACTGAGCATTATAAAACTTCCTGACACTGAAAAGAATAATTACATCTTGTCTCTGTCCCATCTAGAGACCAAAGCACAAATCAATTATTCCCAATATCATCTGAATATTTACAATCACTTAAATAGTAAAAAGAAAAATAAGTCTGAAATAGTAGAATTCCTAAAAAAAGTATTTATGTGCCTTTATTTAAAAATAATGAAAATTACTAATACAAAACAGTCTGTCAAATTAGTGTTTTCTTTAATTCGCAAGAATGTTTAACCTCTTCAATAAGCTTTTATGTGGACAGAATGGTTCATACTACTATAATTAGCCTTTAAAAGTAGCAAAACAAAGGGAAAGGAAATACCCAGCAAGTGAAACAAAGCTAACCGAATTACTGAGTTATATTTATACTTACAATCTTGAACTGGTGGAGATAAAATGTAGATTAATATATACTCTCAACCCTGGTTGCACATTAGAAAGACTTACAGGGTATGTACATACAAATGTATGTATGTATGCATGTACTTTGAATATGTATACATGTATTTAGAGACAGGGTCTCACTACGTTGACCAGGCTGATCACGAACTCCTGAGTTCAAATGATCCTTCCACCTCAACCTTCCAAGTAACCAGGATTACTGACTTGCAGCACTGCACATGATTTATGCAGGGTATTTAAATAAATATAAATGCTGATGTCCAGGGTCTACCTACAGGTAAAGCTGTCCCTTATGGAAGTACACAGGATTTGTTCTGCACCATTTGGCAAGCGCCATTCACACAATGGAATGCAATCTGTAAGACGGAGGTAGAAAAACTAAGTGAATACAAAGCATTAAAAATTTTAAGTCATGAAATTGACATCAATTCATCACTTCTCAAATAAGAAGCACCACACTTCAGTTGTGTGGGCAAAAAGGTCACTTTTGTTGGGCGTAATCATTGGCTACATAGCACTATCAGCATGCTCTGAACCCTGGGAGATTCACTTCTCTTTTCTTCATTGCATAACAGAATCCTATTATTTAATATTTCATAGGAAAATACAGCACTTTAGGGTTGCATGTATTTCATGATATTAATGAATTACTTTCGGTTTTTATGAGGGTTTGGTTTTAATGATTTCATTTTAAAGAAATTTTATATTTTAGAGATATATAATACAATACATAGAGCTACAAATGGAATGTCTGAAATTTGCTTCAATATACTCTGGGGTGGGAAAGAACTAAGTAGAGTTTAGATAGAACAAGATTGGCCATTTATTTATACTTGCTAAAAGATAAATAGGTTAATTATCTGTTCTATTTCATATATGGTTCAAAATTTTCATAATATGCTCATATATTCACATCAAAAATAAGAAATTCAATGTGCCTACAATAAGCAAGTTATTTTGACCAGAAAAGAATATATACTTAAAATGGATAGAACAGTCTCAAGAAAAGGGCCAGATGGTCATGCTTTAACCATATAAGAATTTATTTGAAATATTTTGGTAACTGAAAAAGGGGATGCCTAAAATGCTTTTACTCATAAAAATTGCTGGGGGGGTGGCATGGCTGGAGCAAAGAAAACCAAGAAGTGTCTTTTAAAACACAGCAAACAGCCAGGCTCGGTGGCTCAGCCTGTAATCCTGCACCTTGGGAGGCTGAGGTGAGTGGATTGCCTGAGCCCATGGGTTGGAGAACCACCTGGGCAACTTGGTGAGACCTCTTATCTACAATAAATCAAAAAATTAGCCGGGTGTGGTAGCAAACACCTGTAGTTCCAGCTACTTGGAAGGCTGAGGCAGAAGGATCACCGGAGCCCAGCAAGTCGAGGCTGCGGTGGCCGGGAGCGGCCACTGCACTCCAGTCTGGGCGACAGAGTGAGACTCCAACTCAAAAAAAAAAAAAATATCCCACATCAAACAATATGAGCAAAATCATCATCTTCATAAAGTACACATTTCAGAGACTTTATCTTACTGGAGATTACATAATACGCCACTAATAATCAGTGCTGTCTTAATAAGAATTGTGTAAAACTGGTATCATTTCCAAGAAATAGATAAGGATAAAAGTTTTTAATGATGTAGAAGGAGTACAGTAAATAACTAAGATACACAGGAGAAAAGTTAGGAGAGCATCATTCTAAGGGAAGGTGGAAAATGTTCAAAAGAGTCACAAAGGTCAACAGTGATAGACTACTTCTAAAGTAGAACATGTAAACTGGCATCACTGGCAAATCAACAGATAGACCCCGTTGTAAACACTGTTGTTCCTCCACTGTTCTCTTCTCTCATCAAAATCTTTACACTTCCAAAAGGTATTGAATTTTAATACTTGTTATGACATTCATGTCATAAAACTAACTTCTCATTGCATTTGTATTCCCCCAACTAGCATGCTTCTAATAGTGAACTAGCAAAGAATAACAGTTTTGTACATATTGCCACTGTATCATTGAAAGAGAAAAGTCTCAGTATTCTATCTCATAGACCATATTTGTTACTTTAAATTCAGCCTGATGTGCTTCAAATTCATTACATCTGTATCTTTTGCCACTTGAGAAAGAATCCAAAAGAGAAAAATGAAAACCACTAAAATAGTCACCTTCTCTTCTGTATTGAACAGGTAATTAATTGTACAACAAGCAGGAAGCTATTTCTATTAAAGCATACTATTCATGTAAATATTTTTTAAAGTATTGAGCAGATACCATAAGCGGGCAGGGCTGTGCACTGCGTAGAACAAGGAAGAAAGAAAAGGAAAATAAGTAGAATTGTATACAGCAATTGGTAAAAAAATAAATCTTAAGTGCTAGAAAATTGGTTATCATTGTTTTTCTACACATCTCTTATCTGTATATAAACATAACTGGAATATAGCACACAGCCAAAAGTATATGTCATGAATTGCACTGGTATTTCTTAGTATCACCATTATTTATTCATTCATCAAATATGTACTGAACACTAAGAATTAGACCCTGGAAACAGAGGTAAAAAACCTTCTGCCCAGCCAGGCTCGGTGGCTCAGCCTGTAATCCCAGTGCTTTGGGAGGCCAAGGTGAGTGGATTGCCTGAGCCCACGGGTTCGAGACCCGCCTGGGCAACTTGGCAAGACTTCATCTCTACAATAAATCAAAAATTAGCCGGGCATGGTAGCCCGCACCTATAGTTCCAGCTACTTGGAAGGCTGAGGTGGAAGGATCGCTGGAGCCCAGCAGATTGAGGCTGCAGTGGCTGGGAGCAGCCACTGCACTCCAGTCTGGGTGACAGAGTGAGACTCCAACTCAAAAAAACAAAACCTTCTGCCCTCAGGAAACTCAGAAATAAAATACATCCTGGCAAATGATGATCTTTGTTTGTAAAAGTTCAAGAAAAGGGCAATGCTAAATATTATAAGACACCCAAATAACCCTAAAGTATACTTTGCATATTTGCTCTTAAATTTCAATTGCTCAATAATCAAAAAGTTAATTATCTGTTACATTATCTATAACTTTTTCTCTTTGCCCATTCATCCATTCACAGACTGACCACTCCTTTACCATTACAAATACTGTCCAAGAATAATAGAACAGGTAATACCACTTTGCAATGATAAAAGTAAAAGAGTATTAATAGCTACTCAAGCTGTTTGCTACTTAGTTAGCTTTCCAGTAAAAAAAAAAAAACTTGAAGGAAAAGGTGAAAGAAATGAAGGAAAAGAGGATTTAGAAAGATTTTAGAGAGTAGGGTGGTGAGGAACTAGGGGTGTTTCTCTTAGGTTAACACTCTTAAAGTTACAAGAATTAAACAGTGTCTAAAAAACGGAGGGAAGTCAAATGTTCAGGTTAAGTCCCTCCCCCACCGCAGCAAGCTGGTCAAACATATTTTTCTCCAACTACCCTGTAGCATATCTAGCTTCAGTTTCAATTAGCAAAGGTAAAAATATGTTCTGAGATTGGGGGGTAGGGGGAGAAAAGTCTATTTCTACAGAAAAAAATGCAAAAGGTCTCTGCAAAAATTTTATCTGCTAATACAATGCTTTCAGCATACCTCTTGTAAATCTTAAAAATGTATTCAAGCTAAATAATCTGCACTAATGGGATGCCCAGTGACACCACTGACCTGAAATGGCCAGTTTCTATTCTATTCACAACCTCTATTGTGAACATGAAAAGAAACTTTTATGTTTACTAAAATTCATATCAATTTCAAGAATATATATTAGAACATTTCCATTTACCTAATATTTTTGGCAGCTATGATGTTCAGCTGCTATTCTTTTATTAAAATTAATGAGAGAAATATCATCGTGTGCAGATATTCACCTAATTTTTTTCCTTGAGGCTTAAACACAGAGATGATGCTACATATGCGAAATAATTACTTTGTGTTAGAAAATTAGTCATTTTATCACAGGTATGAAACTCTGCTTTTTTTAAAAAAGACAATAGGCACCGTCAAACCTTCAGATCCATAAGACAGCTAGGCACCTTTATTTTCTTCAAGAATTCTTTAATCTTTACTAGATAAATGTGAAATTCTACCACTCTCCATTTTATCTTTTTCATACAGATAATTCTTTCAGACATTTCAAATCAAGTACCAAGTAGCAAAGTGTCTTACAAAACAGGAGATATTACATAAATGTTAGCTGAAAAAAAGGAATCAATAGTGAAATATTCTTAATTTACTAGTTACAAAAACATAAAAATAACCACTATTTTGGTTCATTATTACCCATAATATATTATATGCATGCATAAATATATACGAGGGGAGATTTGATAAAACCAAAATGTATTTATTAATAAATCATGTATTTATTCTCATATGTTTAAATTTCAGTGACCTTCAAAGTACTCTCCATTTGATGCAATACACTTATCCAGATGCTTTTTCCACTGCGTAAAACAGTCCTTGAACTCGTCAATTTTGATGCCTTTTAGTGCTTCTGCTGTTTTTTGTTTCACCTCTTTCACATCAGAAAACATTTCCCTTTGAGGATTATTTTCTTCCAGGGAAACAAAAGTCAATCAGAGTGATATTGGGTGAATAGGGAGGGTCGGAAGTGGGGGTCATGCCATTTTTGGTCAAAAACTGCCAAATATTCAGCATGATGCTGGCAGATGCATTTATAAATTACCCATAATGAAATGAGCAAACGCGTTCAATGAACCTCCAAAAAAATTCACTGAAGAGAAATGCAGCCTCTCACAACGATGGTTGCTAGTACACTGATGCCAATGGGTTCCTAGGATATTTACCTAGCAGGGGAAGCCAGCACTACAAGGGGCCTAGCCACCAAAAAATAATTCTTTTTTTTTTAATTTTTTTATCACCGTGTGTGTGTGTGTGTGTGTGTGTGTGTGTGTGTGTGTGTGTGTGTGTGTGTATTTTTTCTTTTTCAGAAACAAGGTCTTGTTCTGTTATCCAGGCTGGAGTGCAGTGGCATGATTATAGTTGACCTTGAACTACTGGGCTCAAGCAACCCTCTCACATCAGCCCCCAAGTAGCCAAGACTACAGGTGTGTGCTACCACATCTGGTTAATAATTTTTAAAATTTTATTGTAGAGACAGGGTCTCACTCTTTTGCCCAGGCTAATTTCAAACTCCTGGCTTCAAGTGATCCGTCTTGGTCTCCCAAAGTGCTTGGGATTACAGATATGAGTCAATGCTCCCACCCCTCCCCCATTACAATATTTAATCGATTGTTGCTATTTAACTATAACTCAAAATTGATACCAGAGCTAAAATAACTTAAAGAAAGAAAAAAAAACAACAAATAATATCTCCTCTATTATTTCTTCCCACTCTATAACTCTCAAATCACCTATAACTAAAGAACAAACAGCAGTACATTCTGGTTTGGGGCCAAACACTCCTTAAAAACTGTGTTTTATATATAAAAATTCTATGTCATCTCTCCTACTCACATTTTAAAGTAGATAAACCAAAGGCTAGAGATTAAATAAATTCTATAAAAGTTCAGAGCAAATCAGTCACTTAAAAGAGCAGTACAAATTCTAATCAAAACAGTTCAAACTTTAAAATATTATTTTACTTCATGATTTGTAAAACATTCTTGAAAGATAATTATCTCATTTGATCCTCACAATGAATTCTGAAAATAAAAGGAAAGAGTATTATTTTTATTTTCATCATTTTGCACATAAAGAAACAGAATTAAAATGATTTGCACTTTGGGCCGAACTGGGCTTGAACTCAGCTCCTCTGACTTCGAGTCCAGTGCTCTTTCATAGTTCCTCTGACTTCCTGTGTAATACTATGTCTAATAGGTAGAAGTGAGAACATCAAAACCCATCATATTTTCTTAGGAATGCCCAAACACTGAAGGAATTCACACTGTGTGGGCTAATATTTGTAAGTCAGGATGAGTCAATATCTATGTGCCTAATTTGTGGTTTGCATGAGACACAATAAGTGAGAGAACCATTAAATAAAACTGCATGACAAATTGAAAAGTAAAATAGAAATGTAGGTAAATGTTGATGAGCACAAACTGAGTATCCAAGATTGCAAACGTGGAAATACTGATTTGGATGGCACCACTTCATTCCACTCTATTAGAAAGAAGACTTTAAGTGACTCATATAGATAAATTTGGAGAGAAGGGATTTCCCCACCACCACCACCCACATTTTAAAATGTAAAATAAAAGTACCAAACAAAACCAGGTTGCAACATAATACTGCAGAGATTTTCTACTATTTTTCTAAAATATAAGACATATCAAGTGTGTAACTTTTCATGCCCATCTAAAGCCTAAATCCTTAAACAGGTAACAGAGTATTACCTTTTTTCCCCCTGTATTATGAAATAGGTAATAACAGAATGTAAACTTCCTAAATTCTCCAAGTTTTTACATAACCAATACCTGAAGGATTTATCATCAAAAATCACAATAAGCAGTAGAAATCCTTAGAAGACAATAGCTGAGAGACACTGATAATGCAAATTCCTTCATTTCTGGGGCCAGAGAAGGCAGAAAAATGCAAGAGCAAAAAAGAGACATCTGTTCATCAAAACTTTCTTTTTTAATAATTTTAAGAGGCTGGTACTCACCACAACTCCTCTCATATTTAGACATTTAATTAGGAACTCCATTTTTAATAATGGTTAATACATGAAAAACATATGCATGCTGAACATATTAAAAAACAAAAGTTTCCTGGGAGCTTTTTCCATAGAAAAAAATAAAGGAAACTCAACACTGTTCAAGTGGATCACTACCACCAGACAGCATTTTATCTAAAATAAAACTAATTGAAAGAAAGCAAATATTAAGATATTTCCAAAAGCCTATTCCAAAAGCCTAAATGTTTTTCAAGAAGTTCAATTCTAAAATTGCCAGTTTCTACTTCTTGTATGTCTATGCATGTATGTGCATCTTCTTTTTCCTACTCCTAGCCTAAACACCAAAATCAGACAATGAAAATGGTTGCTTACATAAAGCCTATTTACATATTAAATAGTACTCAAATTTCAGAGCAAACAAGAACTCAGTTTTTAATCTCTGCTTCTCTTTCAAAAAAAATTCTGCAAATAAAATATGAATGTCATTAAATATCTTTGAAGACTTGGAAAAAATAATAATAGTGCTTCCAAATGATTGCATAAGTCCTACCAATCTCTCTTTACAAACTCATAAATTATATCTTCATTCCCACCACTTACAATAAAATAGTAAGTTAAAGATTCTTAAATTTTTACAGTAATCGCATTGAGCTATTGCTCAGTTTCCTGGCAGCAAACCTCTTACAAAACAATATGGAAAAATCTTTTTCAATAAAAGTGAGTTTTTTCTATGTTCTAAAAAGGTTTCAAAATTCCCTTTGAGGAAATTAATAATACCACTTAGCAATGTAACAAAATGAAGGCTAAGAATCATTACACTTCAATAAGAAGCTCTGTAATACCTTCTACACACATACACACATACACAAAAATACATATAATATATGCATCGAATTATATTAGATTTTGTAAAAATTTGCTTCATCATGTTTAAGTTTATGATAGAGAAAAAACTGACAAAAACTGCTTCATATTCCTACCTACTTACATTTTTATTTTCTAAAATTCTTGAAAACCACCAAAACAGTCTATATATATAAATGTCCATATCAATATTGGATACAAAAATACCCCATGCCCCACATTTTGGATCTACTACCATAATAAAAAAGTTATCAAATGTGGGAGATTTTCTTGAAAACACATCTATTAGCATATGACTATTTCAAAAATGCTGACTCAAGTATTGTCCAAGTGTTCAATATATTATTTAATCATCAAAATTTTTGTTTTTTAATATGTTCAGCATGCATATGTTTTGCATGTATTAACCATTATTAAAAATGTAGTTCCTAATTAGATGTCTAGATATGAGAAGAGTTGTTGGGCGAGTACCAGCCTCTTAAAATTATTAAAAAAGAAAGTTTTGATGAATACAAACAAAATACAAAAATATATTCAAAAGAAGAAATTTAGTTCCTAAATCATACTGCCAGAAGTGGTGACTCACCCCTGTAAACCCAGCACTTTGGGAGGCAGAGGCGAGAGGATTTTCTTGAGCCCAGGGCTTTGAGACCTGCCTGGGCAACTTGGCAAGACCTCAATTCCATAATAAATCAAGAAAAATCAGCAGGCACACACCTGTAGTTCCAGCTACTTAGAAGGCTGAGGTTGAAAGATCACCTGAGTCAAGCAGGTGGAGGCTGAGGTGGCCGTGAGCATGCTACTGCACTCCAGCCTGGGCGACAGAGTGAAACTTCCAACTCAAAAAAATAAAATAAAAACATACTGCTGTATTCATTTCTTATCATTATGCCTGACACACAGTATGTATTGATCAAATGTATTCCTGTAATTTCAGACTGCTGAGGGAGAAACTGGCATTTCTAAACTATGTATCGAGTAGAGTGGCAATCACAAGCTTTACTCATTCATTTTCACCTTGGGATCTAGCATAATATATGAACTCTACAGATGCACTTAATACCTGGTTTTTTTGGGGGAAGAGGGAATGATAAATTTGAGAAGTTAATACCAAATAATGAATCACTTACTGATTGTATATATTTATATATACATATTTACATTTATATATAAACATCATGCATTGCTTAACAATGGGGATGTGTTCTGAGAAATGCATTATTAGGCAATTGTGTCATTGCTCAAACATCAGAAATCTAGATGGTGTAGCCTACTATATAACTAGGCTATAAGACATAGCCTATTGCTCTTAGGCCACAAACCTATAAGCACCTGTAACACAATGATAAGTATTTTTTTTTTTTTTTTTTGAGTTGGAGTCTCACTCTGTCACCCAGACTGGCGTGCCGTGGCTGCTCCCGGCCACTGCAGCTTGACCTGCTGGGCTCCAGTGATCCTTCTGCCTCAGCCTTCCAAGTAGCTGGAACTACAGGCATGCGCTGCCACGCCCGGTTAATTTTTTGATTTATTGTAAAGATGAGGTCTCACCAAGTTGTCTGGCAGGTATCGAACCCGCAGTCTCAGGCAATCCACTCACCTCAGCCTCCTAAAGCGGGGGATTACAGGCTGAGCCACCGAGCCCAGCTGTTAAGTATTTATGTATCTAAAATTTCTAAAAAAAAAAAAAGATAAACTCTTCAGTAAAAATACAATGATTATAATCTTATTGGACTACCATTGTGTATGCAGTCATGCAGTCCATCACCGATCAAAACACTGTTATATAAGAGTGTGTGTGAGTGAGTGAGTGAGTGTGTGTGTGTTGTGTGTGTGTGTGTGTGTGTATAGCATTTAAGTGAGAGAAAGAAGCCAGTATTACATTACAGTTTTAAAGAAAAGTAAGTTTTACTACACTAAAGTAAATGGAGAAATTTAAAATGCTGCCAAAACAAAGTTACTGAGTCAATATAATAAGTAAATATAAATGATTTGCTATTTGCATTGTCTATTTTATGATAACCACTTAAGTGGTTTAATTGTGACTTCTGTTATTTTGACTAAATTCACTTATATCCCAAATGCTTTCCATTTAGACAAGACAGAGGTACATTTCAGTTCAGCTCCTAGACAAATTTCATAACTAGTGAAATGCAAACAGCAAATTTCATTTATATTGCTAGTTCCTTTCCTACCTCCCATTCCTACCATTATTCACATTCAGAATCTCACTAGCTCTCTATTAAATATTTAGAATCCAATGAACATTTCTATCCTCATCAATGGTCTCCATCCTATATACCTGTAATAATCATTCTATCCAGTTTTCCTTACCTCCACCCCATGTTTGATTACAGTATTCATCATATTTTTGCCTATAAAACATCATTTCTCCTTCCTTAAATATCAGCAATGTAATTTTCCTTTTGCTCTCCTGCACTTAGTTTGTGTGGTTTGGATTGATCCTACTTCCTGATTCCGAAGTGGTGATGTAACCTAGGCCTGGCCAGTCATGATATTAGATGTCTTTTGTCAGGGTAACAAGTGCAAAGGAAACGTGATACAAAAAAAAAAAAAAAAAAAGTTCACTTAGTCAATCGTAGAACTTTTGTTAGAACTTTTGAGAAAGAGGTACTCTTTTTCAGAAAAAGTAACTAAGTTGGCAAGATACAAGCATAGCTCTGGGGGTGATCCATATAGACAGAACTTGTCCCAGCATATAGCCAAAACAGAGGAAAGCTGAGTCAAGAAAGCAGAAGACCTAATGACATTCCTCAATCACTGGACCCAGCTTTGCCCATAATCAACCATCCTGAGGCTTTAGGTATATGACCTGATAGATTTTCATTTATATTTGTGCTATTTTGAATTGAGTTTCTATCACATGAAATTAAAATTATCCAGTGTTATAGAGCTTTCAAAGGATGCCCATCATCTAAAGTAAAAACTCCCCAAATACTTAATCTTGAATACAAGAATGTATGTGAAGTATAAAAAAATCTGACTATCATCCCTACCTAACCTCCCATAATGCCTAATTCAGAATGTTAATGCCAAATCAGGCCTTTAAAGTTTCCAAACATTTCTCTATTTTCCCTGCAAACCTTTGTTCACAACACTTCATTCTCCTGCAGTGCTCTTCTTTTCATCTTCATTTACCAAAACCTCTAATGTCCTCTTATGTCTATCTCAGAATCTGCTGAATAAGCACTAAACCCTCTCCCCTATGCTTCTTTAGTGAATCCTGTCCTCACTGTAGTACTAATTATTCTGTGTGGGTTCTAATATAATGAATATAATGAGTAATATAATGAATATCTGGTGTGCATGTCCTATGTCCATGCACTGTAGAGACATATATGGACAGGATGGTTAAACACCTTCTCTTGGAAAATGCAAATAATCATGAAATGCAGAGGCTGGAAAAGAAAATCTGAACAAATAATGTCATATTGGGGTGACTCAAAAGCACTGTTAAAATTATTCCCCGAAAGTCTCTAACTCTAATAATAAAAGTTAAAATAAAATTTGAAAAAATTCAAGAAGATATACAAATAAGCCTAGGAAAAGATCCAAGTTAAATGAAGTAGTGGTTGACAACAAAGTTGAATGAGAAACATACTGAATTTATCTTTTGTGCTAGAATCCCTTAAATCTTGATCCTAATGGCAATCCTTTGTTTATTATTTCAAGGAACTCAGGGAAAGATAAAATCATAAACCTTCAGTGACAGATGAAAAATAATAATAACACTCAGGTGACATTTTGGAACCAAAAACTTAATGGCAGAGCTGGGATTAAAACACAGGATTGCTGATTCCCCTACTACAATATGTTGCTTCTTTCAAACACAGGTGGTTATTACTCTTTCAATAAACTTTTTTACATATTTGTACAATTAAAAATACTTTGCTAAAGATCATTTAGACATTCATTTGGGGACAGATTCTAAGCCAGAGGCTACAAACACAAAGGCCTAAATGGACCAGTTAAGTAACAAAAATGTGAGAAGCAGGTTGGCATAAAACTGATGAGAAGTGTGGTGTCTGTGACCAAAATGAAGGCTTTCTATTTGTCTGAAAGTATTAATAATAAAAAAAGCTGGGATCGGTGGCTCAGCCTGTAATCCCGCGCCTTTGGGAGGCTGAGGTGAGTAGATTGCCCGAGCCTGTGCGTTCAAGACCCGCCTGGTCAGTGAGACCTCATCTCTACATAAATCAAAAAATCAGCCAGGCGTGGTAACGCATGCCTGTAATTCCGGCTACTTGGAAGGCTGAGGTGGAAGGATCCCCGGAGCCCAGCAGGCCGAGGCTATGGTGGCCGGAAACGGCCACTGCACTCCAGTCTGGGCGACAGAGTGAGACTCCAACTCAAAAAAAATAATAATAATAATAAAAATGTTTAAATAGTTGAAGTGGCCAAGGAAAATATACCTCTTTGGGCAAAATTCTAATCTCTCATTAATCCTTATAGTTTCTATGCCATAAATTAAAAAGCCACAGTTCACGGGTGGCCACTAACAAAACTAAAAAGTCTTAACATACATTCACATGAAATTTTATACAATATCGCAGGCATATTGTAAATTACAGTTTATTCTAAACTAAGGAACATTTTTTTCTATAAACACTTTAATACAAGGGAAACTCCAGACAATTATATTTTCTTTTATCAAAATTTACATAAGATGATGGTTGCTTTCATTGTCTGATTAATGTAACCCATTAAAAAAAGTGAACAACTGTGTATGGAATTATTTAGTTTTATCCAACAAATCTGAGTAACATGGGCCTTGAAGTATCTCTAAACAGTTTATATGTAAAAGAAATGACATCTATAGACACAGGATATTGATAGTGTCCACAGCAGAAAAGAAAAAAAAAAAGCAAATTGGCAAAGTCAACGACAATCATATTTTGCTTGCATTTTCAAACCCTATTAAATCATTTTCAACCACATTTACTTAGCTACTATCTGCTAGGCAGCATACTAGGTACGAGGATAAAATGGTAAACAAGACATATATGACCCTTGTCATCATGAAACTTAGAATAAAATGGGGAGAAGAAAAAATCAAGCAAACAAAATAATTACAACTTATATAAAATGTTACAGAGAGAAAAATAAAGGATGCTGAAACAAAAGGCTTATTTTAGATAGGATGCTGGGGAAAAGGCTCTGTATGATGGTGAAATTTTAGCTGATACTTGAAGAATGGGAAGATAAAAGCAATGATGGAGAGGTGATGGGGGCATGAGTAAGTACTGCTGGCAAAGGGACGAGCAAGTAGTAACAGGACTTGAGGCAGGAAAGAGCTTGATGTTTCAGAGTGACTAAACAAAGCCAAAGCTGCTATAGGAGATTAATAACACGACATGGTGGGAAATTAAGTTACAGAAGAAGACAGGACCTAGATCACGAAGACCACAGCAAACCCTTATGCATATTGTTTTCATTCAGGGATTATTTAATCAAGGTCATGTGTACAAGATAGGTAGTAAGCTTTCTTTCAATCAACAAAGGGTTCACAAAGTGCTTATTATGTACCAGCACTGTATGTTTACATTTGTCAAGTTTGGCTGTGTATCAACAGTGCTACCTTAGGCACTGGCTCTTAGCACAAAAGCTCTTAATAAATACTATCAAAGGAAAAGAATAATGTAAACAAGCTTAGAAAAGAGCCAAAAAATAATTAGGCTGGGGGAACTCTGATCAAACCATCCCAACGTTCAGTACTCTCTCAACTACACATATTTACCAGACATTTCTCCTAAAGAAGGGTAGTACTAAATTTCTATTAGCAGTATGAGATAGTTAACAATGAATAATACAGGAAAGACTTTACAGCAAAAAAAAAAAAAAAATAACTAAAGCATAGAATTATTATCTTTAGAAAGATAAAAGGATGACACGGACATGGATGCTCTTTTATGAGCAGTAGCTCTGACTCAGCTCTTGCCTTTCCCTCGCTCTATGGACTGGCAGCTCAGGAGACAAGCAGGTTACTCATGTAACAAATATCAGGGTCCAAACAACAGAAGAATGTGAACACAGGAAAGATAAACAGGAATTAGTAATTAATGGACAAGACAGTGTGTCCCAAAGAGGGTAGCAGACCATAACTGACCCCAAGAGAATAAGAAAACTTCTTCAAAAAGGATAAAACGGCCTGGAGCGGTGGCTCAAGCCTGTAATCCCAGCACTTTGGGAGGCCGAGGTGAGAGGACTGCCTGAGCCCACAGGTTCGAGAGCAGCCTAGGCAATTTGGCGAGACCTCATCTCTACAATAAATCAAAAAATTAGCCAGGCATGATAGCACGCGCCTGTAGTTCTGGGTACTTGGAAGGCTGAGGTGGAAGGATTGCCCGAGTCCAGCAGGTTGACTCTAGGATAGCCATGAGCGTGCCACTGCACTCCATTCTGGGCAACAGAGTGAGACTCCAACAGGCAGGAAGGAAGGGAGGGAGGGAAAGAGGGAGGGAAGGAAGAAGGATAAGGGAAGAAAAGGGCAACAGAATATCTGCATCATAATTTTAGAGGTCCCAAATACAGTAAGTCAGAGTCTGATACCTGTGTATACCACACAGTAGCAAAAGTAAACATATTTTCATTGACTAACAACTTAATAAAAGCAGAAAACCTTTCTCAAATAAATAAAAACAAATAAGTGTTGGGGATGGAAATAGAATTAAAATATTTTTCATATTTTCTAAATGCTTTTTCCCCATGGTATAGACTAACTATGATGAAGACACCCAACACCTAAAAACAACTAGATGAGAAGTACTCTAAAATCAGACTAATAGTTTCAATTATTATGTTAAAAACAAGCATGTTACTTATAAAGGTAAAACTATTAAGGGTCTTCTTCCTCTACAGTCAGAGCTCCTTTATACAGTATTATATTTTGCATCCATTTGTGGATGGATTCTGCCATTTTATCCTTTTAATTCATTAAAAATAATTATTTTCTATCCTTTGTAAAACTGTAACAAGCATCCAGTTTGTCTTTTAAAATACAACTGTCAAATTTCAAAAGGCAAACATCCAGGAGATTAACCCAAAATGTCTTTAAAGCCCAGAGTTTGTTGGAAACAATGTCTTGTGTCCGTATGAATCACTACCCTGGGGGTTGTATAGAAACTCACATGTGATATTTTATTTATTTTTTAAAAAAATAAGTTAGAAAGGATATTAAAAACATATACTTGAAACTGCACTGCAGCACTTAACTCCTTGAAAGCAGTAGCTTCACAGCGCTATACTAACTATACAAATACTTTTGATTTAGCAACTTGTGATAAGAATAAACTACGAACTTCATAACAAGAAAACTTTTTTCCCCCTCCCACTGGGAAAGCTACATCTCAGGAGGGCTTACTTGAGAGCACTGAAAAAGGAATACAATGAAACAGGGAAAAGATGGAGCCTAAAACCATCCTTTAGGGACCACGACACCAAGTTTAAGTTCTAGTTTTATAACAAAGAATCTGTGTGTGTACATGTACATACATGTATGTACATATATATGAGAAAGAAGAAAGAAAAAGGGAAAAAAAGAGATAGAGAGGCAGAGAGAGACAGAGATTGACCAAATGGTTGGTTATTTGGTTTACAGGATTTCTGTAGTGTGGTCAGCTACATTTCCAATATAAAGTCCAGATGGCTAAACTGAATAATATTGTCAATCAAAGAAGACTTCATTGAGATGAAATACTGTGGCAGAGACCCAGAGGGCCATATAAATTTAGAAGGCTGCTGTGTGTGCTGGCTAGACAGGAAGCAAGATTGGTAAGAAAACAAACTAAAAGAAAATCCCACAGCAAGGCAGTATAAGACAGGGAAGTTGGGTAGGCTAAGTGATAGGAAAGCTCTTGGCCAATTCCCATAAATGGAGCAGTAAGATTACAGGATGCTACATCTCACCTAATTACAAAATCAATTATACAGTGTCAAGACAGTATTCAAACCCCAAGAAGTGCACACAACTAGTAATGATACAAGGCTAGTGAGCTGGGCAGTAATGAAATGCTGTCACTGGCCAGGTTCATAAGCCAAGTGAAGAACTTCACAACATACCAATCTGAGGATAATTTGGGAATGGCAGGAATTGAGCATCATAAACAGAGAATATTTTTGTGTATTCATTAATCTGCACTATAAAAAAAGAAAGCACATATGAAATTCCTTCTTTGTATTTTAACCTCAAAAGAGGAAAATTCAAATGGCTTGAGGCCTCTGAGCCTGAAAATGAGGCCACATCACAGATTCACAGACCTAGAAAGGTGCCAGGTTTCCAGTCTCCAATCTCCAACAAGATTCAAGAACTGTAATACTTCTCAAGACGGGAGAAGCACCACACCCACTTCTAATAGGAAAAAAAAACAAAACAACCTAGTAATATATCTTTAATCAAGAGGTATTTAGGCTTAATTTAATTAATTTTTCTCTGCTTCAGCTGAAATTAAGACAGTATCGTGGTTAAGAGCATGGGCTTAAATAGAACAACCAGTATATAGTCTGTGAAGGTGTCCAAACCTGAGCTTAAATTACATAACTACAACTAACTAACTGTGTAACTCAGTATAAGTACTTGAATCTTGAAGCTTCATTCTCCTCTTATGTAAAACCAAGCTAATGATATCTGGCTTCCAGAATTACAGAACACCTATCATATGTCAATAGTTTCAGTATATTAGCTATCAGTTTTATTATTTTTCCAATTAAATAGTGTTCTAGTTACTATAGAGATACAAAATTATTGCCCTATATAAGCCTAACAATACACCTACCTACAATTTTTTAATTTTCTTTTTTTGATTCGGGGTCTCACTCTGTTGCCCAGGACAGAATGCAGTGGCACAATCATAGCTCATCACAGTGCTGACCTCCTGGCCTCACGCAATCCCTCTGCCCCAAGCTTTCATTTCACTTTTTGAATTTTTTGACCTAACTGAACGTTCATTCAATTTATTTTCTATCCAACTATTTGCTTTTCTTGCCCCTCCTTGGACTAAAAAAAAAGGATGGGGGAAAGGGGAGTATCATAATGATAATCAACAGTTATTAACAGCTAAAATATTTTGCTACAAGAAACAGAAAATCTAAAAAAGTAGACAATCTCACATAACACAAGTTTGGAAAAAAAACAGGATGGCTATGGGGCAGCAAACCAACCCTGCAAAAGGACCTTGTCTCTCTTTTTAGTGGGTAGACATATTTAGCTAATGAGTCAAAAATTATAATGATTGTAGGTCCATTCAGATTTTCCATTTCATTTTGAGTGAGGTTTTACAAGTTATGTTTTCCTAAGAAATTATCCATTTTGTCTAATTTTTCAAAGGTATTAAAAGAATTCAGGGCATTTTCCATTTTTATTGATCAGTGTTACATCTATAGCTATATACTGTTTTCATTCCAAAAATCATTTGTGCTTTTAAAAAAAATTTTGTCTCTGGTTTATCTATTTTATTACTTCAAAATAACTACTTTTAGTTTGCTCATTTGCATTATACATTGTCTTTCAATTTCATCATTTTCTACTCTTTCCTTATTATTTCCTTACCAGTATTACGTACAGATCCAGCTAACAGGAACTCTGTACTGGGCCACGAGCTCTGGAGGGCCCTGTACCCTGTATATCCCAAACAAACAAAAATACTAAAAATAAGTGTATTAAAGATTATGTAGAATGTCTGTCAGTCTGGATATAACCCATGTTGTGATATGCTATATTTTCATTATGATTCAGTTCTGTTTTTTAATATGAATAATTTCTTCTTTGACCCATGAGTCACTTAGAAGTATGCATTACATTTCTTGACATACTGGGTTTTTAGGAATTTTTATTGATTTCTCTCCTGTACACACTTCAGAATGATTTTATCTTGTGGCAAGGATCATTTGTGGTGGCTGCTCCCAGCCTGCTGCATGCATGGCAGAGCAGCTGCTCCCTCAGACAAAGAGCTGCAGATACTGGCAGTAGGAAGCTGGCCAGGGTACATGGAAAGGTCCAAAGGATATGGGCGGGGCGCTGACAACCTCTGCTACTCTATCCCAGGCAAATATTTTTATTCATTTCAAGAGTACTCGTCCATTAGTCATTCTTATACCTCTTTCTTTACACCAAAGATAGCATGTAATAACACTTTTCTGCATCTTACTTTTTGTCACTTAATATGTCTTGGACAGTCTTCCATAAGAGTACAAAGAAAACCTCTTCCTTCAGGTTAGAGTTGCACAGTATTTCATTTCAATAGTAACAAATGTGGGAAAGGGAAGAAAAAGTACCCATTGAGTACCATGTTCACAACTTGGATGTCAGGCTCAATAGAAGCCCAAGCCTCAACATCATGAAATACACCCAACTGGGCTCGGTGGCTCAGCCTATAATCCCACACTTTGGGAGGCTGAGGTGAGTGGACTGCCTGAGCCCGCAGGTTCAAGACCCGCCTGGGCAACTTGGAGAGAGCTCATCTCTACAATAAATCAAAAAATTAGCTGGGCATGGTAGCGCATGCCTGTAGTTCCAGCTACTTGGAAGGCTGAGGCGGAAGGACCGCCGGAGCCAGCAGGTCGAGGCTGCAGTAGCCGCTCCCAGCCACTGCACTCCAGTCTGGGTGACAGAGTGAGACTCCAACTCAAAAAAAAAAAAAAAAAAGAAATATACCCATGTGACAAACTGGCACACATACCTTTGAATCTAAAGTAACATTTTGTAAAAGAATATAACAATGTATTTAACCAGTCTCCTTTATGAAAATTTGAAGGTGTGAACCTTACCTTCAAAGTCAGCTTATCATTCTAACTTCCAGACCCTTCTTCGTTTGAAGTCTCTACAGATTTCCCTCACTTTGCTCAGCTATAGGCTTCAAAAAATTAGTTATATTTTACAAAACATTCCTAAATGTTTTCGAGACAAAGGGTTTTTCACATGGCTTGGTAGCTTTATTATGCAAAATACAACTCTAATTCAGGTTCTCTGCAGCCTTCCACCAGCCATTTAAGGCCCTCCAGGTGTTCTGTCCTTATACTTACAGCACAAGGTTGCAAACATCACGTTCAATCAAACATAGGAAAGAGGTGGTGGCTTTCTTTAAATTAAAAAAAACAAAAAACACTTTACTGAAAGAACCTCCAGAAACCATCTACTTAATTCTAATTTGCCACAATTTGGGGAAAGATCAAGTCTAGCTACAAGGAAAGTAGGGGAAATCTGGCAAAGGAGAATAGAACCATCATGATGGACTAAGTCAATCTTGCTTCACTCCCAGGGCTGGGTACTTAGCTATCCCATCGAAAACTGTGCTTCTGTTAACAAGGAAAAAGGGCTGTTAAGTGAACAATGATCAGTAACACAATACCTCAGATGAAACAAACAAAAAAAATTGTAAGCACAAAGGGTGGAAAAAATAATTTTAAATAACAGTGATTCTTTCTGTTCAGTAAAGATACTGCAGAATGAAAAATGAATAAAATATCCTTAATGTCTAGTCTAAGGTACAGTCTAAGAAAGTAGAAATGCTTCATCCTGGGACAAATGACTCACACATTTCAGAACACATTTTATGCCTTCTCTGAAGACCCAGATTCAGAAACATTTTTCTGCATCTTGTAAAGTTTCCAGAAGGCAACACCTTAATATAATCTATGAATTATTGTAGTTATCAACTACTTTTGAGAAAAATAACTTTTTGAGTTTTTGTAATTGATAATAAAATTGAACAACTCTAATGTGAATCATGTTGTATTCTTTAGATGTCAAGATAAAGCAGAATCAAACTGATTAATCGGGATGAAGAATTTATTCTATTAATAATAATTTTTCATATAATACCCTTATAACAACTACATGTACAGAAGCTGAAAAAAGGAGCATATGTACCTACATTCCAGGTTTTTCTCACCACACATTGCTATTTATTCATATTATCTACCACAGTAGGCAACTAGTGTTTAATCATTTTACCTTTATGAATATTGATGATTTGTCAATTGCACAAAAATAATAAAAACTAAAAAGCAAAAACTTCTCATATCTTTAAAAGTCTCCACAAAGATGTGATTTATCTGGTGTAACAAAAGGTTATTCTTGCATTTCAGTCTAAGACTGAATGACCATATTTGTTTCCTTAGTATCTATGTTTTAAGGCTGCTGATCTTTTTCCAAAAGTATTCAAAAATGTTACTTGGTAAAGAGTACATAAGTTATCATTGGTCAAAATAACCATGAAGTTAAACTGCTGAAGTATGTCTCTGGGTGAAGTCCGATTAGATTAACACAGTTAGCTGCAAAGATTAAATGGCTAACCTTGAAAGATGACAGATACCACTGCTAGGCACTGGAGGTTATAGCTATCGGAAGGTAAAACTTTATATCATGATCTTTCAGAAATCCATCTCTCACTTAAGACTGCTTCAAAGAGCATGTGACACTTATCTTCAAATGATTCAGACTTCAAAGGGACTGGGGAAGTCATAAGCACAGAAATGTTTGTTTGCATGCTATCTATGTACACATATCTGTAATTTAATAATGTAATTCAGAAAAACTGCAGAATCAAAATGAAATCAAACAACAGATATGGAAATGGTTCATTTTAATGTTCAAATAACTATAGAAATGTATTATATCAAATGGTGCCGTTAAATGAAAATGGGCCATAAATTCAACTGGATTACATGACCTTAAATAATATAGTACAATTGGTGCTGCAAAAACACAATTAAGTGAATTGTGAAAGCAACTATAAACAGCCAGATTTTAACACAGCAGTAGTCTTATTATTGCCTTTATAACTTTTATATCAACACTTATTGAAATTTCTCATACTATTAGTGAATCAACAATATTCACTTAGTGATACCAGCATATAAAACATTCATTTATGTAAAGAAGTATATAAGATAGATATTAAAAATAAAAAATTCTCAATATGATGCAATGGAATATTATGCAGCCATGAAGAACACAATCATGGCCTTCATAGCAATGGAAATGGATGCAGCTGGAAACCATCATACTAAGTGAACTGTCACAGAAACAAATAACTGAATACTGCATGTTCTCACTTATAAGCAGGCCCTGACCACTGGTCAGACGAGCACAAGGGTGGGATTGGCGGATGCTGGACACTGTCAGGAGTAGGAGAGAGGGGGGCAGGGGGGAATGTGGCAACACACTGGGTACCTGGTCCATTATCAGGGGGAGAGCCAATCGCAAGCCCAAACTTCACCTGCGTTCGACTTATTTATGTAGTAAATCCTCATTTGTACCCCACAACTCTAAGATAAAATAAAATAAAATTTTAAAATTCTAAATATGCACTAAAACAGCATTTAACCTTTAAAATCCCAAGCAATGTGACTTAAATCCTCACTGCTATCTCATCTGACAAAGTGAATTCTCAGAGATGATGCACAGTTTTCATACCTGAAATAGGTTATTCTCCAAATCTCCCAAATTACTACTAAGAATAGCAACCCACATTTAAAATCACAAGCTGCTGTCTCTCTTGTGGCTGGTCCACTTTAGAAGTAGCAGATGGGTACAACTGCTTGAGCCACGGTGGGCACTGCAGCTCACAACATTCCCTTCCTCTAAAAACCTGTCTGCTCTAACTCCATTCATTATCAGCCTGGCACCCCTAACTCCTGCCTAAACCAATGCAGTCTTATAGACAGAGATCCAAAATGGCAAAGAACATCAAATATGTAAACTACAGTAGAATAGTCTTGCGCAATTTAACAATCAGGAGAACTGGGAATACATACAAGTAAAGAATAAGGAGGAAGATGTGTTCAAGGGGCTTCCATTCTACCTGTTCAAAACAATGCCACTTTCCTACTGGCCAGACGTTCTTAGAGTATGAGTATACTCCACTGCTCTACTGTCTCTAAAGAAATATCTACTGTAGTCACAATAACCAATTCAACAGTTAGAAAAATTTCTCAAAGATGTTAACAAGGAAGCAACATCCTGACAACAGGTACACTAAATACAAGCTGAAAATAAGTCCTGAGCTCTAATTACCTGTAATGCTCACTAACGGGAACATTCTGAGAGAAGTATAAAGCTGATGTCCGAGCTCTCCAATGCCATTTCTTTGCAGGAAGGGTATGAAGGACACAGTCTTCTAACTCTTCTTGGAGCAGATCCACCAGCTGTTTATGGGAGCCGCCATAGAATGCCTCAATAATAAGAATACTCATTGGCGTATCCAAACCTTCAGACTAAACATAAAAGCCAAAAAAGAGTATCTTTTCAAATACATATATAATTTTTTAGTAAAAATAAGTGCAAAGTTTATATTCAGAAAGAAAATACTAATAATTTGTCATGTATTATGTATTTTAAATAGGCTTATCCAACTTTTTTAAAAGTATGCAACAATGTTTATGTTTTTGTAATCAACATTTTATATCATTTATGTTAAAAAGGAATAATGTCTTTGTTTTTCTGATTTGCTTTCCTCATGCTCTAAGATTATCTACACTATGACTCAGTTTTTTTCCTAAACCAGAAAGCTGAAAGCCCTTTCCTGATGTGATCAGTCACTTCCTGGTCTGTTTAGCTGTAAACCTGACTCAGTAACCTCAGAACCTGCTTGACTTGACCTAGAGCACTAATCTTGGGCAGTGAACTCATCTTCTACTGAAGACTTCCACTTCAAGAGTCCTTCATTTGTAAATTCCTTTTCAGTTCAGAAATTCTCTGATTCTGTAACTCTTTCATTAACCTATCTATAAATTCAGGTATAATGCCTTCTATTTAACACATATTTAAAAGAAAGCATATATATTCATATTTAAATCTCAATTTTCCAGTGTTAAAAAATTCAGAATACAATTTCTTGAGACATTGCACATACTGTGATCACTTCCCACAATTGTCAATATTCCACCTTCCAAAGGGACACCAAAAAAAAAAAAGGGTAAAGCTATGTATCTGTGAACCAGCAAGGTTTCTACAACCTTTCTTTAGATAAGCAATCCATTAAGAAAGATAAAGTAGCAATAATGGGATTATTAAAGACATAGTAAAATTTTGTCACAGAGAATTGGCTATCAAGCAATAATTCGTTTTAGAAATATAACCACATGAAATAAGAAATGAAAATAAACAAATGTAAAATCTTTCAGATACCTTTCAAATTATATGCTATTTTCTGCAAGACATAAGGGAAAATATCATTCTGGGCATAAATGCTCTATTATTTAAAAAATATTCCAGATGGGGCAGCCCCTTCTGGTCCCCTCCCACTCTGGGGCTTTTCTGTCCTTTCAATAAATCCCACTTTCAAAAAAAAAAAAATATTCCAGATGTTTGAATTTTCCATTATGATCTAAGTAAATACCACTCATTAAACAGCATATTGCTTTTCTTAATAATATTGTTCCACAAAATTATTAGTTTCAATGACTCAGTGATGCTCTTTACTAATAAAACTACATTTTACATTTCTCAAAGTAATGCCTACTTAAATTGCATTCAAAGTCAAAAAGCTTATTTCTTGATGTCTGAATTTTCCACTGAGCATTTGGGGGGAGAGAGGCAAATACATCTATATATTATTTTATATTTATAAATGTTTATGTATCTCACTTATACGTAAAATAAGAAACAGTGTTCCTCAGATAGAAAAAGCATGAACCCTAAAGTCAAGGAGATACAAGTCTGAAGCTCAGCTTTGTCACTTCCTAGCTGTTTGACTATGGACAAGTTACCTAACTTTGTAGGACTCAGTCTCATCTTCTCCACAAAATAAAATTAGAAAGTGCCTGGGAGGCAAAGTAGCTTATAAATCAGTCCCTCCCATTATTAGTATAAATTACTCTACTAAAGGAAAAACAGTATCTTCAAATCTTCAAGCATTTTAAATTCAGTAATTTTCTTTCATGGCCCTCCTCTACCCAGCAGGAATAGGTAGGAAAAGTGGATGTGCACATGTGTTTGAAATTAAGTAGACATCACACATTCTTCATCAGCAGCTTGCATTTTAAACATGAATTGAGAGCCCTGCAGATTTTGTGGGTAAGAGGTAAGCCCAGAGGTTGAGCTATGCAAAGTTTGATTTTTTTCAGACCCACTGGAGACTTCTGCTCTAATAATGCAATGTTCAATGAGTTAACAAACATTCTCAGTATTCAACAAAGTGGCAGCCACTAATCCTTCAAATGATGGAAACTTCTAGAAGGTAACTGAAAGAACAATAAAAGGCAATTTTGAAAATTATATCAAAGCTTTCAAGAAAGACAGAATAAAAGCAGGTTAACATTTATTTGCTTACTAGATCACATCACAGTTATCTACTATCTTGCTTTATTTCCTCTGACCTACTCACGCTAAGGTATATATGCTCCTTATACGTTTAAAAGGTCTCTAAAAGGCTCTTGTATAAATGATCTGACATATTTTCCCAAATGATAAAATGTTGCATAAAGTACTCTAAAGAATATTCATTCATCTAATCTCAAAGAAAAGTAGTACTGATATTAGGAAAAAACAATGCTTTCTGATTCTTCATTATTCTGCCCTTTTCCATGATTAATCTAAAGTACATATCACGCCATATATTTTACAGATGTTTCTCATGGGTCTGAATCACAAGTTATCTGCAAACTATCACCCATTGTGGAGGCAGTACATGTAGGTGCTGCTATAGATTCAATTCAAGACACTCAGTAAGCAGAACTGAACACTAAGCATGTGGGAGGTTGAAAAATAGAAAAGGGGAAAAAAGATTACAGCTATAGTAGATTTCCACCCCTTTAATAGCTCAGTAAGAAGAGTGAAATATACAGGTTTAAACTAGCATTTACTTGAGCATTTTTCTAGTGGCCAATGGGTGTGTCTGCATTTTGGATATTTTTCTAGGGAGAGTAACTATGTCCTACCATCTCTGAAAACTATACTTAGTGGCTTTGATTCATGGAAATTTGTTCTGCTTGTTTTACGGAGAATGACATATCCTGGCAGTTCCCCCACTTACTTCTATTGCAAGGTTTACAGCAAGAAGAAAATGTGTTCTTCCCTATCGTTTTCTTGAAGCATAACCTAGAAGAAAGATGATCCCCATTAGATGCAAGGAAAGGGGGAAACTGATTTTTAAATATAAGATTCAACTGAAATGTCATTACAGCACATTAAAGAACAGTTCAAATACCTTTGCTGTGCTTGGGTTTTGTTTTAGAAATTACTTGAAACAAATAAATTGCACAAAGTTGAAAAAATCCCACTTAGTTGGCATAGTAAAATTTGCTAAAATATAAAGGGAGTACACTATTTGCCCATTTTAGCAACAAAGAAAACTACAGGTGGTCACTCTGATAACATAGTCAATCACAAGTGGGTAAGGTGAATACATACTAAGGAGTCAGTGCTTGGGATCAGCAGGAACAGGACCTCAACATGGAAAGTGCAAACGCCAAAGCAAAGACATGGTCTCCTTTATGGCAAGAAACTGTGACTAGGTGTTTGTCAAAAGATGGAAGAGAATCACATGTCTTATATGGGTGCCTAAGTTTATGAATCTGTTAAAACATTCACAAGCAACACCAAAGACTTAAACCCAGAAAGATTTAAAGTGAGCTAGAATACCAGAATTAGGGGTATGGCATTTTAAAAAGAAGAAATATTAAAAAAAAAAAAAAAAAAAAAACTTATGCTGGAGAACAAATACCAATCAGAAAGTCCACATCTTTTCTGCATGACACTCAGAATGATATTATGTGACATTAAAAAAAGGATAAACGATCACTCCATTCTTACTCCCCAAAAGAGCATATAAAATATTTCAAATAAATTTTCATCAATTTTTAAGTTTTTTGATTAAAAAAGCTTCAGCTAAAGAAAAACTCATTTCTTCAGCACATTTTGCTCCCCAGTGACACCAGATGAGAGGGAATCTACTATACTATGAAAGCTTTATGAAAGTTTAATTCATTACCAATACTATGATTTAATGATACATGATTAAATGCTAAACATTAAATTTGGCAATATAAAATGAGTCAAAGTGAGAACTGTGACACAGAAATTTTATACCATTTCAAATTCTATTTAAGTTCACCAGAAGTCAAAATGATCTACTTAAGAATCATCTGCCTTTCCAAAAATGTATATTTATAATTAAAAGGAAATACAAATTGAAAAATCCCAATAGTATTTCATACAAACATTTTGACCAAAATGAAAATGCGCCATCAGTGTCATCTCAATTAAAAACTAATAGCGCACTGATAACAGAGAACAAAAGTAGCCTGGAACCAATGATATGAATATTTTAAAATTATTATTAAAACTTTTTGTCATTGTACCTGCATTTATTTTAGGCTTGACCCAATTTTTTTATTCCCTGAGCCATGATTATTTTCAAGGTGAACTACATTTTTGTCTATCTCTTTTAGCAGTTACAATTGCTATGGCAGTTAAAAATTTTTAGTTTAGTATAGATATAAAATATTTGCAATATGCCATTGATTTAGTGAAGAAGATATGCATTTTTTAAAAAATAAATTTTAGTTACATTAGAAACCCATAATTACACCTCATTTCTGATGTCAACTCAGTTACCAAAATGAAAATAATATTCAAATAATTTTCCAACAAAACACTCAGTAATAATTTTAAATCAGAGGAACTGTTGTATTAATATATTCCACAGACACCTTTTTATTATTAATTGTAGGAAGGTACAGTTTCAAGAATTATGGTTTTAACGGTTTTAATCCCACACACATGAGAAATTGATTCCACAGGCTAATCTGCATATGGCTTGATACCTTTCAATTGTTGAACATATACTTTCTATTTACCTATACACAATATTTGGAAACTTAAGCTTGCTACAGCAAAAAACAGTGAGCTCAAACACTAAGTGGTTTAAGTTAGGGCAAGTAAGTCTGAGTAGTATTTCTCAATAGGTCATCAGAAGCTTACCTGGTATTTTCTTACTGACCCTTTCTCCCTCTTCACTTCAGAACATCCACCCAGATTCTATTTAAAAAGCAGTCAATAACCCAGCAGAGTAAAATAGGGCAATGTTGAGAAAAGTTAGTATTACCTTCCAACCCACTCACTTATTTTAATGATTCATCATGGAAACCCCAGTTGTTAAAATATACCTAAAATCTCATTAAGCTGTTAAAAAAAAAAGCAAGAAAAGATCTCTGCTTTGAAACATGTCACCAGTGATTCCCCTAACAGAACCTATTAAGAGTGAGTATAAAATAAAAATACATTTTGCCAAAAAAATTCCTCAAAGTAATGAACTACATTTAATTATTATAAGAAAAAAAAAAGAGACGAAGATAAACAGATTCTACCAAAATTATTTTTTAAGTCTGTCTATAAAAATCAGGCATAGCAAATTCATCCTAAACCCTAAAACCTCAATGCAATCTCTGAAGACTGAAATGTAATCTGGCAGCAAATCAGAGTAATAACTTCGCAATCATAAAACTCTATGCACTGATAATACTCTAGATAAAATTAAAGAAAGTGTGGCTAATAGTAAGGAATGACTCCATTTCCTGAGCATTAGTCTGAATTGCAGATACCACTACATGGAAACTGATCACTATTCCATTATTTGGTTCTGGGATATATAACCCAGCATTTACAATGAGTTGTATACTACTATATGTACTTACAGCAACATTAAAAAAAAAATCACAGGTTAAAAGTGGAAAAGATGTAGTAATATATTAAGTTATACTCCCTAAGTGCTATGGATGTGCTAATTTCTCCAACTCTGATTCTGTGTCCTATTGTGGTAACTAAGAATTAAGAATTTAGGCATCAAAACCAAGATATGGTAAGAAAATTGGTAAGGCATACAGCCTGTGAGACTATTTAAAGCTATTTTCAAATGTGCTTTTCCAGTTATATGAGTTGCAATGATCTTTGAAGTCATTCTCTTTGCAAAATTACAATCTTATATGTATACATGATTGTTTAATTTTCCCTGACAAATATTTAAATTTTTTCTGGATTTAGAATTTAACTTTCTGCTTAAAAATACCAAATCACTTATTCCAGGACCTGAATTAATATAAAGTCTTAGATACAACTCTCAAGTATCAAATGCAAATTCAATAAATAGTTACTAAGTACTTACCATGCACCAGGCACTATGATATTACTCACTTGTTTTCAAATATGCATAATTTATATGTACTTATAGCAACATTTTTCTTTAATTTGCAGGTTAAATAACTATATATGTATATGTTATAAATTCATTACTTTATTTTTATGACGTTATATAGCAAAATTTTTTGTGTGTATGAGTTTAGTGCTTTAATTTCACTGACAAATACCAACCTTCTTTCAATTTTTCATTGCTATTCATTTCATGAATAAGTTCAACCTATATAAGTAGGAATAAGTTAGTTCTACTGAATATTACAAACATTTTCAATTTGCTGATATTTATAAATGTGGCAGCATATTTATGAATCAATAGAAAGTTTTACACCAGAAAAGCATCTCATCTCTCATTTAAACTATAGCATTATTCTTTTAACTGGGTCTCCATGCTACTGTACAATCCTGCCCTCACCACGTCATTCTGCATAAGCTAAATTACAAATAATCTTTCCAAAATGGAAATCTGATCATGAAGTGACTTATTCAAAAACCATCCATCATCTAAGGATAAAATCCAAGGCCCTACACATGGCAATTAAGACTCATTTCCTGGCCTCTTCTTTCTCTTCACTACAGACACATTTGGCCTTTTCTCACTTCAATCCCACCTCCCCCTCTTCTCCAGACTCTACACTGTAGCAATATCAAGCACCCACACTCACATAACTATTGTAGATTCCATGATTTCATACCATTATCTCTCTTTCATGAGCATTTCCTTTGTGTTCACCTGATGAACTTTTGTTAAAATTTCCGCTCATAAATCACCATTTCTATGAAGTCTTTCCCTGAACTTCTCTTAAACATGACTTCCCTTTTACTCTGTACAGTATCATCATACTTGTTTCACTCTATGTCCATGTCCTGCTTTTCTATGAGGCTCTGAAAATCTGGAGGATGGGGACTATACCATTATTTTCCTGAGAATTATCTCAGGACCTGGGCACATAGTAGATGTCACTAAGTTTTTGTGTAGCTGAACTGAAAATCAGGGGAAATAGGAAGTTGCATTCTTTAGCTACTTTATGGTAACATTAATACAGGTTCTGAGCAAACATGCATCAGACAGTGCTGAGCTTACTACTAATAATCTCCAGTTATTCCTAAAGTCTAAACTAAATCAAGCAGCAAGTATATCTGAACACATTTTATTGTGTACTCTTTCAAATATTTATTTTTTTATTGTTCACAAATCATAATTTATGAAAAATAATATTTCTTAATATAGATATGTGTTTATTTTAACCTACTGATACAATAGAAGTATCAATGATCACAGAAAATGGGAGAAACAGTATAAGCAATTTAATTCAAGGCCAAAGTGAGTTTCATGGCCCTAGAGAATATTTGTAAGATCCATGAATTTTGAAAATCACCTGCAGTTTTTTTTTTATTCTGTTTGATCTATTATCATCCTAGTTTAATTCAAGAAGTGGAAGTAGGATGAGAAGCCAATTCCCTCACCTTCAATCTGGAGAGCCCAGTCCACATTTAGTAATTAGGCTTTTATTTAAAGGGGAAGAAAAAAGGCATTTTTAAATACTTTCTGCCAACAATTATTCATGTCATAAAAGTTTGACAAGATAATAATGTATTTGCTTTCTGAAGATGGCATTTATTAAAGCCTTCTACCTTCTTGAAATGGGCTATAAACCAGCTCAGTGAGAGAAAATTGGGCTACCTGACCAATTTGGATATGAATACCCAAGTAGAGAAGTCAAGATGTGTTACAGAATCATTGGTGGAAGGAATACTGACACCATTGTTCAACCACTTTTGTTGTACAGAAGAAATAAAGAATATCAGCATCACAGAGTCAGTAACAGAGCAAGATAAACTCAGGTCTTTGGACTTTCTAGTCACATTTCATCCCATTACACTTCACTGCAGGTACTTAGACTTTCCAATATACTTCACTTAGACTGTTATGATTAAATTAAAATGTTTAATAATTATTAACTTGTAAATGATACATATGTTGTGGTATATGTTTTACATGCATGTGAAATACAAATTTCACTATAAAATAACAAATGTATTAATTACATACAATAATAACATCTCCTAGTTTGTAAGTCCAGTACATCAGTGGTATAAGTTACATAAAACTAGATACCATATAGTTAGGGTAGTAAAATAGTCAAATTTTTGTTCTAATCCCTCATGATCCCTCCCAGAGCCCAGTATAACCATTACTCCCCAGAAGCCAAACCTTTATTCTTCACTCGCCCCCGGCCCTGGATAGCCACCTTTTTGACAGAATAGTAGGTCTTAAGAATTAGGATTCTAGATTCATATGATAAGAATGTGCCGGGCTCGGTGGCTCAGCCTGTAATCCTGTGCCTTTGGGAGGCTGAGGTGAGTGGATTGCCTGAGCCCACGGGGTCGAGATCCTCACCTGGGCAGGCAAGACCTCATCTCTACAATAAATCAAAAAATTAGCCGGGTATGGTAGCGCACGCCTGTAGTCCCAGCTACTTGGAAGGCTGAGGCGGAAGGATCGCCGGAGCCCAGCAGGTCGAGGCTGCGGTGGCCGGGAGCGGCCACTACACTCCAGTCTGGGCGACAGAGTGACACTCCAACTCAAAAAAAAGAAAGGGCCGGAGTAGTAGGTGAAGAAGTCAACCATATAGCTGACTTCAGCTTAGCTCAAAATATACTACTCACTATCAAAGTCAAGGCCCTCTTGACAAAATAGTCTGTAGTACTTCTTTGTACTTATCCTCCTATATAGGATATATTAATATGGGTAATTATTTAGTGTCAATATCTCCACTGTGTATTAAGTTCCAAGAGAACACTAACTAGGCCAGCTTCGTTTACTACTACACTTAGCAAACAGAAAGTGTTCAATAAATGTGTTTGGGGTCAATAAACCATAAAACCCTTTAGCAATGGCTCTGGCAATTTCTTGTTATTTCATTCAAGACTTTTATTGTTATCAGTCACAAATAATAACTTCTTACTGTCACTAATTACTATTTACACTCACAGAACTTGTATAGATTCCATTACCATGTATACATAATAGGTGGCATCTAGCTCTATGCAAAATGCAACACCTCAGTCTAAATTTTAAAAGTTCTGCTAACAGCCCTGTTGAGGGATTTAGAAACTATATTCCATGCCATGGGAAACCATCTTCCCCAACCTGACTGTACTCTACAAGAATATTTATCCCAAGGATAGTCAAGTCCATGACCTAGAAGGAATCAGCTGGCTTAATCTTTGTACTGGCATTATTAATTGGACAAAAGCATTATCGTGCTACCCTAACATTGGTTTCTATATCAATATTTAACTCAGACTTAGCTTGCATAGGGTAATTATAAATATACACACCAAATAAGTTTAAAATAAGATGATTAACAGATTCTTAACTATACTGATGCAAGTGAGTCTCACTCAAACATCTTTTGAGAACTTAATCCATATTAACTAAATAAAAAGTTGTTGAGAAGTTTTCCTCTCCAAGTGGGAGGCACATATCACATTTTCAGTTAATTTTGAAACAGAAATAGCAGTGTTACTCTAACATACAAACATTCTCAATGTCCTATTTGAAGTACAGCAACCTAAGCAAACATGGGTGGCATTCCCTTGATGAGTTGAAATAAATGTCACCAAGTATAAAGTTCTGGAATTACTCAATTCTAATGAAAAATGAAAATTTCACAACTCAATCTGATTTATCAGTGAGGGAAAATAATTAAAAGAAATGCAAAATCCTAGCAGCTCAGATGGCAAAAGAATATCAAGTAAATTCTTGAAAGAGAAATTTCCAACGAAGACTAAAGAGCTAAAAATAGATATCATTAAATGTATCAATGTTGGACACATTTAATGTTTTTAATATTCATTTATACCAGTGTAAATCACTCTGCAGTAACAGATGTTTTTAAATGGTGTTAGGAAATATGAGATGAAGCCAGTATTAGGATCTGTCCTTTAAACACCCAAACCAATAAAATTATGAGTTAAAGAGCATCAATTAAAATATTTAGTGATACTTCTTTCATCTCCGAAATTCTACATGAATACAGAAATTTATTAGAAGTATTAGGTAAAAGTCTATTTTCTTCTATTTATTTATTGTAACAGTTTTTTTCTCATTGTAAATTTTTCAATAATCTTCTGATTTGCCAACAGTCTAAGACATTTGCTGATAGTTTGAAAAGGCAGCACTACAAAAACTGGACAGAGTCTAGAGATATTTAATGCTAAATTCTAAAAAGCTCAAAAACAGTTTAGACGAGGGCTGAGTAAATCTGGGGCTAATAGATACTGTAATGAGAGCTGTATCACTATTTTTAAAAATCACAAGAGGCATATTATTAGCTGCCCACTATTATAAGAAAAAGAGTCAGTCTGTTAATAATAGACTGGGATTTTTAAATCCTGAAGATAGCTAGGACTGAAACTGTTGAATAATGAAAAGGAATACACAGACAACTGTGTGTAAATTCTAGAAAGTCTACTATTCCCCAAAGTTTTTGCAGAGGAAGCACAAGCTTTCCCATATTATGTAACATGCATTTTCACTGAATAAAAAATGAGTAGCAATAACTCAAAGTTTCCTGATTGTGGCAAGCACTCTGACTTTATCTATTTAGTAATCTTGCCTGTCACCAGCATCTCTTTATCAACTGGCTTTTCAGGGAGACATTCCAATGATATAAGTATTTTGTCTAATGAAGCAGAGACCCTACAACACAGAGTATTCTTTGCAAACTAACCAAAACTACACTCTGCATCCTGATCATCTCTTAAAAAGGTAATTTCACAATTTGAAAACAGGGTATTCAAATAGAGTAAAGTTTCTTAAGAGTTAATTAATTCCTCTCTTGCATCTCTATCCAGTATTTTTATACACCATATCTGGGACCATAAGTGTCTCTACTGGATTCAGAAGCATTCACAGTTAACAAATACCCTGAATCATTCTAGAGAGCATTTATAATTTAAGCTACTAAAACTAAGTAAACAATATCCTATATTTTCTACAATAGTTGCTCAACTGATCTTAATAGAATTAAAGTATTCTATTATTCTCTTACAATCCTGTTGTTCAGTGCATCCACTTTGTTTCCAAACTTTACTTACAATAATTAAATTTAAAATATCACATGAACTTCTTCACATTTTTTAGAGTAAGTTCCTGCTGGGGTGCAATGTGTTACCTCTCCCAGGAGTACTTGTATGTTACAAGGAAGCACAGCAACAGATGATGGTAAAACTTCAATTATTTGCAAAGTAGATGCAAAGGATAGTTTGTGAATTAAAAGTACACTTCTCTGGCCGGGCACGGCGACTCAGGTCTGTGAATCCCAGCACTTTGGGAGGCCGAGGAAAGGGGATTCCCTGAGCCTATGGGTTCAAGAACAGCCTGGGCAACCTGGTGAGATCTCGTCTCTACAATAAATCAAAAAATTAGCCAGGTGTGGTAGCACATGCCTGTAGTTTTGACTTGGAAGGCTGGGGCGGAAGGAGCGCCTGAGCCCAGCAGCTCAAAGCTGGGGAGGCTGTGAGCATGCCACTATGCTCCAGCCTGGGTGACAGTGTGAGACTACAACTCAAAAAAAAAAAAAAAAAAAAAAAAAAAGGTACACTTCTCAAGTCCTGAAAATGTACACTGAAGGCTGCTACCTATTTTACTGATGCATATGGTTAGTTTTGCTTTAAAGTATTAAAATATTCGATTGCATTTGACCACAATACAAAAAGCTTAAAAACTATGCACATCTTTTGATTCAAGTACAAATTCTAAGGATTAATCCTGGAAATTATCAAGAATCTTTATTGAAGTGTTTGCGCCAAGTTAAGAACAATCAAACTATCCTACAAAAAGCTGTCTCTTATGATTAGTAATAAAAAATCATAAGGAAGAATATTAATTGACATGGAAAAATCTTTTTTTTTTTTTGAGTTGGAGTGTCACTCTGTCGCCCAGAATGGAATGCTGTAGCTGCTCCTGGCCACCGCAGCCTCAACCTGCTGGGCTCCGGCGATCCTTCCACCTCAGCCTTCCAAGTAGCTGGAACTACAGGTGCGCGCTACCACACCCGGCTCATTTTTTGATCTATTGTACAGATGAGGTCTCACCAAGTTGCCGAGGCAGGTCTCGAACTCACGGCTCAGGCAACTCACTCACCTCAGCCTCACAAGGTGCGGGATTACAGGCTGAGCCACCGAGCCCGGCTGGAAAAATCTTTATACTGTTGCCTGATTGCATGAAACAAACAATAAAAAATAAATGGTGAAATGAATATATAAATATGAGAGAGAGAACACATGCACACAGGTAGACATAAATACTCATTTGCGGTAGAATATGGAGTGATTTTGTTCTCCTCTTTGTGTTCACTTTCTTCCTTGAGTTATCCTCATTGATAATATTTCGACTTCAATTAAAAGAAACCATAAATGTTTTCTTAACTTTAGAGAAGGAGGCCAAATTGTTTGAAGTAATATACTACTTCCCAATTGCTGAAAGCTTCCTCCCCTCAGGAGCTTGCAAGTTGTTTTCAAATTATTCTAATTACTATTGCTATAAAGAAACTTACTAAAAAGACTAATCATCAACAGTTAAAACTAATAGTGCTATAGTAATTCACAAACACTATCATTTGGTCTTGTAAATAAATACTGCTCATGCAATGTATGGAATAAAAGTAATTCTTGATTGATCTAAAAATGTACTTATTAAATAATTGTAAACAGAGCAACATCTTGTTTTATACATAAGAAATCTGGAGCTGTCTTTGACATATTTTGACAGTGTGTCAGAAAATACTATTTTGGTACTTACAGTTTTGAATAGGGTCACACAAGGAACTATAGTATAAGCTCAAAGTTTTAAAGTTCAGTTAAAAGGCAAAATTAATTTATGCTTTAAATAATTAGCTGTGGCTCTTGAAATAAGGAGAAATATTTAATTAAGGTGAATAGAATTGAAAAGAAATAGTTTCACACTTAATTTCTGAAGTGTCTTATATTAAGAAAGCTGGAAAATGTTATTGCATAATCATCCATATGTGCTACACATGTTTTAAAAAAAAGGACTGACTGGATGCTCAACTGACAGAGACAGAGACTTACAATTTTAAAAGGCTTCTCATAACCACTCAGATTTTTTCTATATTTATATGCTTGTAATATGTGACTGAATACTCAATAAACATTAATCAATGGCAACTGGAACTTAGTAGAGCAATATTTTTAAATGGAACCTCCAAGTTACAGTACTTTTAAAAATCTAAGTAACATGTTTCATTTTCAAGTAATAAGAAATAATTCTGTTCCTGGAATTGCTCTCCACTCATATTCATTATATTTCATTTTTCAAACCATTATTCTGAAAAGCCTAACTTACAAATCTAGCAAAAAAAAAAAACCTTACTGCTAAATGAATACAAATAATTAGGAAGCAACCCCCAGAAAACAAAAAATACTAATAAAAATATTAAATTACATAAATAAATTAGAGGCAGCCTTATTTCACTGATTTAAAGAGCACTAAAAATATACCAATCAATATATAACTTTCTATATTTTTTAAATAAGCACAAACTTGATATGAAAGAGAAATCCTAATCTTAGGAAAGCACCATGTGGCATTTTTTAACTTTATTACCACTTTGTTGACTCTTTGTCCCCAAGCAAATCACCTCCAACATTAGTACTCTGACCTTCTAGAAAAGTGACAGATAAAGTTTATAGTGAGAAAAAAATGAGCTTTTATGGGTTTCCAAAAGGGAATTCTTATGACACTAAAAGTCATATAATAATATTGATTTGGTAACCAACTTTTTTACTGCCAAATTATAGACTAAAGATTTCTGGAAAAATATCCAAGTGAATTTGCCATAAAATACAATAAAAAATGAACTTTAGCTCATGGCAATTGTCTAGAATCTCTTTGCAAAGTTTAAATATGCATATAAAATAATTTTTAAAGTCAGATCTTCTATAAAGTGTCCAGATTCTCTACATTTACATTTTACATTTGGACTGACTGACCCTCCTCCTGACAAATTTGCCAAAAATCAATTCAGTTACAGCTCACACCTTTCTGAGCACATAATGTCCATGTCCATTTCTAGGGTTTTTTTCATCCTAAAGGCAAATGTACAACGTACAGAAACAAGGATTATTTTCTTGCAAAAACATCTTCAAAAATCAATTAGGATATTCAAAATATTTCATTTTCACAAATGAAAATAAGTTGCTACTGAAATGACAGTCTTCCATTTCACTGCCTTAAAAATTAAGCTGGCATGGATAATAAAAGTGTTTTCTTACTGGATATGCTTAGCATTCAAATATTTTTTAAACAAATACCAATCCATAATTAGATTTCACAGGCACAATCTAAAAAAAATAGAATTTGCTTTTATTTTCTGAGAGCAATATTAATGATTTGATATCATAAAAGTCATAACAACAACAGCATGGCTTCCATAAACTTACAAGCAAATCCACACATGAATGTACCTTGCCCTTTTCAGCCATAACTTTATCATACAGCAAATACTTATTGTGCCTACTAAGTGCCTGCCTATCATTGTTCCAGGTGCTTGGGGACAAATCAGGCAACAAAGCAAAGGGTACTCTCATCACAAGCAATTTTTTTCTAACAGGAGTAAAAAGACAATCATCAAGTAAATGCATGTCACATGGAGGTACCTTTAAAGAAAAATAACACAAGGTAACCGACAATAGGGGATACTGACGGCTGGAGTGAGGAGGGTATTTTATATAGTACTATCAGAGAGCATCTTGCTGATGATGAGATAACTAAGCAGAAATTAGGAGAAGGCAGGGTGTTTCTAGATCTGGATCTAAAGCATCAGGCACAGCAAGACTCTAAGAAGCATATGTGAGGCCTGTGTGGGGAGTAGGAAGGTCTATGTGACCACAAAACATAAACAAATTTACTTTATTCAACAAGCAATGATTACATTCTGTCGAATGAATACATTCTAAAAATTACACTAAGTGTTTTACACATTTTTTTTGAGTTGGTCTCACTGTCACCCCAATTGGAGTGCAGTGGCACACTCACAGCCACCGCTGCCATGTCCTGCTGGGCTCAGGTGACCTTCTGCCTCAGACTTCTAAGTAGCTGGGCCTGGCTAATTTTTTTATTTATTGTAGAGATGAGGTCTCGCCAAGTTGTCCAGGCTGCTCTCGAACTCATGGGCTCAGTCAATCCTCTCACCTTGGCCTCCCAAAGTGCTGGGATTATAGGCGTGAGTCACTGCACCCAGCATTTTATAATATTAAAATGACCCAAATATAGCCTCTGGCCCCAGTCCTGGATATAATTATAATACAGAATGATAAATATTGTAAAACATCTGAACTGAGTCTCAGAGGGAACAATAGTAAGTTCTACTTTAAGAAGATGAACCAAGAGCCCAGAAAATACAGAGTTGAGAAAATATGGTAGACACTCTTGGCTCACACAACTATTCAAATTCTTACTTCCTTCTCGAATTCCAACTTAAATACTTGAACTCCAAGGTGCAGGGAGGGAAACATGTTCAGTCTACCAAAATGATGTGGGTGGAAGAAAGGCTCAAAATTAGAAAGTGACCTCTACTAGAAAGCAAGACACTGCTGCATATCTCTAAGCAAATCAACAGGCCACAGAGCTTTGATCTGACCCACACCCAGTCCTCTGTTATCTGGCCCTTCTTCCAAACCCTTCTGCCTCCAGCCTCCCTCAACATCTTCAACCTGAACTATGTAAAAACCTTCCAACGGATCTCCCTACCTGCAGCCACATTTAATCTGTCTTCTATTCTTCCTCTGAAACTTACAGAACCTCAATGTTAGTTCTTTACTCAAAAATATTTCTAAATATTTACTAAAATATTTCTATGAAACAAAGAGAAAATTATTTAACAAGAAACAAAAACAAATTAAATTAATTTTTTTTAAAAAAAGAAAGAAGCCAGGCTCAGTGGCTCAGCCTGTAATCCCGCGCCTTGGGAGGCTGAGGTGAGTGGATTGCCTGAGCCCGCGGGTTCGAGACCCGCCTGGACAACGTGGTGAGACCTCACCTCTACAATAAATAAAAAAATTAGCCAGGTATGGTAGCATGCGCCTGTAGTTCCAGCTACTTGGAAGGCTGAGGCGGAAGGATCGCCGGAGCCCAGCAGGTCGAGGCTGCAGTGGCCAGGAGCCACTGCACTCCAGTCTGGGCGACAGAGTGACACTCCAACTCAGAAAAAAAAAAAGAAGTAAAAATAAATAAATAAATAAAAATAAAAAAGAAATAAACAAGACCCTTTACAATTTGGTTCCAAGCTCCATTCTCGACTCAATTCCTGTCACTCCCACGGGCATACCATTATCTTAAACACAACAGACTCATCATTTTCTCAAACATTCCATACACATTCCTATCTGCAAGCACTGCTCCTGCTGTTTATTCTTTATGAATCCTTTTGCCTCCATGACCTGTCAAATTCCTCATATAGTTCAAGACCCTATTTAAATTTCATCTCATCCATGAGCCTTAGTCAATCACTCATATTCAGCTACCGAAGTAATTATGCCTTCCTTGGTAGTATCCTAAACTTTTCTTTTATCCCAATTAGGACAGTTACCACAATTCTTCTTATATTATAGTTGTACAATATATATGTGTACTTCCCTAACCAGATTTCAGTTCCTTGGCAATGAAGATTATAAACATGTTTGTATCTACTCATAATCCAGCAAAGTGCCATGTACATGATAGGTATTCAATTAGTATACTCCGAATTCTCATCAATAGGCTACAGTTAAATGCCCATCTTATCAGGGAAAAAAAGAGGTTTTCCTGAATTTGAAAATTATAGCATCATCATAAAGTAAATTGTTCAGGCATTACTATGATATTCAGCTGTTCAAATAAGTCCTAAATCATTGCAGATACAAATCATTGCAGACATCACTGAATAGGAAGATAAAAACAGTAAAACATAAGTATGATGGGAAGCACAGAATAAAATTAAAGAGGGATGGGGAAACGCAAAACATATAGTTACCAACATGAAGAATCCCCAAAGGATGCTTAATCCATTTAACAAATATTTACTATGAGCCAAATACTACACTGATCACTAAGAATACTAAAGTTAAAACAGTGAGAGGCTGAAATTTTACATGCAATATTTTAAAATGCAAAGTGTTGGTCTTTATTACTTCCAAAAGTATGACCAAAAGTTCTGCTTAAGGATCAAAGGAAACCACCAATACTCAATTCTAAGTTAAAATCTAGGAAATTTTTTTGCCTACTTTGTGATTATATAGGAACTCTTATTCCAGGACTGCTTTTGAATGCTAAAAGAGTTTCCTTTATTCTTAGTAACTATAAACTGCTAAGATAGAAAATTTGAGTTTCAGACACTTGAATACATTCTCTGCTTTGAAATAAGTTCTATCCATGCACAGGCTGTTTTAATTATTAAGGTACCAACCACCCTGCCATCATGAGTGAAAAGGGAGGAATTCATTAAAATGGTGTTACATAGGCGATGTTTTATGGAATACAGTGGATAGTTGTTCATTTTTGTCCTTTGAGGTCAAATAACAAAAACTGAATGAAAACACAATATTGTTACATTTTGAGCCATTTCTTCTGCAGATTTTGAACAAGAGACAGCTGCTTTCTTCTAAAACATTCAAGAGCAAAGCAACCAGACGTACCTAATATAAAATCTGATTTAGTATGTCCTTAGCCACATGAGACTATTAAGGAAGGATCTCATAACTCCTTCTTGTAAATCAACATCAAAATATAAATAATCAAATGACCCATTTGCTTTATGAATAAATTCAAATTTCCTATTTCTTCAAAAACTGAACTCTTAATAGATGAGTGCTATAAAATATCTTTGTTTAAACTGCAATCATATTTCTTAATTACTCATGGAATAACTTTCTCCCAACAAGCACTGGTATGAAGCCATTTTGAGGATTTTCCTTTTACTCAAAACAACTTTTACATCATTACACTAATATCACCTTAACAATAATAAATAACTCTACAAAATTTAGTACACACCCTCTCACAAATGAAAAATACTACTGTACTCTTTAAGTGTATAAGTGATTTATACCAATAATATTAACAAATATATTTCTTAATATTCATTCATTCATTCAAGAAGTGATTATTGAGGGTTGACATGTAGGCACTTCATTAAATGTAAAGATATCAAGATGAGTTGATTACGGTTCCTGTCCTCAGACACAGAAACATAATATTACAATAACAACAC
Organism: Cephalopachus bancanus; assembly: GCA_027257055.1. Taxonomy (NCBI): domain Eukaryota; kingdom Metazoa; phylum Chordata; class Mammalia; order Primates; family Tarsiidae; genus Cephalopachus; species Cephalopachus bancanus. Next base: position 7,372,273 of record JAPVLO010000031.1, on the reverse strand, counting down.
ATACTCACTGGGTATACAAGAGAACCAACAGCAAGTTACTATGTATACCCAGTACCCAGAGAGTTCAACAGTCCAAACAACTAATTACACAAATGAATTGAGGAAGTACAGCAGATAACTTTAGGAAGGTTCATGCAATACTCATTCCAGCACCCATTCTCCAAAATAGAGGCTGGAATGCTAAAAATACTTTTTATTTCATTCTAGAAGTTATGTGATCATCTGAGCCCAGCAGGTCATGGCTGTCACGGCTGATTGTGCCACTGCACTCCAGCCTGGGTGATAGAATGAGACTCTAACTTAGAGAGACAGAGAGAGAGAGAGAGAACTCTTACTCATTTAAATCATTGTCAGTAAGATTTTCTACTACTTGAAGTCAGAGATGTTTTTACCATTAAAAGAGAATATAAAAATGAATGACACTACCTATAGCTTCTCTTTTCTTGATTTAGACTATGATCCAGTCCTTCCTAGATAAGTAGTTATGTGACACACTTTTGGCCAATAACTGTGTCAGAAATCCTCTATGAGCATATATTTGCAGTCATTCCATTCTAAAGAAAATGACAAAATACCCATGAGAAGAAAGCTTTTGAGTTCTCCCATTGTTTTTTTTCCTACTTAAAAGTAAGCACAAGTTCTAGAGATGCAAACATCATCAGTTAAGTAAGAGGCAAAGGTTAGGTGCTAAGTATGGTGGAGAAGGAAGCTGTTACAATGGATCCCTGATGGCAACTGTTACTTGTGAACTAACTGCCTTCAGATTTCTTATGATAAAATAAAGCCCAGCATGGTGGCTCACATCTGTAATCCCGGCACTTTGGGAAGCAGAAAGGAGAGGAGTGACTGAGACCAGGGGTCTACAATAAATAAAAAAAAATTAGCAGCTGTGCATGACGACTCAAGCTGTAATTCCAGCACTTTGGGAGGCTGAGGCAAGAGGACTGCCTGAGCCCAGGGGTTCAGATCTGCCTGGGCAACTTGGTGAGACCCTGTCTCTACAACATATCAAAAGGTTAGCCGGGCATGGTAGCTCACACCTGTAGTTCTGGCTACTTGGAAGGCTGAGGCAGAAAGATCACCTGAGCCCAGCAGGTCATGGCTGTCGTAGCTGTGATCGTGCCACTGCACTTCAGCCTGGGTAACAGAATGAGACTCCAACTTAAAAAAGAGAGAGAAAGAGAGAGAGAGAGAATAAAACTCATACTCATTTAAATCACTGTCAGTAAGATTTCTACTACTTGAAGTCAGAGGTATTTTTACCATTAAAAATGAATTACGCCAGGCTCGGTGGCTCAGCCTGTAATCCTGCGCCTTTGGGAGGCTGAGGTGAGTGGATTGCCTGAGCCCGCGGGTTCGAGACCCGCCTGGGCAGCGAGACCTCATCTCTACAATAAATCAAAAAATCAGCCGGGTGTGGTAGCGCATGCTTGTAATTCCGGCTACTTGGAAGGCTGAGGCGGAAGGATCGCCGGAGTCCAGCAGGTCGAGGCTGCGGTGGCCGGGAGCAGCCACTGCACTCCAGTCTGGGTTACAGAGTGAGACTCCAACTCAAAAAAAAAAAAAATGAATTACACTACCTATAGTTCCTCTTTCCTTGATTTAGACTATGATTCAGTCCTTTCTAGATAGAGGAAATAGAAACAATTTTGAATTTGCACTTCTACAAATAATCTACAATTTTTAGTAATCTGGATTACTTTAATAAATATGGTAAAATTCCTCCATGGAAATCCATTTGTTGCACAGTCATTACAACATTGTTCTCATTTTTCTTAACTGGGACCTTCAATCCTCCAAATCTGTAAGATAATATTTGTCTACAGCAGGGGTCCTCAAACTTTTAAAACAGGGGGCCAGTTCACTGTCCCTCAGACCGTTGGAGGGGCAGACTATAGTTTAAAAAACCATTTGCATTAGCACTGATCGCTATTTGCGTTATCACTGTGATGCAACCCCCTAGAACCCACCCCCAACCAACTAACCAACTTCAAAAAAAAAAAGGCTCTCCTAACTTCAAAAAAACAAGACCCTCCTAACTTCAAAAAAAAAAGGCGCCCCCTATTTGCAAAAAAAAATAGACCTAACTTCAAGAAAAAAAAGACCCCCTTAACCGCAAAAAAAAAAAAAGGCCCTATTAACTGCAAAATTTAAAAAAAAATAGACCTCCTAACTCCAAAAAAAAAAATCCTAACTTGTTCTTACCTCGGTCCTCACGCAGCAGCAGGCTGTGCACAGGCAAGCTCATGACTCGTCGGATCCGATACTGAGAGGAGTAGTCGAGAGACAGAGAGGAGAGTGGAGAGTGCTCCGCACATTCCACACATGCGCACTGCGACCGGACGAGTCGGCTGCTAGGCAGGACAGGCAGCAGCGGCAAAAACACCCAGTGGGCTGGATAAATGTCCTCGGCAGGCCGCATGTGGCTGCGGGCTGTAGTTTGAGGACCCTGGTCTACAGTATGGTATATATATAATATACACATATAAATAAATAGCTAAATGTTAGGGGGAAAAGGAAAAGAGAGAGAAGGAAGTAGGGACCTAACTTATCTGAAAGTATAAAAAATGCTTTTCAATTTTGTGAATATTTTAGAAAGTAGTTTCAGAATAAACAAAAGATCACAAAATATATCAGATTTCAACACACACTTGAAATTGGTGATTCTTTTTTGGGAATTTTCAAACTTGAAGAATGTATATCCCAACAGATATTTTGTGTCCAATTTACCACTAGTATTATTCTATTATTGTAATATTCTCTAGTAATCTCCCTAGGTAATACTCGTTCTCTATGTATATTTCTCTTAGACAAATTGTAAATATGTAGTGTTCTTGGGATAATTTCTACTGCACAGTGTTGAAAAGATTCATTAATTTCAATCACCATCAATTCCATATACTTTTTCTGCCTTTTTTGTTCAAATATATTTCACTGTGGCCATTCAAAGGAAAATTACACATTCCAGTAACATTTGAGTTCCTCTCAGTTACCCTTTCAGTGGTTCAGGGTAATGATAGAGTAAAGAATCATGTTCTTCATAGGCTCTCCTTCCCCCACCCCGCCCTCCATTTGGTAGAATTTCAACTTCAAATCTCTGGTGCCAAAAAGCAGTGGGTAATGTCTAATGCTCTTCTCTAACAGTAGCTTACTTTGGAGAGAAGGAGAGTGAGAGTCAGGAGAAATCACTCATTCCAGTTTCTAAAGAATCTTAGCATATGGGATAAGCAATCTCTTATCCTATTTTCCTAAAATAGAATTATAGAAACATAATAGGTCGGGGCGGAGAGAAAGGAAAAGAAATAAGACTTAAAAATTTTTCAACTCTGTCTGAATACAGATAAAAAGCTAAAAGGTTAAAAATACTCAAAGTTATCTCACTGAGATTAGGGGAAAAAAACTAGATATTCATAAAACCTGTAGTTTATATATTCCTCAGCATTATTCATAGGTAGAGTATTCCTCTGTAAAATAGATAAAAGCTGCATCCTCTTCTTCCTAAGACTACAAGAATGGGATTTAAATAAGGATAATAAGTACAGTCAGATAAATGCTTTCATTTTAAAACCAGTATTCAAAGATGATAAACAACAATCCACATGATCTCAAAAGAATATCCAGAGAATGATAAGTCTCTCTTGTTTAGAATATCATCTCAACTTCAATTTCATTTGCATTTATCCTTTAAAATATATATATCCGAGGTCCTTACATGATATGTGGTCCTTTTTCTCAGGCTCACTTTTATTTGGTTATCTTTTTAGGTGCTCTAAATGAGTTTACAATAAACTGAACAGACAGCGTACAAAAGGCTTTTAGAACTATACCATATGGTCCAGGGAAGGGAACAATCTGGACGATCCCCACTTCAATCTGCAAGCTTGTCCACCTCTATAACACATTATACCACTGTAATAAAATATTAAGATGGAAACGTAAAAGCTAAAATAATCTATCTTTAGCATTACCAGGCAACCACATTTCTGAAACTTACTGATAAACTTAATCAACATTTACTTTAATTTATATTCTGAGATTTTTGGTATGTAACACCAGGCATACAAATCTAGGCCACTATTCAATACAAACAATATTTCAGCAGGGCTACATGTGGGTATTCAACTTATGCTTCAGAAATTCAGAAGGGGAAAAAAAAAACACTTTTACGGGGGCATATTGGCAGAGACTGATGTAACAGATGACACATTCTTGGAAATCAAATAAAAGCAATAGGGAAATACCCATTGTTGCCTGGTGAAGGCCTAATCACATGGACACAGCTGGAACCAATGCAGATCATTCATTAATAAAATTGTATTGTAGTAGCCACTTTCTGATGCATTCAATTGCTGCTTTAGCCAAATCCCTGAATTTCTTTGTTCAATGTTAGTAAGACTGTTTTAAGGGGAAATATGAGAAGATGTAGGACAGAAAAAAAACAACCTGTTCTCATGCTAAAAATGAGACTAGCTTAAAAAGCTAAATGTCACTTTACCTTGCAATCTACTTACACTATCAGCAGCTTAAAATATGCAGCGTAAACCTGAAAAGGAGGAACTCATATGGTACTATAGATAAAAAGTGAGCAGTGTGAGATGCCACAGAAAAACATACGAAATACTTGTAAAAGTATTCTGCAGAATGATAGTATGTCAGGGGGTGGGGAAATTAAAATGTATCAAAAATTAGGAGGAAAAAAATCAAACAACTGAATTAACATATATTCTTTCATGCAATACTCTATTGAATTTGACATTAAAGTATGTAACATATGCTTAAAGGAGGATTACTCATATTTTTGACCACATAAACTTAGAAATCACTATTTGTTATTACATTACCAATATTTGATATCAAACATGACATTCAAATCATCTACCCAGGAGTTATATTTGAAAGCTATACTGATAGTCAAATGAAATAAAATACTAGCTATAATTATTAACTTAATATAATAAAATCCTAGTTAAAGTGATAAACTTCGTGTTTATTCAGTTTGGCTGATATCACTTAATACAGTTGTTTTTACATGTTTCTACAAATATAATTATTAAGTTACAGTATAATAATTGCTGAAAACTATATAATATCAAACTATAAAGATATACTAGCTTTGCTATGTGTTCTGATTAAAACTAGAATTTATTGCCTACAAAAATGAAAAACAACAGCATTTATCAAAAATTACTCAAACATTATGATCCTTAAATATATTTCTCCTATGCCTCTGCATGTAGTTAGAATAAACAAAGAAAAGAAATAGGACAATTAATGTTGTATTTCCTAAGATAATGAAAGATATATTCCCATCACAGAAAAAATAAAGGGGTCAATTGCAAATAAAAAGTATACCACTGCAGAAGATGTATTTAAAGTCAAGGAATAGTACTTAATAAGCAATAAATATTATTCAATATATGTGAACATACAGAATGAAGGAGGTTTTTTGTGTGTGCTATCTTTACTCTCCGATTCTAGTATTATCAGATCTTGGCATAGGGAATTCAACACAAACAGTTATGAACTTAATTAGATTAAGAGATAAGAAGTTTCACTGGCATTCTTTCTCAAAATTGTCCAAATTCAGCTTAAAATGTTGACCTAAAGATTTAATTCATGTAATTTCACAGGTATCCCACCCAGATTAATTTAGCACTTTTGAAGAAAAAAAGCCACTTAAGTACAAGTTTTTAAAAGACAGCGTTAGGGAAAATGGGAAATCATGGCATTTTTTACATGTGCATTATAAATACAAAGCAACTTGAATATATGTTTGCTCTGCTAAAACATTGAAGCAATATGTTGCCAAACCTGTCTTGAATGAAAGTCAGTAACAGGTGAGTTTACTTAATGCATACTTCTGATATACCCGTGTTTTACAAATCTTTTAAATAATTTTAAAGCGTTTTCTAAATTAAAAATAAATACTCTGGAACAAAACTGTTAGGTTGCACTATTTTAACTTAAAGTATCTATAATCAACATATTTCCCATTATATATGGCATATAAAGATGTTTCACATTAATAATTCTAGCACAAACCACTGTCCGCCTTCTTTTTAGCCACATTTGTTACACTGTTACAAAAATACATGAGTTTCTTTCTCCCAAAGTAATTTTCTTATTGCTAAAAATCAGACAATTTTTTAAATTAAAAAATCAGTCAAAATAATATCAATCTCCCCTAAAAAAAATTCCACCTATTGAACTATTCTTATCTTGATTGCAAAACGCTAATTTGTAAATATATCACTTGAAAGGAAATCATTTGTTTTTGCTTAATACAACAGAAAACACATTTATATTTTGAAGAATATTCTATGAAATCTCACAGAACGCTTGCTCATAGTGAAAATCTAGTCTCCTACTCAAATCATCTCCATTTAAAACTAATTCTGCCACATTTTCACACTCCTTCAGTAGATCACTAACAATAATTTAGTGAGAACTGTGAAACTTAAAAACACTTCTGTGTTTTGCCTCACATTTTGATTCAAAGGAAAAAATAATAAGTGCACATCTTTATTTTAATGGATGTTCCCTTGCTTATCTACCAACTCTTAGACATTCTAAAAATGAGTATTCAATTTGTAAAAGACATGAACTGGCCCTGAGTTTAAGGCAAAAAGAGAAAACAATGGCAGACTTTTGGGTCTCAACAAGAGATATCACAGCATAAAAATCCATATAATGCAAGCAAATATTACTCAAAAGTGTTCAAATAAGCTACGAAGCAGACAGAATTCCAGCCAATCAAAAATACTATGTCAACATGACCAAAGTTAGCAATACTCAGAAGGCTTTTGCAAAGTGTAGCAAAAATGCAACTGTAAGGAGATCTCTAAGATAGTGGAAAAGGCAAATTTAGCACCCACTTCTACAAGGAACAAAGCCATTCACTAAATGTAGAAGTTGTAAGGAGAATGCTATATCTATTTCAGAAAAAAAAAAAAAAAAAATTTTCCACAATGGTGGTCTGCATGAAGAAAGAGGAAGATAGGAGGGGAAAGAAATGGTATAAGTAGGAACGACTAAGGCTGTCTGCCTTCCTTCAATGATGCTGTAAGGGTAGACCCTCTGCCTTAAAAAAAACCACTGCCAGAACCAAGCTACACAAAACATTTTGGCTGCAAGCCTATAACAGTGCCAGGCTGTTTTTCATTTTTGTGCTAGACTCCCTCAATTGAGACAGTGTGGGATTGTCACTTTGATGCACACAGAGAACAAAGAATAATATAGCAGGGGGTGGGGAGTTTTTTGCCCCTTTAAAGTCAGGTTAGCATTTTGCTTTCTTTGACAGGTCTTGAAAGGACCCAAGAAGCAAAAGTTATACTGAAGAATGCATTAACCGCCTAACAAAATTAACACTGAGTACAATATTGTCAATAGCTTAAAAGCCATGTGAGAGATTAACGTTTTAAAAATTCAGACTTAAAAAGGGTCCAAGTTATATAGTTACCTGTTTAAGAGGCCAGAGGCCAAGAAATACATGACTCACAATCACATAATCTTATTTTAATTCTGATACTATGAAGGCAGACCATAAAATCTGGACAGAAAAAGAACTAATATAAGTATTATAATTTTTAGGTCACTATTCAGGGACAACTGTGTACGCTGCTATTCTGATCTTGATTTCTCCAAAATTAAATAATCTGATGAAAAGATTATAACATTTGAATCTGAATATTTTATGCCTTCACAGGGAAAAAGGTGATAAGTGATCAAAAATGTTTAAAGGATTAAACTACAGATCATCTAGAAAGTTGCCACCGACACAAACAGGAAAACCATCTCTTCTATCCTATTCAATTCTGTACTAGAAGCAAAGCTAATACAAATGAGAAAGCCAAGTGTGTGCTGCTGCAACCTTCAACTAAATATACTATCTGAATCTGGTGACTAAAAACACCAATAAGCCATTAGCTCCTAGAGGTATGACCTTTTTCTCTCTAATGCACAAGATAAGTAGAGGCAGAGGTCCATTTTCTACAAACCAAATGAAAAGAAAGAACGAACTGTGACAAGCTCCGATTCCATGCTGACATATTTTACACTAAGCTCAGCATCATCTAGAAGCAGTATGCTTCTCTCTGCCAATCAGAGAGGAAAAAAGTTGTGCAACTAATACAGTGTTGATAAATAGCACCAAAGGTCTACAAGTCCCTTCCTCCAGCACATTTCCACTGAATCAGCTGTTAAAAGAAGACCAATAGCTGTTACAGAAATAGCAAGAACTAAAGCACTTGCCTCAGATGTTACATATGGAGGCATGGAGCATTTACCACCTGAGCCTATCTAATTTCCAACAAAATGATCCCCTGCCCAGTTTTGTTCATGGCCACAGAATCTGATAACAAGTCACGATCTGTGTTGGGAAAGGCGGTGGGGGAGTGAAAACATGGGGAAGAAACCAAGTGAGAACAGTGGCTAAACTTCTAACAATATACACGCTTCTCTATTATTCAAATTAGTGCCCATGCACAACACTTTAGGATGACTAAAGCTGTGTTAAAGGGTTCAGGTACAATGATTTACTTTGGGTGGCAAGGGTAACTCTGCCATATAATTAATTAAAGAATGCATTATTTTTCTCCTCACTGTTCTCCTTTTACATTTTCCTTTTTCTCTAGGATATATTGCTGATGGTATTACCACATGGGACACTGATAGTTGTAGGCAAAGCATTCATGCATTGCCAAAGTGGTTCAGAAAATGATGTCTGGCTGGCTTTAGTTCAACAAGGACTATGAGGTAAAACCAGAAAGCAAAAAGAATGAAAGGTGTAGAAGAAGCCAGGCAGTAGGCTGTTTTTCTGTTTATTAATGGTGCAGATGAAACAGGAAAATCCGGAAAAAGCAGCCAAACCTAACGCAATTACAAGGAAAGATTAAAGGAGTTAAATGTCTACATCTTGGCTGACAACCAAGGACCAGTATGAGCGCTGTCCACAACTCTCTAAAGTCTATACATATACATACAAAGCGTGGGGAATTTTTGTCTACCATAGAAATGTGAATATATGAAATAATGAGATAAAATTTTTTTAAAAACTTGATTTCAAGCAGCAGGGATACCACCTGGTACAACTTAAGAAAGACTCTTCCTTCTCTTTAGACACATTGATCATCTTTCTGATCCACACTGCAGTAAACAATGCATGATAGAAAATGCCCACATACTGCCAGAGGACTGAATTGATGGGGATATAAAAATGAAGTCCCATCTGCTTACCTGATTATCCAGATATACTGATGTCTCTTTACATATGTCAATCTGGCTAATGCAAAGGTACCTGTAAGATCACAAAGGACACAGTTATTACCTTCAAAATAAACCCACTCTTAATTCTGAATAATAACCCAGATAAGAGTCAATGTGGAATGATCTAGTCTGGTTCTTGGAGATTCCAAGATGAGAGAAGAATGTGCAAGAACAGAAATGTTCTGAAAATTCTAAGGTTATCATTAATTAATAAAAGATTTTACAGTTTCCAGGGATTTCCCAAATCAATTTTAACTAAAAAGTAATCATAATGATAATTCAGATTAGTGGTCCTTAACCATGGTCAGTGGATGGTCTTCAGAAGGAGTCTATGCACTCCCGAATGATATATGTAAAATTTGCTGTTTTATGTAAATAGATATCTCTCTGGGGAGAAGGTCAATAGTTTATCAGATTTGCAAAAAAAGGTCCACAATCCAAAAAACTGTCAAGAACCTCTGCTGAGGATTGTCTAAAATCTCAAAGGCAGGTTGGAATGCATATGGAAAAGCAGTCCAGGTTTAGGGTTTTCACCTCTGGGAAACACAGACGCTTGCAGATCTGGGGTAAATACTTTAAGAACACTGCTTTCTGCGAAAGCAATGAATCAGGTTTAAACTGCTACTTAAGTCACATAGTTCTGTGATCCCTGCAAGCCATGCAGTCCTGAAGAGAACTAAGATGTTACCACATACCCAAGGGTAGATATCATGACTTTTCCTGTTTTGTATATATTAAAGTCAGAATCCTTAGGTATATCAATTCTGACAGGGTCAGAACACACTAACTCATCCAAAAAGGACCATATACGAGAAGCAAAAAAGGAGAAACAAAGCAACAGTTTACATAACACACAGTTTACATAGGACACAATTACAAGACTGCCCAAACACATCTCTTAAAAGAATTGTTTTAAACAATAATCTCAGAGTCAGGATAACCCACATCAGAAAGAAACCAAGCTGAAAAACCTTCCAGTCAAAAACTGTGAACAAGATGGGAAAGCATTCATAGTCACAGAGAAGATTCTGAGATGGGATATCACCAAAAAAAAAAAAAAAAAAAGATAAAAGTCAGGCTAAAAAAGACAAAAATCGAGTAGAAGGGGGAAAAACTACCTGTTGAAATGGCCTATTTCAAATAATGATCATGTAGACTATTATCTCAAAAAATAATTTATTTAGACATTCATCTACCAAGCATCTACCAGCACTGTACTCGGTGCTGAGACATCAGCAGTGAACAAGGCAAACAAAGCCCTGCCCTGCTGGAGTTTAATTCTGGGGAGCCAGGGAAGGATACAGGGAGACAAACAAGTATATCAGCAATATCACTTCAATGTGTGATACACAATATAGAAAAAAATAGCAAGATGAGGTTACCATGGCATGAGTGAATGGCCTCTATCTATCTAGTACGTCATAGAGCTCTTCATGCCAATTCTCACTCAGGGTCTTAAAGAATTGAGACCAGGAAATGACTTTAGGGAAGCTAGTCAGAACTGTGAACTTCAGAGATGAAGACAGGATAACTATTCTGGAAGACAAAGTATCTCTAACCTTATTATCGCTATACTTCAAGAAACACACATCTAGACTGAATGATAATTTTATGGTACAAGCTCTACCTTTAGACGATAAGCCTAAAAACAGGTAACTAGACATTTCTGCATCTCCTTAAAAACTGGATAGGGACACTGCACACTTTGTACCCTAATACAAAGAACCACAATCCATCCAAATTCTTGTCAAGTTCCATTCAATTAAAAGAATTTTGGTTTTTGCTTCCACAGACAAATCTAATCAATTTTTGCTATCAAAGAAAGGGTAGGGGGAGGACACATGATAGCCAGTCTCCAAGAGGCCCCCAATAATCCTCACCTCAGGAATTCATACTTTTGTGTAGTACCTTCTCACGTATCAGGGTTGATCTGAGTGATTTACAAAATGTAGTGGAAGTGATAGTGTCTGCCCTAAAAGATATTGCAGCTTCCTCTTTGCTCTCTCAGATCACTCATTCTGGGGAAAGCCAGCTGTTGGCTGCCACATAGTAGGGATACTCAAGCAGTCTTGTAAAAAGGTCAACAGGACTTTCTGCCAAACAGCCAGAATCAACTTAACAGCTATGTGAATGAGCCATTTTCTAAGCAGATTCTCCAGGCTAGTCAAAAATTCAAATGACTGTCACCTTGGCTGAAATCTTGACTGTAGCTCATGAAAGACCAAGAACCAGGACCACCCAGGCTGCACTCCAATCCCTTTCTAGCATGCACTTTCACCTTCTGTATTCTAGGTGCTTAAAAGCTAAACACTGTATTTCCCATATGCTCTTGCACCATGCCTTCTACAGGGGACCCATATTCAAACAAATCCACTCAAGATTTAGGAAGCAGAAGTGAGCAAATCAAGGGAGTGGCCAACTACAATGAGATCAAATCTTGGAGTGAAGGTCTTTGATTCTTCTGAGACGACCATGTAGATATTCTACTAAATGATGGCTAGTGATCATATGTTCTAAGCAGCAAGTGCCAGTGGAGTTTCTACTAGAGTAGTAGTATCATGGGGTGTTTCTCATGGCTTGTGTTGTTCCTAACAGTTAACTTTGGTTCCTTGGCACATCTGGAAATTAAGTAGCATATAATATATCCCTGTAGGCTTAAACTAACTAACTGTCTGCTACTCAAACTTGATGTTGCCTGCAACTAAGAACCCACTCTACATGTACACAAACTCTCCTGTCTCACAATACTTGGATTCCTGTCTCATGAATGATTCTCTTCTTTTCCATCACTAATCCCTCTACCTGAGCACTGAATCCTATTCACTCATGCTATTTCTAGAAACTTGCCACATTAGTTATCTCCTTTTCCTCCATCTTCATTCTTTCCCTCTCCACTGGTTACTTCTCCATCAATAACACACTTCTTTCAATCATGCCAACTACCTCATTAAGCTTCACAGAATAATATAAGCTCACTGTCCTCAACTTCCATTCAATGCCCAAATTACCACAACTTGGCTTCCTTAGCCATCACTCACTGAAACAACTATTGCTAAGTATGGCAAGAACCAAACAAGAATCTATAGTCATTTCTCATTTACTGACCCTCTTCTTTTCCATTACTAATCCTTCTACCTGAGCACTGAATGTGAGGGTATTTTATGACATCTCATTTCACTAACCAGAAGTGATGCTGCTGACTTGACTGGCCAAGGTTATGACCCAATCTGCCTCCCTGGCCAAGGGAGAGCCTTCCCTGCCAAAGCTGTAAGCTCTCCAGAGGCTGGCCTTACAGAATAACATGAATCAAGCTTCTTTGGTCAGGGATGTAATCAGTCCCTTTCTTTAAACTTCTCACAAGTCAGAACTTTTCACAAAACCCAAAAAAAATAGCTTATTTTCATTAACTTTCTTTGTGTTGCAATCATTCATTGTCTTTATTTTTAAATCAGTAATATTTTTAGCCAAATGAAATGAGATACCGTCAGTTTTCCTCAATCTGTCTCAGCTCCACTCTTCATCTTCTGGGACCCAATTGATGTGATGCTTTAACAACTATTTATTTCACACCAAACTAGATATCCCTAAAGCATACCAATCTAGCCTCTAGGCATATTTCTTAAATAAAAGCACTAGATCTTTGTAAACCTAAAATTTGCATACTAAAGGAACAAATCAACTATCAAAAGAACTAGTAGTATATGGCAGTTACCTCTAAGCAGAGTTTAAAATTCATTTCAATTTATTATTATTTTTTAAAGAAACAGCTATTAACTTCTTCCCTTTGCAAAACACAGTGTTTAATGGGCCTAGTTAAATTAGAGGTGATAGTGCGAAGCAAGTGTTTTAAATTGGTAAATTCTAAACCTTTTAATACAAGTACATCAGTCAGAAGTTTTAATAAGACTCAGCAGGACAGAGAAGAATTAACAGTCTGTAGGAATCAAAAAGGGGAGATAAGCAATGATAACCTTAATCATTTGCACAGGAATTTATAATTTCATTGCTTAAAGGTTAATGAAATTATGTGGTATTTTGCCCACTCTTATCCAGTAAACTATTTCATCCCTTGGTTTGTACATATTGACTAGCTGAATCATATACAGAAGATATGACTCCTGTTGTCAATTAATCTACTGCATTTTTACTTACATACTCCTAGGTGCACAATTATCATTATCCATTCCAACCAATAGCTGGGTGCTCTAAAACAAAACATAAGGTTTCCAAGAGCATCTCAGAAAAAAAGAACAAAATCATAATCAGAACTCTGAAAAAGTACATTAAGTTGCTAATGTGGCTGTTTTTTAAAAATTAAATGCATTCCTTTATTTACTTTATACTTCAAGTCAGCTACTGCTAAATAGTTGCTTTTGCCAAATATTAGCATAAAATCTACCCTAGCGATTGATGAAAGCATTCAAGACTCATTGTCTGAGGGTAAAGATGGATGAAATGGAAACAATACACACAAACATGAAAAATACCATAACGATTCTAGGCTAAGCAACTGTCTACAAACATCGCACACAAAAACAACACCCTCCTGAGGCCTTGCTTCACTAAGCATCCAGAGGGTTCAGGCTCGGCTGCTTTGCTTAGAACTCAGTTCTTATGGAAAAACTGCAAAGAGCTTCACTTTAGTCAGAGTGGTATTTCCTATCCTGGCTGCATATCAGGATCCCATGAACAGCTTGAAACAAAAACAAAAACAAGAAAATTGACACTGAAGTCTCATAACCAGATGCTGGTTTTATCAGTAATTTTTGGAAGATCCCCAGATGATTTCTTAGGTGCAACTAGAATTGAGAAATACACTATTAAGTACTGGTTCTCAAAGTGTGGGCTCTGGACTAGCAGCAGCAGCAGCTGGAAACATGTTAGAAATGCAAATTCTCAGGCTCCACCCCAGACTTAGTGAATCAGAAACTCTGGAGTGGGGCCTAGTGCTTTAACAAGCCTTTCAGGTAATTTCACTGTACACTAATATTTGAAAAACACTAGAGTAAGAAAGACCAGGGTTTCAATCCTCTCTCCACAATTTACTAGCTGTATGACCCTGGGTCAGCTCTCTAAACTTCAGTTTCCTCATATGCAACATAATAGACTTGGTTACCATTTCTTAAAAACCTAGTACAGTGGTCCCCAACCTTTTTGGCATCAGAGACCGGTTTCATGGAATACAATTTTTCCACAGACTGGCAGTGGGGAAGTGGGGGGAATCATCAAGCATTCGATTCTCAAAAGGAACTGTGCAACCCAGATCCCTCTTATGAGCAGCTCACAACAGGGTTCACACTATGAGAATCCACCACTCGCCTCCAGATGTGTGGCCATATTCCTAACAGGCCATGGACTGGTTACTGGTCCACAGCCTGGAGGTTGGGGACCCTGATCTAGAATGTGCTAATAAACACTTTATATACATTATATAATTTAGCCCTTATAATGAGTTTGCCAGATACACATTATCATTGTACACCAACAGATCATGGAACTCATTCAATTCTGCAAAGCTAGAAGGCAGAATCAGAATTTAAACTCAAGTTTTAAAATTCCAGAATCATTGCTCTTTCTCTACTCCCCAGAAAATTCTTGCTGATCTTTCTTTCTTCCTTCCTTTTTGTCTTTTCTTCTTTCTTCCCCTTTGTCTTCTTTTTTGTCTATCTTCCTTTATTTATTTCTCACTTTCTTTAGGAGGAAGCTTATCTTCCTAACTATAAAGATAGACACTACCTAGCATGTATAGTATTTACTGTGTTTTACAAAGTACTTAGCATTCTGCCATATGACAGAAGGGAAAGAATTAAAATACAAAAAAGAAAGAGGAAGGAGAAATCATAGTAATGAAGTTATGAGCTACTTGGAAAGCCATACATTTTGTAAAACATAGAAACACATATGATTTTGTTCTAAACTGGTGGGTGGAAAACAGAAGTAACTCAGGAGTTCATGAGATTGGAGCTCAAAGCCCAAGGCATGATGCCAGGAGGCAGTCTTACTTACCCTGAAACAAGGAGTAAAAAGTCTCTCCTGCACAGGAGAAGAAACGACAGTTAGAGAATAGTATAGTAGAAAATAAAGCTAAGTAACTAAATGGGACCAGATTGCAACTTAAAGTAATAAGAGTTTAACCTCAATATAGCAAAAATATTTTTTTCACAGACTACTTTTGATGAACTGATAGTAAAAAAGATACAGTTAAAATCAAATCATAGAAACATATTCCAGAAGAAAAAAAATCAACCTAGGGTTATACTAGAAAAATACAGGCAAATAAAAAGTCATTTTTGTTACTAGAAGTGTTAAATATGATCCACACTTTACTATAGCATTTCCATAGGCTATTCGTATTCACTCTATAATATTTTCAATCATCCACATAGCCAACCAAAATTGATCACATTCAGCTAGGTATGAAGGATAAAAAATATAAATAAGATACTGACTCAGGGCATATGGAGCAGCTTTATGTAAAAAAAAAAAAGACAGTCAAATGTTCTACGCAACATTAACATAAAGTTATTAAGAATTCCAAAGGCCACACTATAGACAGACCAATTCTTAGGAATGACTTCTGTGAAATTCCTGAAAGTCAATGAGGTATAAGCCAGCCAAAATGTTCTGCATACAACATATAAGAGTACTTTGTCTATGTTAGTATCATAATCATCAGCTCACAAGTGGAGTATCCCCAGTTCATCCACATTTAGGCTTACATATGGCTAAGAAAGGCAGGCAAACATAAAACCAAGAAGTAAGCTTTTTAACATTCACACCATTCATTCCATTTCTCCCAAAGAGCTAAAGAAAAGCTATGCTCAGAAACCCGCTGGAAGAGTCTACCTATGTATTAATGAGGGAAAATTGCAAGGCACAACAGAATGACTGAATTCATTAGCATCTAAGGTTTTTAACTCTGTCAATAATAGTCCAATGCTGTACAACATCTTTAGTTCTACCATAACCTGACAATTCCATAATGCCAATTTGCCTCTGAGAACCAATTTTAAAGCATGTACATATAGCCACCAGACTGTGCTTATTTTTTTCTCAGAATAAATGTGACCTGAATTTCCTATTAAATTAGGAATAATAGCATTTTGCAAACTAAATATTTAAGAAACAGTAATGAATCTTTATTGAAGCTGTTTGTTAGTAACTTACACAAATATAATCAAAGAACTGAATCTCAGGGTTAGAAATGACTTGAAAGGTCACCCGATAAAACGCTAGCTTTTATCCCACATGATATCTAGGCCTCATATAGTGTTAAAAATTAAAACAATGACGTCAAAAACAATCGAGTAATAAATTTCCCTGGCCCCAAAATATACAATTCATATACACGACTGTATTTTACTAAAGTTAAATCACCTGTCATCTCATTCTTTAATAATATAAATCATATACGACTATGTGGCAGGACTAGAAGTTTGGTACTTGACAGCATTTCAATTTCAATAAAAGTGGTTGGTATAAAATCATCTTTTAAAATATTCAGCCCACGTTATACAGATATTCATATGTACTTGCATTTATAAGCATTAAAATACTTATTTAGATTTACTGGAGCTATACCTGCTGTCAAGAAACAAAAAAGTTGTGAAGGTTGATCAAACACATCTTTGCCTCAAGTATCATGTTAATGTTTTCCACTAACACGGTCCTAAAAGTTAACAGTCAAACGAATCCAAAGGTTTCTCTTTATTTCTATATTTAAATCATCACGGGTTTGATCAAGCATGCAAATCCCTTTGGGCTCAGGGTTCCCATCAAATGTCTTATGGAAACATTAAAAATTGAATGGGCATAAACAACTCCAACAGTGCGGAGCTCATGACAGCACTGCTGTGATCTGTGTGTTTCATGTACAACAACATTGGGGAAGTTTGCAAGGGAATATGAGCAACTAATTACTGTCTTTTGCTTGAGGGCAGGTGTGCTGATCTCTACAGGTGTCTCTGCAGCACTCAGCCCAATGCATTGCCTCTTGAAGATACTCACTGTAACGACTTGCTGAAGCACCGCAAAACATCTGAAAGAATACCAAACTGTTGGGTGTTCAGGAGGAAACATGTTGTGACTTCTTAAAGTTATCACTAAAGAGAAACTGCAGCTGGGAAAGCTTTGTATTGTTTGTGAAAGAACAGTATAGAACAAAATTAAAAGTAAATAAGTAGGATACTAATATTGTCCTAATAAGTACAGAAAGTTTTTCAAAGAAAATACTGCTATTCTCTAAGCAAAAAATTTAAGAAACTAAATTATAATCTTATGGTGGACCATCTTTTTCATCTTTGAAAACTTAGTGGACAGTGTTGGGAATATAGCTGTATAAAGACTGAAAAGAAATCTCAGAAAGTACCCATTATAAGAAATTAGTAAATAAAATGGTCATCTAAAGATAGAACAGGTAAGACACACAATTCACATGTAATGCCACCTACTGCATTAATATTCCTTGAGATCTTTCCCATAATACTTGGGAAAAAAAATATGCTTAATGAAGAAAAAACCCAAACATAAACCTGAGATAAACATCCCCTGCTACCTGCACAATCTTGATCAAGAAACAAAACCTCTCTAAGCTTCAATTTTCTCATCTAATAACAAACAAGACCCACCCAATCAGGGGTGTTATTAAATAAGACAGTATCCCTTAACTATTTGGCATGGGACTTGGCATAAAATAAGTACTTAATAAACTGTAATTAGCATCATGAAAATTTTCTAAAGACATTAGTCTGCTGTTATTAGTAGAGTACTAGCCTGTCGAAACACATCTTGGAAGGTAAAGATTCATCAGTGACACACTATTTTTAAAGTATGTGATATGTGCCAGGCTCGGAGGCTCAGCCTGTAATCCCACGCTTTGGGAGGCTGAGGTGAGTGGATTGCCTGAGCCCGCGGGTTCGAGACCCGCCTGGGCAACTTGGCAAGACCTCATCTCTACAAAAAATCAAAAAATCAGCCAGGCATGGTAGCACATGCCTGTAATTCCGGCTACTCGGAAGGCTGAGGCGGAAGGATTGTCAGAGCCCAGCAGGTCGGGAGCAGCCACTGCACTCCAGTCTAGGTGATAGAGTGAGACTCCAACTCAAAAACAAAAGCAAAATGCGATATGCATAGTGCATCTTTTTAAGTAAAAATATATGACCAGGCTTTTGAGCAGTCAATAGCAAACACAGAGAGAAAATCTTTAACTAATTCTTTACTTTTTCTGAGTAATCATTCATCTTAGTGAAAAGTACTTACCTGTAATATTGAAAATCTGTAGAAGTTAATTGTGTTTTAAAACAACAAAAAAAAGTAATCATACTATTTAAAACTTCATCTGCTTAGGAAAGAATCTCTGACAGAATCAAAGTAAATGTTCTTAGGCGATGAATCTTCTGAGAATAAACAAATACCTAGAAATGAAAATATAAGATTTATACCAATTATTTTCATGCAAAATTCTGTTTTTCTTTAACCAAACGGAATTAAGATGGTATTTCAGATCATAATTACTACTGTCAACTGTGTAAACAAAATATCATTCAGTTTTTTTTAAAAAATCAATAAAGCAAGAGTTAAAATTGTTTAGCCTATCCACCTCAAAACTCCAGTCTAAAGGAGGAGACAACCATATAGATAAAGAGGTGTGTGTGCTTGTGTGTGTATATGTATATGCGCACATGCAAAGTACTAAGGGAGATACATCAGAAGACAATTCCTTTTGCCTGACATAAATCAAAGAAGCTTCAAACAACTGATCATAGCTGGGTGAAATAAGGCCTACAAAACAAATTCAGAGCTCCAGGTTATAGGCCTCCAAGACAGAACACAGCACTACATCCCACACTCTCCTCCCGTGGATCTACATGCCTTCATTTTCTTAACATAGAAGACACTCTGCTACCACCTGGCTCCTCCAGTCCTTCTGCCTTGAATCCCTCTTTCATCCTCCTCATCTTTAAAGTTTTTAAAAATATGATACCCTTCTACCCAGACATTCTTCTTCTATGTACTTTTCTTATACAGTTAATCAAAGAATCAAAAAAGGCTTTAGACTTTGCAACAACAAGCTGGAAGACAATGGAACATGAGCATTTACTTCAAAAAATATGATGGAAAGTGATTTCCAATTTAGAATTTAATTATTCAAGCAAATGATACATCAATTGAGGAAACAAAATAAAGATTTTTTTCCGCACATGCTCTTTCTCAGGAAACTACCACAGGATATATATCACAAAAATGTCAGAGTAAGACACGAAGAAAAATAATATGAGATTCAAGAAAATGCAAAGGGAGTACCCAGGTTAACAGCAAAGAATCCCTGAAGAGTGCAGGCCTACAGAATGAGATAAGAGGAGAATGGAAGTTTCCTGGAAGAATGTCTTCAATAAAAAAACTAAAACATATTAATTATCTGATGTAATTCCCCTTATGGAAAATTTTAATAATAAGTCACTCAGAAGAGTTATTAAGAGAACAAAAAACTAAGTTACTAGAAAAACAAGGCCTAATTAACTTCATGAAAAACAAAGTCAGAAAAAAACTTTTCATCAGAGTTCATTATAACACTCAGCTATGAAAAATACTTACATAGTATAATAATGGAAAACTAAAACTAAATTAGTCAAAAATTGTAATTTAACTAATACTGGGAATATGAGAAAAAAGAGATGGCTATGTAAAAGACTATAATATAAAGTCAACAATGTCTAAAATAAATAAATCGAAAGAAAGCTGGGCTCGGTGGCTCAGCCTGTAATCCGCGCCTTTGGGAGGCTGAGGTGAGTGGACTGCCTGAGCCTGCGGGTTCGAGACCCGCCTGGGCAGCGAGATGTCATCTCTACAATAAATAAAAAAAAAAATTAGCCGGGCGTGGTAGCGCATGCCTGTAATTCCAGCTACTTGGAGGGCTGAGGCGGAAGGATCGCCGGAGCCCAGCAGGTCGAGGCTGTGGTGGCCGGGAGCGGCCACTGCACTCCAGTCTGGGCGACAGAGTGAGACTCCAACTCAAAACAAAAACAAAATAAATCGAAAGATAGCAAACGCATTGTAAGTAATTTAGCAATATGGAGACATAAAATAACTACAAGGAACAAATAAAAGGGTTAAAAATGGATGTCTCCAATACCTTAAGAAATAAGATAGACAAGTGGGACCTCATCAAACTAACAAGCTTCTGCAAAGCAAAAGAAACCATCAAGAGAGCAGTGAGACAGCCCACAGAATGGGAAAAAAAATTTGCCAACTATATATCTGACAAAGGCCTAACATCTAGGATCTACAAGGAACTCAAATGTGCTGAAAGGAAAAAAACAAACAGTCCCATTAAAAAATGGGCAAATGACATGAATAGACACTTCTCAAAAGAAGATATATGGGCAGCCAACAGACACATGGAAAAGTGCTCAGCCACACTCATCATCAGAGAAATGCAAATCAAAACCACGTTGAAATACCACTAACCCCAGTAAGAATGGCCATCATTAATAAAACAAACAACAATGGATGCTGGCGAGGATGCAGAGAAAAAAGGAACACTTCTGCACTGCTGGTGGGAATGCAAACTAGTGCAACCTCTCTGGAAAACCGTGTGGCAATTTCTGAAAGAACTAGAAATTGACCTTCCATATCACCCAGCAATTCCCCTACTGGGAATATACACGGAGGAACTCAAATATGTCTACAAAAAAGATACCCGCACACGTATGTTTGTTGCAGTTCTATTCGCAATAGCAAAAACACAGAACCAACCATGCTGTCTATTGAAACTAGACTGGATTTTAAAAAATGTGGTACATATACACAATGGACTATTATGCAGCCATAAAAAAAGACAAACATATGGACTTCGCAGCAACTTGGATGGAGTCAGAATCAATTATACTCAGTGGTCTATCACAGAAACAAAGAACAGAGTACCATATGTTCTCACTCATAAGCGAACCTTGAACAATTATACTATAAGAAAAGGATTGGCAGTAGTGGGAAACTGTCAGGGGAGGGGGATGGGATTGGCAGTTGAGGGAAATTGCTAGGGGAGGGAGGGGCATACGTTATCAAAAGGGAACCTGCATAATCAATGTTTGTATAACTAACCCTGAATTGTACCCCACATCTTTATAATATAAATAAATAAATAAAATTTTTTTTAAAAGATGCCTCCAGAGAAAGGGAAGTGAAACAGTAGGCAAGGAACCACTGTACTGTATTTTCTAATAGGTCTTTAAAAACTATTAGAACTGTAATAATTAATAATTAATGTTTTAAAATAATCAGCCATGTTCATGAGGATTTTTTTTTTTTTTTTTTTTTTTTTTTTGAGTCAGAGTCTCACTCTGTCACCCAGGTTGGAGTGCAGTGGTACACTCACAGACACCGCAGCCTCAACCTGCTGGGCTCAGGCGAGTCTTTCACTTCAGCTTTCCAAGTAGGCGCATGCCACCATGCCTGGCTAAATTTTTTTATTTATTGTAGAGACGAGGTCTTACCAAGTTGCCGAGGCTGGTCTCAAACCCCTGGGCTCAGGCAATCCTCTCGCCTCAGCCTCCCAAAGTGCTGGGATTACAGGCATTAGACACCGCGAATGGCCATGAGGATGTTTTTGACAGTGTTTTTTCATACTCGCAAAAAACAGAAAGAATCTAAATATTCAGCAATAGAGGGCTGGTTAAATAAGTTACACTATATCTATGATAGTTACACTATATCTATGATAGTTAAATGATTATGTAGTCATTTATGATGTTTCCAAAAAATATGTAGTGACATAGTGAAATGTTCATATTATGAAATGAAAGATGACAGGTCAAAAAACAGCTAAAGTACAAAACAATGAAATATACATGAAAATATGAATGAAAATTTTAGAATTTTTCTTTTTCTAGTTTTACATTTCTGGTTTCCAGGATTTTCTAAAGTAAATAGTAACTTTAGAAATAGAAAATAAGTTGTAAAATGTTTTATGCAACTCATCACTCAAGGCCCTATTTAAATAGTGTCACCTCATGATGTCCAAGCCAGAATTAACTCCTCCTTCCCACTGTAGTTTTTATATATGCCACTATTAGGACACTTGTACAATCTGCTATGTAACACAACTAATTGCTTCTGTCCTTACACTTGATTTAACCTGCTGAAAAGAGTACCATGTCTAATTCAACACAGTGTAGGAATATGAACGGAATATACCTAGACTTCTGAAGACAATCCCCCTAAATGAGGAAACTCCAAAGACAGTCCAAGCAAAGTTTGCTTTTGGGGGGTCTTTGTGTGTGTGTGTGTTTTGAGCTGGCGTCTCGTCGCCCAGGCTGGAGTACAGTGCCACACTTATGGCCACCCCGGTGTCAACCTGCTGGGCTCCGGCGATCCTTCCACCTCAGTCTTCCAAGTAGCTGAAACTACAGGCAGGCCCTACTACGCCCAGCTAATTTTTTTTTATTTATTGTAGAGATGAGGTCTTGCCAAGTTGCCAGGGCTGGTCTCAAATCCATGGGCTCAGGCAATCCACTTGCTTCGGCTGCCCAAAGTACTGGGATTACAGGCTGAGCCACTGAGCCCAGCCGGGTTTTTGTTTTATAAACTTAAAAGAAGTATTGACTGACTAGCTTAGAGAAGGTTAATAATAATGTAAGTTACTCACATCAGATCATTCTTTAGTCCCATCTCATATATAATGTCTCTCAAACTGACTTCTGAAAACATTTTGTCCTTTGAAGGCTTCAGTGAGGCAGAGTTCAAATGTAGATCTTCGGGATTTCTTAATAGATGCATATTTACCACCTC
Source organism: Cephalopachus bancanus (assembly GCA_027257055.1). Taxonomy (NCBI): domain Eukaryota; kingdom Metazoa; phylum Chordata; class Mammalia; order Primates; family Tarsiidae; genus Cephalopachus; species Cephalopachus bancanus. The sequence continues at coordinate 7,349,224 of JAPVLO010000031.1, read as the reverse complement.
AAAATGCCATTTACTTAAGGATTTGATTCACGGAACATGAGTTACTCATAGTTTTACTATAGATAAATTTGAATTAGGATTATTTGTCTATGTGAATATAGGATTTCCAAATGAAGTAGAAATTTAAACATACAGCGGAGCATATATGACTTTCAAAATGTTTGGCTTTTATTTAGAACTAGTTTCAAAATGACTAATAAATGAAGCAGCACAAATTCTAGAAACAGAACCTTTCTGGGCAAAACCAGAAAACTCCACTCATTCTTGTATGCAAAGGATTTTCTATATAAAGGAATACATCTTCATTATATTTGGCAAAAAGGGGGGGGGGATTCTAATATTTCATCCTGGTAGGGCTGTTTTATCCATGAGATCAAGTGTTACATTTTAGTATGCTTTTGGAATAGGCCATGCATGAGTAAGAGGAGTCACAAAGAACAGAATGTTATGAAGTAAAGAGCTATTTTATCCACTCTCAGTCTTCCATTTCCAGTGGTCTGAGCAGGAGGGCATAAGGACAAGGTAAATGGTCTTTTACAGATGGAGGTTAAACTGTCTACTGAGTGATAATTGTATGGAAAACAGATGGAATTAGAGACTAAAGATACAACAGATCTGTAGATTTTTTTTCTTAAATTGTTATCAACTCTGAAAACAAATTTTAAAAGTAGATAAGTACAAAAAGATACTTTGTTTTAGAAAATAACATGCCATGGGTTAGCTTTATACAGAGGGTGCCAAACAAAGTATACACATTTTAAGAAAGGAAAAAAAAACTATTAAAATTGTAATACATATATATACTGGAAACAAAAAAATGAATACAAGTCACATTTGACTTCTGCAATTACAGGAGGTGCTCAAAGTGGTTACCATCAGCAACCTGGCACTTCTGATTACAGTGAACATCTCTCAGGATGTGAATACATTTTTTTCAGTATATTAAGTTAGATGCAATATAGATTTAAATTATTACAAAGAGGAGAATGGGCAGAAAATACCAAAAATGTTAGGAGTAACATCAACTAAACTTTATTAAAGTATCTTAAAAATTGTAACAAAACATATGGTTTATTTTTACAAAATTCAAATACCATCAATTTTTCAAAAACATATCTTCTGCATCAAAATATACTCTTAAGAATTCTACAAAATACAAACCAAACTATAATACAGACAGCAGATCAGAAACTGCCCAGGAGCAGAAATGCAGGCATTGACTTCAAGAGGACACAGGGAAACTTTCTGGGGCGATAGCAATGTTCCAAGTCATAAATGTGGTGACAGTTGCACAGCTGTATCCTTTTATCAAAACTCATCACACTGCCCACTTAAACTGGACACAGTCTGTTGTAAGTAAATTAGACCTAGACAAAATTGATATTAAAAAATACATCGTAATAGCCAATCATGGCTGATAATCACAATAATTTCCTAAGAACTTTTATGTAAATTAATGTTTCTAACACAAGGTTAAAGATATTATGAGTAAAAACTAGCTGTGTGAAAGCATTAGTTTATAGGTACCCATCATATTAACCTCTTACTGAGCTCAAGATACAGCCACCTAAACTGTATATTACCTTATTTTACTGGTTAGTCTTTTTTCCTGAATTAGTCTTTAATGCTAAATAAATAAGTAAGTACCACATATTTATTCGCATTCTCCAAGATATGGCCCAATTTGTTTTATAAAACCAAGTTTTTATACATTGACTTATACCATGCAATAGTTCAGACAAGTAGTTATGTCTTTCTTAATAATAAAAAAGCACACAGATTTCAAAAAAGTAAAAGAATAGCTATCTTGATTTCTCATACTAGATATTACTTTAGAAGATTAATAGAAATTACTTCATAACCATATCATTCCATTTTTTAAAATGTAAAATTTTAAAATAGTCAAAATAAACTTATAGAACTAGCTATTATACAAAAGTACAGTTCTTTTGAAGTGGAAATATTACTGTTTTATTTTTTTCCATTGTGACACTTTCCACTGCAAATTTTGCTAAAATGATTACAAAAATGTATTAATTTTTTAAAATATGACATATTGTCTCACACTTAATGATCAAAATTGGTTTGTGATAACTTGCTTCTCACCAAAGACAATTTACATCTTTGTAATGAAAAGATGCTCAATCATCATATGTTATTAGGGAATTGCAAACTAAAACAATGAGATACCACTACATACTTAGAAAAGCTAACATCCAAAACACTGACAATGCCAAATACTAAAAAAAATGTGGAACAACAAGAACTCTCATTTACTTCTAGAGGAACTACAAAATACTATTGCCACTGTTAAGGGCAATTTTGCAGTTTCTTACAAAATTAACCATGCTCTTTCCATACAATCCAGCAACCGTGCTCCTTGGTACTTATCCAAATGAACTGAAAATCTATGTATGTGCAAAAACCTGCACAAAAATGTGTTTAGTGGCTTTATTCAAAATTGCCAAAACTTGGAAGTAACCAATATGTCCCTCAAAAAGTAAATGGAAAAGCAAACTATGGTACATCCATACAATAGAATATTATTTAGTACGAAAAATAAATGAGCTATCAAGCTGTGAAACACAGGGAGGAACACATATAGCTAAGTGAAAAAAAGCCAGTGTGAAAATATTGCAAAAGTTTAAGATTTCAACTATATAACATTCTGGAAAAGGCGAAACTATGAAGACAGCGAAAGGATCAGTGGTGTCAGGGATTCTGAGGGAGGCAAAGAAGGAAGGATGCATAGGTAAAGAACAGAGGATTTTTAGGGCAGTGAAGCTATTCTGTGGGATGCCTAAAAAGGTGAGTACATATCATTATACATTTGTCAAAACCCACAGAATATGCAGTACATAGAGTGAACCTTAATTTAAGGACTGTAGTTGATGATGATGTATAAATGTTGGTTCATCAGTTGTAACAAACACACCACTAAGGGTGATGGGAACGTTGATGGTGGGAAAGGCTAGAGACAGGAAAAGATAAAGTTTATGAATTATTTAATTAATTGCACAAGACATATTTTATTTCCACTAAAAGTCCAGATCTTGTGAAGTTTAATATGATAATGTAATGCACTGATTCTCGCGGTCATACAACCAAAAGTATCCACCTTTTCTTTAAAACATGTCAGATCTTTGAAAAATATCTTTCTCCAAGAGAAATTGAGGGTATATTTTTTAAAATTCATGCTTGAAGACCTCACAATACAAAAAATATGAAAGAATTTTAAAATATATTAAACATTATCAAGTTTAATTTAGACATCTGCTTTCAAAAACAAAAACTAAAGTCTAGCGTTAGGATCTTCCACCAAGAGATTCTTAAGAACACAGACACAGCAAATTGACTAAAAAAAAAAAAAAAAAAAGAAAGAAAGAAAGAAAAAGGACAGAAGGAAGAAGACACTATTACCCCAGACTCTACTCCAGAAACAAACTGAAAAAAAAAGAATGAAAAATATTGAATACTTCATCACCAATGAAACCAAGACACAGTTAAAACCACAAACTATTTTTTTAATCTGCCAAATTATGTGATATCTGGAATCAAAGTGAGGAGTAATGCTGAGAGCCAAACCACACCTCCTCAGATCTCAAGAAGAATAAAGACATTCCTAAAAGTAAAATGTTTCTAAAGTCCATTCCAGCAAACTCTGATCGGAGTTATAATATTTGGTTTCTAACTAGAGGAGAATATGAAGGTTTCTCCAAAAAAATGTTTACACCACAGAAGGATAGAGGAAAACCCAACAAGACACTTGTATTGTCAATGACCTATCTTCCTAGCTCAGAGAGACTGAGAAATGGGGTCAAAGAAAGGGGAGGTAACTATCACCAAACTACTTACTACTACACAGACTCCTGTGACTCACAGGCCTGAAAGTCAGAGTGACCTTCACAGCCTACAAACTGAAATGAGACATGTCCCAAGAGCCAAAGAAATACATTAGGTTAAGGAGTATTTGAGATAACAAACCCAAACAGAAGTACAAACTGATGTCATTTATCTCTTCCTCTCTACCACTCAATACATGCATCTGATCTTACACTTTTTTCAGGCAATACCTGTTCTGAATAAAACTGAACACTTTCAAAAATGAGTAACAACCAGAAAGGAATCAGCAAAGAAGCAATACAGAACTACCAATGACTGGGGTGGAGAGAAATAGGCAAATAGCAAATTAAGAAAAGAAACTATCATAGGAAATAAAAGAAGTTACACAAATAATTTTCCAGTCTAAAAAAAAATTATAAAGAATATGAGCTCCTCAAAGTAAACGGGCTCAAAGAAATTTATGAAATGTCTAAGAAAAGACAACTAAAGGAAACAAAAAAGCAAATCGGCAGGGTAAGAGGAAAGCTGGAGACAGGAAAAAAAATCACATAAAGCTACCAATTAAAAAAACAACAAAAAGAAAAGATACTCAGTACTAAAACAGGGAAAGAAGGTACAGGCATTTTTTTAAAATGACATAAAATGAAATGAATAAGAGGGGAAATGAAAAATATAGAAAGGCAATAAGATCCAGTTAATACATATTTAATATTCTTATAAAAAATTTTTTTAATGGAACAGAAAAAAAAGGCAAAGATGTAACAGAAAAAAACATTTTGGGGAAAGGAAGAAATACTTTTTAAAAAAATGTTACAAAAAAACTGAATTTCAGGCAATTACACTAAAATACATTCTTGTTAGGTTGTAGAATCTAAGAGAGAGAAAACATAAAAATAAATATGAATTAATTAGATATCCCAACAGGAAAATAAACTCTGGCCTTAGACTTTTCTATGGCATTAATTATCAATATCTGGAGATGGTAGGGCAATGTCTAATGCCAAAGTTCTAAGGCAAAGATATGAAACCCAATTAAGTGCGGCCCAACCAATCTGATCATAAGCTTAAAAACAACCTACAAACACTTTCAAGCTTTCAATTACTCAAGAAATACAACATCCTTGAGCTCTTTGTAAGAAAAATATATATAAACATATAGGTAGATATATAAAGAGAGAGATATAGGTGTCACCAACTAAGAAGAGAGAACTCTCTGATCATTAAATTCAGCCAGCCAAGAAATGAATAAAAATAAAGAATAAAAAAATAAAGTGGAGATATGTGTTGCTATAAATAATGACTAAGTTATTTTTGTAGGGTGGACATAAAGCAGATTCTTTGTCTTCTGAATGAATAGGTTTTTACAGAAAGAAGCCATATTCTCATGATATGATTAATATACTAGGCTACTTTAATGCCACTTCCCATTATCAAGTGCAAAAATAAAAAGAATAAAAATGTACACCATATTCTAGTAGGTCAGAACTGTCCCTATAACCTATAGGTACCCCAAAGAAACTGGGTTTTTCCTTTACTGGTCTTCCAGAAATAGGATGACAGTCAATGGACATTAGCATGCATACCTTAAGTGGCATTTCCAATAGCCCCTCGATGTCCAGGGAGATAGCCACTGGACCTCTGCTTTTATGAAGCAAACTGGATATACTACTGACACTTTTGGAGAATGACTAGACATTCTGGGGTTTTGCTACTTAGTCGCAAATAATCCACCAGCATTTTTCAAAAATTTACATAACTAAAAAAAATCAACTCTTACATTTGGAGGATTACATTGAAACTAAAACACAAACTGCTATTTTATAATCAAAGTGCATACTCCAACTTAATTTTGCTCTGTAGGATTCAGTGTCTCAGTCCACTGACCAAAGAGATTTATTCTTTAAAAAAAAATTAAAAGTAAAAAGTAGTACTTGTTTGAGGGCACTGGTTCCCCAGGATGAAATTTTCGCAGGGATCACTTCTCAAGACAATTTGCCAAGATAAAAAAGTAGGTAATAAGCACTGAATGCTTCTAAATATAAAACTAAGACTAAATAACTGTGAAAATAATTATAAAAAGAATGCAAATGTTGCCCAGCTTGACATGCTACAAGTTTAATATAGCTAATAAAAATTAGGAAAGAGAAAGAAAACATGCTAATTTCTTACTTTTCATAGCAAGAAATAAATTGATATGATAATATATAGTTAATTTGTAACATATAGTGATCCTGATCTCAATATTTTTCATAATTTTTCTTCCAACTTTAATAAAAACACTTAAGAATTTCTTACTATAAAAGATCACTTATTATCCTATTACTATAATTCCTTTAGTTTTAATTTCTTTTACTTCTGTCAGAAGCAAGTAAGATTATTTTTACTTAATTACAAATAGTAGATAGGATACGCCTGTCCTTATCTTTTTTTTCTTATTTTACCACCTATAAATATATATATTTGTGTGGGCGTAGATGTGGATGTGGAGAAAGAAAAAATGTCCAGTGATGTTCCAAATCATAATGATTATTTATGTGTAGTAGAAATTGTTTTTTTTAATTTTTCATCCTTTTCTTATTGTTTATTATTTTTATAGTGAGTATATAATCTTTTAATTCCAATCTGTATTTTAGGAACTTGGTAGGGTAACATCATTGAAATCATGAATCAGACTCAAAACGGCAAATCACATATGCTCCCACATACTTCTGTACGTATTCATTTATTCATTCATTCATTCATTCAACCAGTAACTAGTGCCCACTATGTAGAAGAAATTAAGCAGATATTAAACTGCCTTAGACATCTCAAGTGAGTACCATCAAATATTTAATAGAAGAAAGTTTATAATTATTATAAAACATACATAAAACATGCAATGTTCTAATAAAAATTATCAATCTTAAGAAATGTAAAACCTGAAAGAATAAACACAACATAAACAGTACTAACAAAATTTAAATATTTAATTCATACTTAGTGAATACTATAATGTCTTTGCAATATAATGTATATGGAGTATTTTTTTAAAGGGTTATCTTATTCTAACTTTTAACTAAATAGAAAGCAAAATACACATAAATTAAAATGGTATCTCAACATAGAGGTATAGGGTTTGAGCACTTCTACTTAGAAAAGGAACCACACTTCCCATTCTAGCATAAAATATTCTCTCTTACTCTGTTTTCTAGGTATCCAGTATCTTCTACCTCAGGATATTCCCTTGAGTTACCTCCTCCCATACAGCTTACTAGTCTAATGGTCTTTTTGGCATAAGGGGGAAATGCTAATGCTTTCTTAGCATATTTTTCCCTATGAACACATTTAATCAAGTGCCACAGCTCTAATTATTCATCTCATAACTGTGTTGTTCTTTTTAAGAAACAATCACTAAGAATTTACATGAATGAACAAAGTGATGGAAATCACCAAACTATAGTAAACTATTTACCAGAAAAATTCTAAATTTGGGGGGGGCAGGGATGATATTTAAACAAACAAAAAATTACTGTGCAAAACATAAAAAGAGATATTTTTAAAAATTTATATATATAAAAATACATTATATATGTGTGTGTACACACACACACACACACACACACACACACACATTAATACATCCTCAGTTTATATCTGTTTTTGCTCTGTAATGAGGGAAAACCCAGATAACAACTTTTGAAAAGGTTAAATACAATTTCCCCCAGTCGCTTTTTGAAACCCACATATATAATGACATTTGTTAGCTGAGTCTCCACATATGGCTTGCAGAAAAGTGGTAAACATTCTCAACAATGATGCAAAATGCAGGTACGCAACAGGAAATGCTAAAAAGTGTACTATTTATACAGTGTTGAAAGCTCTTGAGGAGATGATTCAAAAGTATTTTAAAACCATTCTTTGAAACTTGAAGTAAGTGCATTTAGCACCAAAACACAGATTTTATAAATATGAATGATGAACTTTATATAAATTATGAATTGCATATATCTTGCCATTTTTGAAAGTGTTTTGCTAGAAGACAATATGATTATGCATCACCTTCTTTTTATTTTTTTGCCCCATGCTTTTTCATACCAACATATTAGAATTCAGAGGGGGGAAAATGAAACTGACCCATTCAAGCACCTTTGATACAAGCATATCCAATTTTCTCTCCACAGTAAGAGTAAAGGATGAAGAGAGAAAGAGACAAAAGGAGAAGCAGAAACAAGATGGAAAGTGAGACTGTAGGTAGAGGCAAGAATGAGACATGTGGGCTTATAACATAGTGCTGTTCTCCCACAGAATGGAAATGGCAACAATGACACAAGATATACATTTAAAAGGTCACAAAAATGAGCCATGAACCATGGCTAGAAAATGTAAGATTATTTAGTGAGTAAGGCACTGCCACCCAGCTCGGGTACCAACATTGACCACCATTACCACAGACAATGGGACATAGTGTTGTACTGCTCCTCATTAGAAAGTCCAGTGTAGTGCCTGCTATTAAAGTTGCTGCTCTTAAGGGTTTTGGCCAAGAGCAGCAACAATGAAGCATAATTGAAAGAGCATGGTATTGGTAATCCTTTAGAGCTAGGCTCACAACCCACATCGTCTAGTTCTAGTTGCAAGATTACTTCACCTCTGTCAGTGGTTCCTCATTAGCAAAATGTGTATTACTACAATCAGGTCAAAGGACTGTCACAAAAAATAGCTGAGGTGACACTTGTAAAGCACCTGTTCACTCCTTAGCAGAAAAGCAGCAAGTTTTCAACATACGAGCTCCCTTCACTGTCCCTCTTTCACTCCTTCATGTTTTCAATTTTTTTTCACTCCATTTTTTAACTAACACATTTAAGACATTTAAAATTACTTCCTAGGACTAACAAGAAAAGCTGCCAATTTAAGTTTTAATGTACTGTTTTTAGATACTATACATTGACATAGATAACCTCTGTAGGTCCCCTTTACCCCTATGGAATATATCACTCAGATGAATAGGGAACAAGGGTATCACAGTGCAAAAGTGACTGGACTTGGGTCCTGGTCATGGTTCTACTGATCATGTGCTGTATGGCAAGTTACACCTGCCCTGGATCTCAGTTTCCTCATCTAGAACATAAGAGGACTAAACTAGACTAGCACACCTTCTGGCTTTAAAATGGTATTCTATTGTCTAAATATTGCTTAAAATTCAACTGGGCTAGGTATTAGGCAAGGCAAAAAAATAAGTACAAGGCTCACTTAAATACAAAGATCTGATAAGCTCCTAGAGAGAAAAGAGACAGATACATGACAATTAACTTATAAGAGAACTATTCATGTATACCAGTGGTCCCCAACTTTTTTGGCATCAGGGACTGGTTTCATGGAAGACAATTTTTCCATGGATGGGGGAGTGTGGCAGTGAGGGAGAAGGGGGAGTCATCAGGCATTAGATTCGCATAAGGAATGCGCAACCTAGATACCTCACATGCACAGTTCATGATAGGGTTCAAGCTCCTATAAGAATCTGATGCCGACACCGATCTGACAGAATACCGAGCTCCAGCTCACCCGCCGCTTACCTCCTGCTGTGCAGCCTGGTTCCTAGCAGGCCATGGACAGTTCCTAACAGGCCATGGATTGGTACTAGTCCACAGTCCAGCAGTTTGGGACCCCTGATATATACAACAAAAGCACTATGATAGAAGCATTGCGTAATAATATTTAAAAATTATAAAATAAAAAGTAATGCCTTGTACAAAACAACTGGGGGAGGAGAGAAGTTGTGGAAATAGGCTGAACTAAGAAGCAAGATAAGAGTCAGAAGCAGAACTTAAGTTCTCAAGCCTCCTGAACCTCATGTTTAAAGCGCAGATAATAACACCTAACATTTATTTGTCAAAACACAAAGGTGTTAAATTACATGATCTATTAAGGGTCTATTGAGAGTGAATATCATAAGTTCTATGGTAGGATACAGATCATAATAAAAATTAAAAATCTGGAAAAGAGACCTTACTATGGGGAAAAAAAAGAATTTAGAGGGGAGAGAACTGATTTGAGAGACCTTTCACAATCTGCTCCAACTGTCCTTTCTAGCATCATTTCTCATATACCACCACCACCAAATCTCACACTCTTGGCTTTAGGGGGCTATTCACCACACCCTGATTTTGGTACCAAGTGAGTGAAAATAAGGAATCATTAACTTAAAAACAAAACCGGCCAGGCACACATCGGTAATTCCAGCACTTTGGGAGGCTGAGACGGGAGGATCGTTTGAGCCCAGAAGTTCGAGACCAGCCTGGGCAACATAGTGAGACCACATTGCTACAAAAAATGCAAAAATTAATCGGTCATGCCTGTAGTCCAGCTACTCAGGAATCTGAGACAGTGGGGATTAGCTTGAGCCTAGGAGTTTGAGGCTATCGTGAGCCACAGTTGTGCCACGCACTCCAGCTTGGGTGACAGAGTGAGACTGACTCAAAAATATAAAAAATAAAATAAAAATAAAATGGATCAAAACAGAGATATGAAAATACTCCTGCTTCTCTAGCTTTAAGACTTCCCTATGATCTGACAAACTATTTCAACAGAGCTAAAGAGAGAATGCATCATTTAGAAGGTATGGGAAAAAGGAATGAGAGGGCTGGTCAGCAAAGGAATCCAAGAAGCCACCTCGGCAAGTGTTGACAAAATCAAACTAAGCTACTACAGGAATGGAAGTGTTGGCTGAGTTGACTCCAATAATATGGTTTCCTTGGCAGAGCTATTCCTATGATGGATAAGATGGCCTCAAGCTAACTAGCTGGGGGACTCTTCAAACAAACAACCCTCCTGGTTCTCTTTCCATACTCAACAGATAGTCTGCTGGCAATATGGCTTTCCATTGCCTGAACAGAGGGCACTGGTCAGAAGAGGGAGAGTGTACTGAGTCAACCTGACAGCTGTATTTCACAATCAATTGACCTCCATATTAATAAACTGCCTTCTCAAGAAGCCTGTCTACAGGGAGGCAATGTATTGATCTGCCAAGTCAAGCAATCCAATCTGCTTGACAGCTGTACATTTTGTTAGAAATTAATAAACAAACAAACATATACATAAATATACAGACATCCATGTTTCAGTTTCCAAGAGTATGATTAATGTAAGCCCATCCTCAGAGGGACTCACTCTCGTAGGCCCGACAAACCAGGTGTTTGAAAGTGTAAAGTCAAATACCAGACTCTGGACTGGGTTGACTAAACCAAGGAACAGTCAATCACTTGAGGCACACTGGCAGCCAACACACCACTTTGCATAGTCCAAAACAAATGCTTTTAACATTCACACCACAGCATATTTGTGACTTTGTTCCTCTGTTCATACAATATTTCCTCTCTCCAGAAAGCATTCTTCCAAACCCCTTCCCTGACTGGAGACCTCCTCCTCCTCCTTTAAGATTATAGCTCAAATGTCAGTTCTTCTGTCACATCCTCCCCAGTCACTCAAGTAAAATTAATCACATCCTCCTGAGTGCTGTCTTAGCAACTCTTGCCTACCTCCCTCTGTCAGTGCTCTCAAATCACAGTGGGGAATGCAGTCTGGCTCCTCCTATTAACTGCTCACCTCCCCAACAAGGCCCATACATTTATATATATCCACAGCCCCTATCATGGCATGCTGTGTGCTCCAAGTGCTAAGTGTTAGAACCAGGAAAAGAAGGTAAAGAACAGGCTGGGAACAGGTAAAGAAGCTGAGATGAAATAACTCTATAAAGGGAGGCAACAACATGAGTTAAGAAGGTGAGCAAGTAGGACTAGATAAGGTCTGTGTGAGAAGACAAGAGAGTCAAAAGCAGAGCGTTCACTGTGGAGGACTACTGGAAAAAATGATGGAAAAGGAAACTTATGAGCAAATGATTGAGGGTACTGAAAGATGATAAAGGGGAATCAAGGGGATCAGTGTGCAAAAGAAAGACACAGTAAATTCTTAGAAGAATAACATTAAGAATTTGTTAAGTGGCAAAACGTGGTTATAAAAAAGAGCCAGAGCTTGAGAGCCGAGGTTGAAATTCCCACCTCCCTACCCTATCACATTTAGTGATTAGCAAATTATTTAACTTCTATAAGCCTCAATTTTCTTATCTATAAAAATGTTTTTCTTAGTTGGAGTTTCACCTCCGTCACCCAGGCTAGAGTGCACCGGCATCATCACAACAATCACAGCTCACAATAGCTTCAACCTCCTGGACTCAGGCAATCCTTCCACCTCAGCATCCCTAAAATTTTTCTTATCTATAAATATAGCAATATCAACCTTTATACACTTGTTTGGGGATTAAATGATACCTAACACAGTTGACTGAAGCACTGTGCCAATTTATAGTAGCTGCTACAGTGACTGGCTTTATAATCATTAGCAATGTAAGTGAAGTGAATTAAAGGAGAGGACTAGAAGTTGAAAGATCTTTTAATAGGAAATTACAGTAGTGCTTTGGGTACAAGTATAATCATAAAATTACATTACCTTAGCTTTAGTAACGGCTCAACCCTTAACCAGCAATGATACCTCAGGAAAGTCACTTGTTGCAGTACATATTTCCTTACCTGCAACCTGGGATAATAAACTCTATCCTTCCTATTTCAAAAATTTGTGTAGGTTATTTTAAATAGAGGAAAAATACATTTGAAAGTGTTTCACAAACGATAAAGGAGAAAGGAGAGAAGGGAATGAAGAGCATGGGACAGTTTTAAGAAACATTTTCAAGACAGATTCAATGGCATTAGAGACATTGGGAGGTAAAGCGTTCAGCATAAGAGACACTAAATTTAAAATGTCAAGGTAGATGATGCTTCTTTAAAAACTCAAATTTAGGAAAGAAGAGTCTGAAGGACAAGATTTGGAACGTGTCTAAGATGAAAGTGCAGGAATAGAGTTAGGTAAAAGGTAATGATGTGAAATGAAACTCTGAGAATCATCAGCAATATCTAATCAGGGTGACAGTTATGAAAAATTATGATTTACCTATGACACAAATGCAAAGCAAGAAAAACTGTAGTTATAAGATTCAAAATGCAGTAAGTAAATGCCTAGCAAAGGAAAAGGGCAAAACTTACCCTAATACCTAGGAGACAGGTATTACAGGAAGAATAGTAGGCAGCTGAGAGTTCAAAGCAAAAACCCAAAGGAAAGTGCTCATGTAACTGAAAAGACAAGGTCATGTGGCATTAGCATGTCAAGGAGATTGAGAACTGAGAGAAAAAAAAAAGATCTGCATTTGGCTAGAATTTGGTCACCAGTGACCTTCAAGAGTGTAGTTCCAGTACAGAGGTGGGACTAAAGCCAGACTGCAAGGAGTTAATCATAATTCTATGATCCTAACACAAAAAAGCAGTTGCCAGTAAACTGAAGGTGAAATTCACAGATAAGAGAAAAGCACATTTAATAATTGAAAAGGGACAAACTTTATCTCAAGAAAGCTTCTTAGGATTTTTAACACTTCCACAGGAAAAACAGGATTTTGGTTTTTCAAAATATCCCAAAAGATATACAGAAGTAGTAAAATACAAGAAAGTAAAATTTTGCTGCAAGTGAAAGACAAAGAGATGTAAAGGTAAATGCAGACACACACACACAGACACACAGACACACACACAAGGGGGGGGGAGATGAGATGAATTATCCCTAAGTGATCTAAACTTTTGATTATAATTAATTAACATGCTCTAAATAAGGTATCTGAATAAGTTATATTTATTAACTAATGTAGTTCCCAATATGATGGTATTTGAAGGTGATACCACTGGGAGGTTATATACTTTGGATATTTGACCCCTCCAAATCTCATGTTGAAATGTGATCCCCAGTGTTGGAGGTGGGGCCTGACAGGAGGTGTTTGGATCATAAGTGTGGATCCCTCATGAATGGTTTGACGCCATTCTCACAGTAATGAGTGAGTTCTCATTATGAGTTCCCATGAGAACTGATTTTTTGTTTGTTTGTCTAAGTTAGAGTCTCACTTCGTCACCCAGGCTGGAGTGCAATGGCACACTCACAACCACCCCAGCATCATCCTGCTGGGCTCAGGAGATCCTTCAGCCTCAAGTCTTCCAAATAGTCGGAACTACAGGCGTGAACTACCAAGCCCAGCTAATTTTTTGATTTATTGTACAGACGAGGTCTCAACAAGTTGCACGGGTTCGTCTCAAACCCACAGGCTCAGGCAATCCACTAGCCTCGGCCTCCCAAAGTACTGGGATTACAGGCTGAGCTACCAAGCCTGGTCAAGAACTGATTTTTTAAAAGAACCTGGCACCTTCCTCCCTCTTCTCTCTTCCTTCCTCTCTCACAGTGTGATGCCTATTCCCCTTCTTCTACCATGAGCGGAAGCTCCTTGAAGGCCTTACCAGATCAGATGTTGATGCCATGCTTCTTGTGCAATGTGCAGAAGCAAGAGCAAAACAAACCTCTTTTCTGTATAAATTGCCCACACAAGTATTCTTTTACAGAAATGCAAAACAGACTAAGGCAGGAGGTACTTAGGTCCTGAGGGAGGAGTTCTCAAAAATGAGTAGTGCCTTTATATGAGGCAGAGGAGTCTGCTTCCTCTCTGCTCTGTTATGTGAGGGATACAATTAGAAGGTAGCTGTCTGCAAACCAGAAAGTGAGTCCTTATCAGATTGGGATCTGGTACCACCTTTGATCTTGAATTTTCTAGCCTCCAGGACTATAAAAAATAAATATTTGTTGTTTATACCCAATGTTGTACTTGTTATTGCAGCCTGAAGTAAGATATACAGGCAAATCACAGTAGCCTTTGTATGAATGAATTACATATTACTAAAGAGAGTAAACAACATTACTATATTTAATAAGTAAATATTCTCTCCTAATGGCCCCAAATTTCCACCTTTTTTTTTTTTTTTTTTTTGAGTCAGAGTCTTACTCTGTTACCCAGGCTGGAGGGCAGTGGTACATTCATGGTCACTGTAGCTCAACCTGATGGACTCAGGCAATCCTTTCACTTCAGCCTTCCAAGTAGCAGGAATCATAGGCACATGCCACCATGCACAGCTAGTTTTTTTATTTACTGTAGAGATGAGGTCTCACCATGTTGCCCAGGCTGGTCTCAAACCCCTGGGCTCATGCAACCCTCTCACCTACAGCCCCGAAAATGCTGGAATTACAGGCATGAGCCAGCATGCACAACCCAAATTTCCATTTCTGAATGCCTATGTAAATCTAGGTAAGACATACAAATGTCTTTTTGTGTTTCCATTCATAAAAAATACACTAACCGATGTAACTTTATTTACATAAGTACTCACAGTTACTTTTAATTCCATTTAAAAGTAAAATATACCCATCAAAAGAGGACTGCATAAAAAAAATGTTGTACATATACACAATAGAACATTTCACAGCCATAAAGAAAAACAAAATCATGAACTTCATAGCAACCTAAATGGACTTAGAGTGATCTTTCACAGAAACAAAGAACTGAGTATCACATGTTCTCGCTCAAAAGCGGACCTTGAACAATTATCGTAATACTATACAAAAAGGATTGGCAGTAGTGGGAAACTGCAGTGGGGAGGAGGAGTGGGGAGGCAGGATTGGCAGTAGTGGGAATCTGCCTAGAGAACAGGGGGCATGCTTCATCACAAAGGTACCTGCATAATGAACATTTGTATGCCTAACCCTGAATTGTACCCCACATCTTTACAATAAAAGTTTAAAAGTTGAAAAAATTTAAAAAAAAATTTTAAAGTAAAATGTATCTCCAAAAGAGCATTTTGAAATAATAACTCTAAAAACTATAATGGGAGAAGATGAGTAAAACTCTCTCAGGAATGTTAAGGCTCCTAGATTCTAGTTTGAGGCACTTAATTCAAAAGGGAAGAAAGGAGGAAAACAGATTATGTTTGTATCTCAATCAACAAGACTTTTGCCCTAATTTCACAAGTGTAGGTGACAACAAGTTAACTTTTTTTTAAAGTATCTTAGCATCTTCCTAACCAAAGAAGTAAAAGATCTTTACAATGAAAACTACAAAACACTGCTCAAAGAAACCCAAGAAGACACAAACAAATGGAAAAATACTCCATGTTCATGGATTAGAAGAATTAACATTGTTAAGATGCCCATCCTATCAAAGGCTATCTACAGATTTAATGCAATACCCATTAAATTACCAACATCCTTCTCAGACCTAGAAAAGACAACACAGTAATTCATATGGAAACATAAAAGACACGAATAGCCAAAACAATCCTTAGCAAAAGAAACAAAGCAGGAGATATCACCCCTCCAGACTTCAAACCCTACTATAAAGCTACAATAACCAAAACAGCCTGGTAGTGGTACAAGAACAGGAATATAGATTAATGGAACAGCATAGAGACTCTGGAAGCAAAACTTCAACTTCTCAACCAACTCATCTTCAACAAAGCCTCCAACAACAACCAATGGGAGAGGAGAACCTCTTCAGTAAATGGTGCTGGGAAAACTGGCTGACCATGTGCAGAAGACTGAAACAGGACCCCTACTTATCACCATTCACAAAATCAACTCTAAATGGATCAAAGACCTAAATGTAAAACCTACATGGATCAGAATGCTAGAAGAAAATGTAGGAAACACTCTTACAGAAATTGAAATAGGCAACCAATTCCTGATCAACTCTCCAAAAGCTGATGCCATAATAGATAAGTTAGGCAATCCCCTCGGGTCCCTTCCACTGTGGGAGTTTTTCTGTCTTCTCAATAAATCCTACTTTCTAAAAAAACAAAACAAAACAAAAAAGATAAGATAGACAAGTGTGACCTCATCAAAATGAAAAGCTTGTGCAAAGCAAAAGAAACCATTAAGAGAATGGGGGGACAGCCCACAGAATGGGAAAAAATATTTTCCAACTGTAAATCTGACAAAGGCCTACTAACATCCAGGATCTACAAGAAACTAAAATGTGCCAAAAGGGAAAAAAAAACAAACATCCCTATTAAAAAATGGGCAAACAATATAAACAGACACTTCTCAAAAGAAGACATACTAGCAGCCAACAGATACATGAAAAAATGCTCAGCCTCACTAATCATCAAAAAAATGCAAATTAAAACCACACTGAGACACCACCTAATTCTAGTCAGGATGGTCATCAATAACTCAAAAAACAACAGATGCTGGAGAGGATCCAGGGAAAAGAGAACAGTTCTACACTGTTAATGGGAATGTAAACTAGTACAATCTCTGAGAAAAACAATGTGGTGATTTCTAAAAAATCTGAAAATCAACCTTCCATACGACTCAGCAATACCTTTTCTGGGAATAGATGCAGAGATATTCTATTAAAAAAATACCTGCACACTCATAAAAAAGATAACTGCACACACGTTTATTGTAGCATTATTCACAATAGTAAAAACATGGAACCAACCATGCTGCCCAGCAAAAGTGTACTGGATAAAGAGAATGTGTTATATTTACATGATGGAATATTAACCAGCCATAAAGAAAAACAAAATTATGAACTTTGCAGCAACCTGGATGTAATTGTCTATAATACTCAATGATTTAACACAGAAACAAAGATCTGAGTACCACATGTACTCACTCACAATTGGGCCCTAAACATTTATCATAATACTATAATAAGGGATTGGCAGTAATGGGACACTGGGGAGGGGCACATAACATCAATAAGGGAACCCACATTTTACCTGTATGATGACCACGTATGTACCTAACTCTGACTTGTACCCCACATTTTTTAAATAAAATATATTTTTCAAAAAAGAAAGAATAATAATGGGAAAAGCTGAGTAAAACTCCTTCGGGAGTCTTAAGGCTCCCAGAATCTAGCTTGAGGCACTTAATTCAAAAGGGAAGAAAAGTACGGAAGCGGATTATGCTTGTACCTCAATCACCAAGACTTTTGTTCTAATTTCACAAATATAGGTGACATCAAGTTAATTTTTTTTTGAGTCAGGATCTCATTCTGTCACCCAGACTGGAGTGCAATGGCGTGGTCATGGCTCACTGCGCCTCACACTCCTAGGCTCAAGCAATCCTCCCTCTTCATCCTACCAAGTAGGTGGGACTACAGGTGCACACCACTACACCTTGCTATTTTTTTTAATGGTGCATGAGGTTGTGCTATGTTGCTTAGGTTGGTCTCGAATTCCTGGGTTCAAGTGATTCCCCCCATCTCAGCCTCACAAAGTGCTGGGATGACAGGCGTGAGTCACCATGCTTGGCTAACAGAATATATAAGAAATATAAATAAGTATATTTGTGAAACATTAAACTATATAATTACACACAAAGAGCTTCACAAATACAAGGCAATAACTATTAATCTTATTTTATAGTGCAAATGAATTATTTTAATTAAACTATACACTATCTTTATGCTAAACAAGTTTTTAAAATTATAATACCACTCTTATTCCAATTATTTTCTGAACTTCAATGGACTTAGTTGTGAATGTCAATATCGTTAAATCTTGATTATATAGTTAGAACTTCTACCTTATTTATAAGGTAGTCTACCCAAGAAAAGATAGTATCAGTTAAATTCAAATCAGATAAAACGTATTTATTAGCTACTCTCTAAAAGATCTGGTAGAAAAGGGGTTTAAATAAATAATAAATTTAAGAGGACTATTATTTATTTATATTTCCTTAAGAAGAGTTCACTTTCTTTAGCTAAAAATTGCAAGTACTAAAAATTTTCTCTTCGTATTATGTTTAAAATTATTCCTACCTATTATACAACTCTAATTCTCATTAGATTTTTCTTTTCCCAGTAAAACAAAACTACCCAAGTGTACCTCCTCTCTTCCATAGGAAATCAAACCTTTCGAACAGATTTTCACAGGAAGTGTAAGTGTAAAAATTTATTTGTATTTTTAAGCAGAAGTCTAGTCTATTCCGCAAATAAAGTCACGCCATGGAAATAGCTGTTACATAAAATCATCATGTAGTAAAACATGACAGTAGTCACAAGCATTTGAAAAGCACTTGAAGTGTGACCCTATTTGCTCACACTCTAGAAATAAACATATAATCCATGCTGCTTTCTTAATCACTACAATCTAAATATTGAACAGCTTGGCTTCTGATATTATTTTACCAGCATACAGAAGGAAACAGATTAGCCATTTTAGGATTAATCAGTTTAAGAATTATCCATTCCAGAGGCACAGGTCTCTCAGAGAACAGGTCAAATGAAAATCTAAAATCAAGAATTTTTTCTTCCCAGTAACTTTCCTACAAAAAGACTGAGAGATCATCTATAAAAAAGTAAGTATTTCAGAGTAGACAAAAATATAAATGTTTACATGTAACCTAAGTCTCCAGGTAGTGAACTGGAATAAACTTTAAAAAACATTTCAGAACCTTTTTCTGCAGAGCTCTTTCCAGAAGGACCTCCCCTTACTCCATGGCTTTTCCCTCAATCTCTGCCAATTTACTCCTTATTCCTTAAGACACTATACTAAGTCAGGTAATAACTAAAGGAAAGGAAAATGAAGCAAACTATTCTACTACCTTTGCTTCAACTTGAATCTCTGGTTTAAAAGTCTCTGATGGCCAGACTCGGTGGCTCAGCCTGTAATCCCAACACTTTGGGAGGCCGAGGTGAGTGGACTGTCTGAGCTCACTGGTTTGAGACCAGCCCGGGCAACTTGGCGAGACCTTGTCTCTACAATAAAACAAAAATTAGCTGGGCATGATAGTGCACACCTGTAACTCCAGCTACTTGGAAGGCAGAGGTGAAAGGATCACTAGAGCCCAGCAGGTTGATGCTGGGGTGGCTGAGAGTGTACCATTGCACTCCAGCCTGGGCGACAGAGTGAGACTCCAACTAAAAAACAATAAATAAATAAATAAAAGAAAGTCCCTGACAATCAATATATCAATAAATCTTAGCTGAAAGAGAAGTTTTAAAAACTTACAAAAGCAGCTCCTGTGTATCCCTTTCTGATTCCATCTCCTTCCCTCTGTCCCAAAGGTAACCATTTCACTGACATGTGTGTTTATCATTCCTACCATTGACTAAACATCATCTACATGTGATTGCCTTCATAGAATTAAACTTCATAAGCCCAAAGGTTGTGTCTCATATTGTCCTTTGTACAGCATCTAGTAATCGCCATACTGTAATCATTTAAATGCTACAAATAACTCTAAAGAAAAATTAATAAATATTTAGTAAAACTAAATAAACAGAATGACATATTGTCACATTAGGAGGAAGGAAATAAATTTCTTCCCCATCTATGAAACTCAGTTATGTGTCTATTGTGTAAAGTTAATCCAAAAATCCAAATTATTGAAAACATGAGTTTTAATTTAAAAGACTAATTGAAAATATTTAAAGTACCAAATGAAATTAAGGTTTAGAAAAATATATCTTTCATCCAAACAATTCTCTATAAATTCAACAATTATAATTTATTCTGATTTTTTGTTTCACTTCATTAGATGCTATTTTTCTATATTCCCCAGGCAGCAGCAAATAACACCACGCATGAGAACTGATCTAATTACATGCCAAAAAAGACAGACCAGCACCCTCACACTCCACACTCCCCTCTGTGGCTCCTTCATACCCCATATGTTGCTAATAAAACTGTTTGAATCATACCTATGAGACAGTTTTACTGACAAGAGTATCAGTCTTCTTGGTTCTTCACAAGGCAAACTATGCCACCAGAACTGTTACAAATGCAAATTTTAAGACTGAGGCAAATGGAAATCTACATTATATATGTATGCATGTGTGCGTGCGTCCATGCGTGTGTGTGTGTGTGTGTGTGTGTGTGTGTGTGTGTGTGTGTGTGTGTGTGTGTGTACAGACAGATATTTGGAGCATTAAAAACTTGCATTATAACAATTTCATAATTTGATTCTTTAAACTTTAAAATTCTAGCTACAAAATCCATTCTAACTATAAAGACACGAAAGGTTCTGACATCTAACAACAGTATGAAATTCAAGAAACAGCACACATTATCATTTTATATTGTTAATATGATCAATTCAAAGATCTGACTGGTAGAAAATATGAAAATAATGATAGCCAGAATTCTTAGTAATAAGTATATAAAGATACTAAAAGGAAGGGAAAGCAACAGAACACTAAAGCAACAATTAGAAATTTACACACCTACCAAATTGATAAATAATCTAGTATTTATGCATATGACTTTCTACTTCAGAAAGCTCACTTTCATCACATGTATAGTCAAATTCACCATATGTAATATTTTCTTATAAAATATGAATGCTGAAATTAAATGATTAACAAAAAGCTAAAAAAGAAAAAAGTCTGTAAGTACTGATTGATAGGAAATGATCAATTAAATCAATACAAATATATTCTTATTTTTTTCTAGAAAACTTCTCCAGGAGGCCTCTCCCTAATATGTTATTTCAACATGACCTCAATTAGAAAATCCTCAGAGAACAAGACTCCTTTCAGCAAGTCAGCTTACATACAAAAGGGGTATGACAAATTCTAATCTCCTCTGATCTGTGATGGCAACAAATAAAAACCAGGAGGCAGAGCTGCTGACTCATAGGACAATCTGACCATCATCCCAGGGCTCAAAAGGCCCAATCAACACCACCAGGTAGAGGAGGAGAAAAAAGTTCAAATTAAGAAGGCCTAAAGGAGTAGTCTAAAGGACTGATCTTCTAGGGAGGAAATTAATTATCAAGTCTAGAACACACACCAATGCCAAAACATAATAAATGTGCCTCCAGGGACAAACTTATGAAAAAGACAAAAATTACTGGAATGAGCTCATTTATTAGAAGAGGAATTACTGAATCTGAAATCATAGAATTCTAGAATTGGCAGAGATTTGAGAGTCAACCAAACACAAGAAGGTTTCATGTAACATTCTTATTAGGTAGACAGTGACCAGGGTGATATTCTGATATACTAAGAAATATATATTTAATCTCTGATCATGTTTCCTGACATAGAGCTCCTAAAGCCCTTGTAATTTCCTAAGCAATAGGAGCACTAGGAGAATCTTGTCCTATTTGGTCTTTGACCCTAGTTCCTAACACAGAGTTCCTAATTTCTGTAATCTCTGAGCAGTAAGGAGAATCTGACACAGTTCCTAAATCCCTTGGAATTTCCTGGGTGACAGGAGAACCTTTTATTCTAAAGAGGTAATTCATGATGGGTTCCTGAATATCCTCAGGATGGAGGCTGGTTGCCAGGACAACCAACCATGTGATTAGAGGGTTGGAACTTTCAACCCCAACATCAGACCTTCTGGGAGGGAAGAGAGTTTTCCAGATTCTCCTGGAGAAACTGGTGTCAAAAGTGCTGTGTTGGGGGGTATGTGAAAATAAGAAAAAAGCATTTTGTTTTTTCCTTTACGCCCAGTCTCTTTGAGAAAACTCACCATGAGAGGAGCTAAAAATTCAACCTCTGACCCACTACTTTTGGCCTTGAATGCTAGGGTGCTACTTCTGCCTAAGCTTTCTTGCTTGTCAATGGCATTGGCCTATCTACTCAGACTTCAAATCTGACCTACTCCACCAGATAGAGACTTCGACTTTGGCCAGTGGACTCTCAGCATTCTCTTGCATGTCAGACCTTCTGAATAATTATGACCCTGGTCTGTTGCCACCTCTAATCAGTTTCCAAGTCATCTATGAAACAGCACTAACACTACCAGTCCCAACTCTGCCCACTGCTCAGTCTTATCAGCCTTATGATCACAGGGAAGCTTAATACTGAAGGAACCCATCCTGGACTCACAAGTCTAACAAGCTTCTCTGACTCACATAACTATGCTACCCTTTGGTTGGTTGTTACTCACATTTTACGAGGGCACAAGAACATTTGAGAAATAAACTAGACCTTCTCTCCTGAAAAAGGCCTGAACATATAAATAATGTTGTAAATAATTTCACAGTCATTAATCCTAAGTTAAGAACCTCTGCTAACTATAATAGGGAATCTCATATTTGACAAATACAGATTACACACACACATGGACACATGCATACAGGCAAAACCTTTATTTATGACTATATAGTATAATACCTAAACACATACTTTTCATTACTTTCCTTGCTCTTTTTAATTGTTCCCAAGAGATCTGGATGATCAATCAAATTTGAGAGCCAATACTCTATAGGATTTAGAGCACTGTTTTCCAAAGAAAGGTGCCTACTCAAGTCAGTGATCTGGAGTGCATAGAAAAATATTAGACCAGTCTTGGTAGCTCAGCCTGTAATCCCAGCACTTTGGGAGGCTGAGGCAAGTACACTGCCTGAGCCCATGGGTTTCAAGACCAGCCTGGGCAACTTGGTGAGATCTTGTCTACACAATAAAATAAAAAACAGCTGAGTGTAGTAGCGCACATCTGTAGTTCCGGCTACTTGAAAGGCTGAGGAAGAAGGATCACCCATGCCCAACAGGTCAATGCTGGGGTGACCGTGAGTGTGCCACTGCACTCCAGCCTAGGCAACAGAGTGAGACCCCATCTCAATAAAAGAAAGAAAAATATTAAAACTAAATTTATTTGTATCTAAGCCTTTTTGTTTCTAATAATTCTATTTGTTTCATAATTTACATAATATATTATAGTATTCATACATGTACTGTATGTGCTTTACAAATTTTTACTGATCAAAAATTTAGAAACTACTTCTTCAGGGAAATAACAGTGATAAACATGCTCTTAATATATCTTCAAGAACCACCTAAGTTATAGGGATTGTGATGGTCTGCACTGGCACGGCCTATTCTTCCCACCAAAATCATGTCTGAAACAGTGTACCTCAGTACCACGTCTCACACCTCTATATGCTAATAGTCCAAACACTTTGGACAATTTTCATGAAATAGAGTAAGTCATTACATCAATACTTATAAAAATGGGCTTCATCAACAAAATTTTTTTTATTTAATATAGAACTTATCTCCTATCAATAATGCTGGATTGACAATTTCATTTTCTCCTCTTGAAACTATCATCTTTTTAAAGAAAACTAAGGTGCTAAATCAGTATGTTTCCTGCCTTTTCCTTTTTGAAAGCTATAGTTGCCACAAGATATACAGCAGATTTGTTATCAACACTAACCCAATCCCATTCTAGTTTATCACACAACACAACAGTGTGGCTGGAAAGCTAAAGGGTACTTTTGCTAGACTTCCTTACAATTAAGATCTACACATGTCCTAGGTTTCCCAAGCAGACATACTTAAAGGAGACTAAAAGGAAAAAGGAAACAAGAAAAGTAGCAGTAAGTCACAGGCAGATCCAGCAATGATGGCAGGTGAGATGATGATTCTTCTGGGGCCAGCAGGAAAAGCTGAAATTCCTCATTCAGCAGCTTCCAAACTTGAGCAGAGCTTCATGGTTCTGAGACTAAAGACAGCTCCATTTCACTTAGCTAGTTGAAAAGTGTAGTTCCAGGAGTTGTACCTAGAAGCTCAGGCTTTTGCTCCCTCGAAGATCTTATAAACTTATTACACCTTAATAAATTCCCTTCTGCTTAAACTAGCTCTAATCTTTCTGCCGTATGCCACTAAGAGTCTTTCCTAACATACAGGCCAAGGAAACAGAACACATGAAATAAATTTTCAAAGACTACACCAAAACTAAGACTTAAAAATATAGCTATGGTTGCACAACAATGTGACTATACCAAATGCAACTCAACAGGCAACTTTTAAGTGGTTAAAACGGTAGATTTTATGTTATGTATATTTTATCACAATAAAAAATATTATTTTCATAAACATACCAAAAAATCTATAAATATAAGCCTAAGAATCACCAACTCTTAGATAAATTTAATTTTGTTAACTTATTCCTTCTCCAATAGTATTAAGCAAGTAAAGTCACTTAGCCTCTTGGTCTAGTCTCATGGTTTTCAAGTGTAAAAAGTGGAAGACAACTCAAAATATATTAGTAAAATTCTGTAACATGAAGGAGAGCAAGGGACAAGGCAATATTTGTTACAAAAACAACTATGTGCCTACTATGGGCCAAGAGCTTTACATATATTCTCATTTGATCTCCGCAATAACCCATCAAGATGGGTGTTATACTTTTTTTAAATTGATGATAAAATGGAAGAAGAGAAGTCAAGCAACCTAAGATACATACCTAGTGACTGTTGGAGTAATGACAATATCAAGAGACATCTAACTCTAAAGCCCTGGTTCTTTCTGCACTACATTTCTTACTCAGTGCCACAGCCACAGTGCTCAGCAGGCAAGGGCTAATTAAATTATACACTGTGATGGAATCATCCCAGAGTCAAGAAAGCAATTCCTGAAAAGTGTCACCTAAACCATTAATATAGTATACCCTGTAGAGTCAAGTGTGATGTTCAAATACAGAAATAACTAGATGAAGATTATAACGATAATAGCATCCAGCTACCATTTACTGAATGCCTATTATGTTTATAGTGCTTCATATACATTATTTCATAATCCCTTGAGCATCCCAGTAAGAAATGCACAGTAGGTATTGCCTTTATTTTACAACAGAAGAGAATGAGATCAGAGAGATTAAGAACTCTGCCAAAGATTACTGCTCAAATCAAGTTCAGTGCTAGAATCTGAATTCAAGTCTCTATGATGCTCAAGTCTGTAGGTGTATATATTTCCTGATATCCAAACAAGGCCAAACAGTCAAACAAGGGAATTATGGAGGTATTCAATAAATCAATGATTTCGATTTAAAAGTGGGGACACCAAAAAGGTTACAGAACTTGAGCAGTCTATCACAAACACATAGTAAAAAGACATAAAGATCAATGTGTGTTTTCCAGGAAGAATAAAAGGATTAGAACTACCTCCTGCCTCACACTCGTCTAACCCACCCCCTACTTCACCTCAGTACCACAAGGAAAAGAAGAGCTACAGGTAAGTGCTATGACTTGCTCTATCAATCCTACCACATTGTTAGAAATGACACATCACATTGTCCTCAGAGAACTGTATAAAGCAAGAAAATGCTTTAGAAAAGCCCATCACAGACCTGCTTCAACTTACCTGGAGGGCTTGTTAAAACAGATTCCTAGGCCCCTCCATAAGAAATTCCAATTCAATAGCTTTGGAGTGGGCCCTGAGAATCTGCAAATCTAGCAAGGTCACAGGTGACAGTAACGCCGGATCACATTAGTTTCAATTATTATCACCCTAAAACTTCTTGAACTCTGGGAAACTCTGTCCACCAAGTTCAGTCACTAAACAGTAACTAATAACAATTAGGAAGATGATGTCCACCTCCTCCTTGGTAAATAACAGGGCTTTGTGACAGAGATATAAATTACAAACACTTCAGAAAATGGTCAGCCAGGCTCGGTGGCTCAGCCTGTAATCCCGCGCCTTTGGAAGGCTGAGGTGAGTGGATTGCCTGAGCCCGTGGGTTCGAGACCCGCCTGGGCAGCGAGAACTCATCTCTACAATAAATCAAAAAATCAGCCGGGCGTGGTAGCGCATGCCTGTAATTCCGGCTACTCGGAAGGCTGAGGCGGAAGGATCGCCGGAGCCTAGCAGGCGAGGCTGCAATGGCCAGAAGTGGCCACTGAACTCCAGTCTGGGAGACAGAGTGAGATTCCAACTCAAAAAAAAAATGGTCAAAGTGTGGGCAGAGTTGGGGCTACGGAAGAGACTACATAGTTTATATCCAGGTAATCAATGGGTCCTCAGTGAGTCCAGCTGAATTTACAACTATGAATGACACAGTTATATACATTTGTTAGAAGTTGTGCGGGTGAGGGGTGGGATTAGGAGAAAGGAAATAAAATTTGAAAAAAAATGTACAAAGTATATAACTAACATGTAGAAACTCAGCACAAAGAGAAAATATTACACTAGACTGGCACAAAACCTTACCTTTTGATAATAAATGGGCCTTATTTTTAAATATTTAAAAATATTTCCCAAAAACACAGTACTACCCTTAGCATCATAAAAAGTTAATAGAAACAGGAATTCAGTATATTCCCAGATGATAATAATGATCTACAAAAGGAAAAAAAAAAAAAAACCCAAGACACCACATACCCAATGATGGAGTCACTGTTCTCTTTTATTTACTAACAGAGAAAGAAACCTAATTATTTAAGTATCATTATGACAGACCCACCCATGTATAGAAATAGTAGCTTGTCTTGTTAAACAATTCAAAATATGGTTCCAAAGCACATGTGCTGGGTTAAATAGAAAATTTTGTCTCCAAAGTGAAAATACCACCATTTAAAATAACATGGTAGCAAATTAACAGCTTATAGAGTGCAGCCCTCTATTAAACAAAAGGCAAGTACATGGTTTTGTTTTAGTTTGTTCTAATTCTATTGACATCAGGGCACTTGAAGTCTACCAAGATACCATATCAAAAATAAAAACAGAAAAACAATCATAAAGAAAAAGAAACCAGTAAAATTTCCATTAACATTTACAACTTCTGCAAAAAAGGAGCTGTCATAAACAAAGTAAAAAAGACAGTCTACAAACTGGAAAAGCATATTTCTCTTACACATAAACCATTATTATGGTTTAATAGAAGATGCTGGGGAGAGAAAGTCTACAAATCAATAAGAAAAAGACAAACGACTCAAAAGAAAAATAGGTAAAAGATATGAATATGTAAATCACAGATGAGAAAACCTTAAATGATTAATAAATACATAAAAAGGTGCTGAGTTTCAACAATGAATAGAAAAAAATGCATATTAAAACAACCCCATTGGCTGGACTCGGTGGCTCAGCCTGTAATCCCAGCACTTTGGGAGGCTGAGGTGAGTGGATTGCCTGAGCCCATGGGTTTGAGACCAGCCCAGGCAATTTGGCAAGACCTCATCTCTACAATAAATCAAAAAATTAGTCAGGCATGGTAGCGCACACGTGTAGTTCCAGTTACTTGGAAAGCTGAGGCGGAAGGATCATCTAAGCCCGCAGGTCAACATTGGGGTGGCCATGTGTGTGCCACTGCATTCCAGCCTGGACGACAGAGTGAGACTCCAACTCAAAAAAAACCCCAAAAAAACCCTATGAAGATTCATGCCTATCAAAATACTCTTTTAAGACTAGCAATGTCAGTTGTTCTTGAGAGACAGTGAAGCAAGAATTCTCTTACCTTTTATAGAAGTGAAGAATTCTCCTCACTTCCAAATAGTTAAGCAAACTGGTAATATCTACTAAAGCTAAGGTTTCTATTTGCTACAATCCAGTAATTTCATTCCATTTACATATCAACAGAGCTACAGAAACTCCAAAGATATAAAATAATTAGAAAAATACCATCCATTGCATCACTGCTATAGAAGAAAAAATGAAAAATAACCTAAGTGCCCAGCACCAAAAGATAGAGATATAGTCATACAACTGAATATAATATAGTCCTAAAAATCAATAAACTATAGTAGTGATGTTATGTGCTGAAATGTGTTCTCCCCAAAATTCATATGTTGAAGCCCTAACCTCCGTTACCTCAGAATATGATGGTATTTGGAGACATGGCATTTAAAGAAGTGATTCAGTTGAAATGAGGCCATTAAGGTTAGTCCTAATCCAATGTGACTATTCTCCTTATGAAAGGAAATTTGGGCACACAATGAGACCCCTGGGAGGTTTGCACACATACCAAAGTGTAAGAAGGTAAACATCTGCACGCCCAGGAAAGAGGCCTCAGAAGAAAGCAAACCTGCCTACGTTTTGACCTTAGACTTTCAGCCTCCAGAACTGAGAAAATAAATTTCTGTTGTTTAGTCACCTAGTCTATAACATTTTGTTATGGCAGCCCTAGAAAACTAACACAAGTGGTCTCAAACTTAAACATTCAATGAATAACCTGGAAGGTTTGGTTAAAACACAAATTACTGGTCTAGAGTTGCTATTCGCTAGGTGAGAAGTGAGGCCAGAGACAGATCTAGCTTCACAGGTGTGCTAAAAGGCGGGCCCTGCTCACGGTTTAATGTTCTGCTGTCACTGTCTTGAAATTATTAACAGTTTAAACAAAAGGCCTAGCATTTTCATTTTGTACTGTGTGGCACAAATTATGCATCTGGTCCTGGCTTGAAAAGTTGTATTTTTGGTCGGGCTCGGTGGCTTAGCCTGTAATCCCAGCACTTTGGGAGGCCGAGGTGAGTGGATTGCCTGAGCCCGCGGGTTTGAGACCCGCCCGGACAACTTGGTGAGACCTCATCTCTACAATAAATCAAAAATTAGCCGGGCGTGGTAGCACATGCCTGTAGTTCCAGCTACTTGGAAGGCTGAGGTGGAAGGATTGCCGGAGACCAGCAGGTCGAGACTGCAGTGGCCGGGAGCGTGCCACTGCACTCAAGTCTGGGTGACAGAATGAGACTCCAACTCAAAAAAAAAAAAAAAAAAACCGGGCTCGGTGGCTCAGCCTGTAATCCCAGCACTTTGGGAGGCTGAGGTGAGTGGATCGTCTGAGCCCACGGGTTTGAGACCCGCCTGGGCAACTTGGCGAGACCTCATCTCTACAATAAATCAAAAAAATGGCTGGGCATTGTAGCATGCACCTGTAGTTCCAGCTACTTGGAAGGCTGAGGCAGAAGGATTGCCAGAGCCCAGCAGGTCGAGGCTGCAGTGGCCGCTCCCGGCCACTGCACTCTAGTCTGGGTGACAGAGTGAGACTCCAACTCAAAAAAAAGAAAAGTTGTATTTTTAACAAGTTTCTAAGTGATGTTGAGATTGCTGGTCAGGGACCACATTCTGAGAACCACTAAACTATAGCAATATTTATTAATCCAGATAAGTCTAAAAACATAATATTTGGCAAAAAGAGCAAGTTGCAGAAGGACAGGTATAGATATCACTTATATAGGGTTTTCCTTATTGATACATACAATTTAAACAAATGTATAAAAACAACCATGGTTATGTAAACACAGAATTCTAAATACTTGCTATTCATAGAATCAAATTGTTTGCTATAGAAGAAGAAATGGAAAAAACTTAAATGTCCAGTAACAGTACAAAAAAACAAATAGAGGTATCATCATACAACTGAATACCATACAGCCCTAAAAATCAATGAACTATTGTAGTGGTGTTATGGGTTGAATTGTGTCCTCCCCAAAATTCATATGTTGAAACCCTAAACCTCCAGTATCTCAAAATATGACTGTATTTGGAGACAGAGCCATTAAAGAAGTGATTAAATTGAAATGAGGCCATAAAGGTGGGTCCTAATCAAATATGACTAGATAAACCTAAAAATATAATATTGGGCAAAAAAGAACAAGAGGAAAGAAGACTATAATTAGAGATCATTGTCTATGAAGCTCTACTTCTTCAAGAAATAAAAAACTAAAAACTGAAGTAAACACGATGTGAAATAACAGAAAACATATACATTGGTTTCTGTCTCCAGTTGCTTACAGAGAACTCCTAAATTCCTTGGAATTACCTGGGTGATAGGAGCATCTTTTCTTCTTATAAAGCAACTCTTGGGCTCCTGGATGATTAGAAAGATCAAGCAATGATTAGTAGCTTCCAATCTCCAGTCACACCCTATCCTCATCCTCTAGGGAAAAGAAAGGATTCAAAAATTCAGTTAATAATCAAGCATCCCTACCTGATAAAGCCTCCATAAAAGTCCTTATACTAAGGGGTTCAGAGAGCTCCCAGGCTGGGGAATATATCCATGTGCCTGGAGGGTGGTACACACCATCTCCACAGGGACAAAAGCTTCTATACTCAGGACCCTTCCAGACCTTGCTCTATGTCTCTTCATCTGACTGTTCACTTGTATCCTTTATTATATACTTTATTAATATAATAAGTTGGTAAATGTGTTTCTCTGAGTTCTGTCAACTGCTCCCAAGAAGAAAACAGTGGTAACTTCCATTCCGTAGCCAAAACGAACAGAAGTTGTGATAACCTATTACCTGTGATTAGTGTCTGAAGTGGGAAACAATCTTGTGGAACTGAGCCCTTAACCTGTGGGATCTGACACTAACTCCAGGTTGATGTCAGAATTAAATTAAATTGTAGGATACCCAGCTGGTCAGTATCAGAAAAGTTTCACATGCATTTTGGTGAATGGAGGTGAAGTATTCTGTGTTGAGTGTAAATTAGAAGAAAAAAGTTGGTTTTTCCTATTATGCACGTGGCAAAAAAGTTAAGATTTGGCAGAGCTAGGAAAGAGTAGGAAAGTACATTCTATTGTATTTTCTGTGAATTTGAAACACTTGAAAAAGTC
The DNA here is from genome assembly GCA_027257055.1 of Cephalopachus bancanus. Classification (NCBI taxonomy): domain Eukaryota; kingdom Metazoa; phylum Chordata; class Mammalia; order Primates; family Tarsiidae; genus Cephalopachus; species Cephalopachus bancanus. The sequence continues at coordinate 7,318,205 of JAPVLO010000031.1, read as the reverse complement.
CAAAAGGGAAAGAAATGTACCTTAAGTTTTATACAATCTGAGCAAATCCTAGTAAAATACTCCATATGAAATAAGAAAATTTGCTAGTGAGAAGAATTTAATAAATTATGTTAATGAAAAAGACCCTTCACAATAACCAATATATAAAGGTATTGGAAGTTTGACAATCATAATTTAAAAAACCAAATGGAAATATATCCACTTCACATGCACAACATGCTCTAAAAATAATTAAAAGACTATGAAAATTAAAATACCAAAAATGAGAACTACCATCCATTGAAAATAATTATAATCATATCATACAGACATCTTCTGTATGAAATGACAAAAGCAAATTTTTAAGCTGTTTAGAATAACACAAATAAAATATATTGGTTAAAGAAATTTCTCCAAACCTAGAGAAAATACTAGGAAAAAGTTATGTCCCTATCATATAGAAAATCTATTTGAATTAAAATGGAAGTAATAAATGTTAACTATTAGAAAGAAAATCTCATCTAACAAATATAGAATAAATGCAAATTTTATAAGAATAATTTTAATTATAAAATAGGCAACTTTGTTAGAAAATGAATACTCATGCTGTTGTTCTCATTTTAGTGGGGATATAAAATGGTAAAACTTTCTGGACAGAAATAATGACATGCTAATCAAGAACCTTAAAAATATTCACATACTCTGCTCTAGTAATTTTCTTTTTGGGAATTTATCCTACAGAAAAAATCAAAATAAGAACAAATAGTCATACACAAATATATTCATGATATCATATATAATAGATAAAAATCATAAAACTATTATGACACATCTATATGATACATAAAGTTTAAGGACATATGAGAAATTATTATTATATAAAATTAGGTTTGAAAGGTTATGAAGTTGCACATTATATTAACTATGAAAAATTATAAAATTAAAAGAAAAATTCAAAGGAAATATGACAAAACATTAAGTATGCCCCTGGATAATGGAATCATGGATAATTTGTTTCCTCCATTTCTTTTCTATAACATATCTATGTCACTTTTACAATTAGAAAAATTAGCACTTATCACTATATATAAAACATTTAAGACTAAGGTATTAAGACATTCAATAAAGTACCTTAACTAGGCAATAATTATTTTACTAAATCTTTGAAACATTTAGTTCAGTAAAAAGCTGACTGGTAGTTCAGAAGAGATAATGTACCTTTCAAAATGGAGACATATTCTTCCAGAATTCTTTCTTAGGTATTCTCTATTCTAATTTCTTCCAGTTACATACATAACATTTGTTCTAGCTTCAAAGTATCGACATATCCTAAATTGGTTTCTTAATCTATCATTCTGGATCATTATAAATTTAGCATCCTAAACCACATATTTTCATCAACTTGCCAAGTAATTGAAGACCCAGGACATCATAGTCACTGAGTGATTCCCTTTACATATAATATGTCTATTTTACAAACCACATCTATAAGGAACCCTTTCCTTGATCACCTTGACTCTGTAGATCAGTGAACTCAGAGAGATTAAATAATTGTCCCAATGTCACACAGCTAGAAATTGGCAAAAATGCAACTTGAACTCTGGTGACTCAACTGCAACACATCATACCTTTCAATACAGCTTTCTTTCTTTCTTTCTTTTTGAGTTGGAGTCTCACTCTATTGCACAGGCTAGAGTGCACTGGCACACTCATAGCCACCCCAGCACAGCTTTCAATAACATAAAATGCAGGATTTTACCATTTTAACCCTGCCCCCTAAAGATAAACAAGAACTGAGTTTCAGTTTTAAAAAATGCAATTACAAAGAAAAAGTAACTGAAGGTGGTATCTATTAATCATACGGCAGTATTTCAATCTATATCATGTCTTCTACTATCTACACGTAACCACTGAGCACTTTGACTTCACACAACAGAATCAATTAATCTGAGGCCAGAAATAAGAGAATATAGATAATCAAGAATATAGGTAATAGGTGATCAGATAAAGTGTTGTAGCAAACTGTCATTTCCCAATACTGGCCACAGCAATATTTCCAGACCTACATGCCCTTCCAGTAGTTTGCTACTCTCTCATCTAGAGGCAGAGACAATCTTCCCTCTAGCTTAAATTAAGCAAGTATTTCTACAAAGGAAAAAATATTATTTCCAATAATACTTACTGTATGACTTCCAAAAGTAAACTATAAATATACAATATAGGTCCCCTTGGCCAGGTGCGGAGGCTCACGTTTGCAATCCCAGCACTCTGGGAGGAGAGGATTGCCTGAGTCCAGGGGTTCAAGATCAGCCTGAGCAATATGGTAAGACCTAATCTCTGAAATAAATCAAAAAATTAGCTGGCGTGGTGGCACACACCTGTAGTTTCAGCAACTTGGAAGGCTGAGGCAGAAGGATCCCTGAGCCCAGCAGGTCCAGGCTGCAATGGTCACGAACATACCACTGCACTCCAGCCAGGGTGACAAAAAGAAACTCTGACACAAAAAAATAAATACGTGTGTGTGTGTGTGTGTGTGTGTGTGTGTGTGTGTGTGTATCCTCTCCTTCCTTTAATCCTTAGAACCCCAGCCACCATACTGTGAGGACACCCAGATCAAATTGAAGGGCCTCATGTAGGTGTTGTGATCAATATCCAGCCAACCATCATAGATGCACATGAGCAAGCCATCAGATGATTCTGGCCCTCACCTTTGAGGCACACCAGCTTACAAAAAAGTGTAGCAAAGACAAACCATGCCAAATAAACCCTTGCAAGCTGCAGACTCATGAGCAAAGTACATATTATCATTGCTTTCACCACTAAGTTTTGCAGTGGCTTGTAAACTGGCAAGAAATGACCAAAACAGGTGTCTTGGGGTATTCTCAGAGCAAGTTAAAGAGTTTAGTGATTATTGGCCAAACCACTGCCCATAACTCCTTTGTCAATGGATTGGTCTCTGGAGATTTAAGCCTTCTACCATGCTTGATTCTCCTTTAAGAGTCAAACTAAACGCCTTTAAGATGTAACACCTTAAAGGTTAGTGTTACATCTAAATTCTAAGCAAGAATGTCAAGAAACTCCCCACTAAAAGACAAAGCCATGGCACCCATTTGTTGGCTTATTTCACAAAAGGCACTTGTAGGAAATTGTCATCAATTACCAATGGTCCCAGAGTATATTTTCACAAAATATTTTAGTGGATACATAATGCAGAGCCAAATTGTGGGGGGGAACTCCACAGATTTGAGAGGAGAAAGAATGAAAAACGGTATCACACTGCACTTCTGATAGGAACATCTGTACTCTGCAGATCTGTCCACCAGTTTAGGTCAGTGAACTGTTTACTAACTTAATTCATTTGTATTTTCCTATAGCTTCACAAGTAATTTCTAATCAACTGATCTGAAAGAAATGACAAAATCTCCTTTTTCTGACATGTAAATGTAATGTCATTTTCCTATCTAGAAAACATATCAATTATGAGGTTTACATGAAGCTAACTAATGCAAATATGACAAAGACACTTAAATCAGTTTACTTCTAGTTTTGGGGAAGGGGTTTTAAGATGATAGTGGCAAATGTCACATTAAAAGTTTGCCACGGTTAGTTAATTGCAGAGATTAATGATCAAGTGGTAAGATTATAATATGTTCTTTGATGGCAAAATACCTCAGGTTGGTAATCAAATACAAATTCCATAAAGATGAGAAAAAAAACATTTTTTTAGGCATGGTTTTCATTAGCATAAAACCTTTTTGATGGCATAATGAAGACCAAAATGTTCCTTCCTACTAAACCTATATCTATCTGAGATTTAATGTCCCAAATAAAGTCACATTCAGAGTCACAAAGGATAGAAAAGTCTATTGCCATCATCACTGTCAACATAAAATTCCTATATTAAATTCCTTGGTTACCTTTTTGAACATATAATATATGTACATCAGGATATTTGCTAAAATACCTGTCATATATTATGAATATAAAGTTCATTACCAAAATAATTTATATCCAATCATTTGATGGAAATAATAATCTTGAAATACATCAACTTCTTTTTTTTTTTTTTTGAGTTGGAGTCTCACTCTGTCGCCCAGAGTGGAGTGCAGTGGCCACTTCCGGACACCGCAGCCTCGACCTGCTGGGCTCCGGCGATCTTTCCGCCTCAGCCTTCCAAATAGCCAGAATTACAGGCATGCGCTACCACGCCCGGCTGATTTTTTTGATTTACTGTAGAGATGAGGTCTCGCTGCCCAGGCGGGTCTTGAACCCGCGGGTTCAGGCAATCCACTCACCTCTGCCTCCCAAAGGCGCGGGACTACAGGCTGAGCCACCGAGCCCAGCTATCAACTTCATTTTTAATAATGGAAAGTGAATCCATTATCTGTTATTCCTTCATCTTTGAGAGGAGGAAAAAAACTACAAAACAAGTTACAATCTGTCTACATACTATAAAGAACAATAGAAACCAAAGTGAAGGTTTAAAGGTATTTATGCTTTTTTAAAATCAAACTTTAAGATGATTCTATTCTTTACAATTCATACCTGTTGGGTAAAATGCAGTGAAGTCCAGCAAGTTTTTTAGGGCTGATTTGAATATGAACTTAAGCATTTGAAGATACTCAAAGTTTTAAAGCACACTGGTTACAGAGGCATGTTTTCAAGATTGGGCAAACTAAACTATACAAACCTAAAAAACGGAGTGAAAAGTTAAAGCTGGTCAAAGAATCTGCAACAATTCCTACAGATAAACGTTTACATTAAAACAGAGGTCACCCATGACCTGTAGGCTCCTTTGTTGTTAATTTGAAAGTGACTATCGCTGGAATTGGGTACATATCCCTTCACACCCTATTACTCCCTGGATATTTCAATGCTTCATATAGAATTTGAGTTCATAAAAATCTACTTCTGACCCAAAGATTGGAGGAAAAAAGCATCTGTTTTATTCATTACTGTATCCCAAGCCCCTGGTAGCTACTGTACATTCAAAATATATTTACCGAATGAATTAAAAGAGAAATAAACATGGAGGAAACAAAAACAGGGGAAAAAAGAAAACAGATGCCCTGCTGTAAATATTGGTAAAAGAAAACTTAAACTATAAAAGAAAATATAATCATTTGCCAAGAGCACAATTTTCAGTCAACTTTCCGATCACTACCAAGTCAGAATCCTGGTATTATTTCCCTACAACAATCATCTAGAAAACACTGAACAAAGGTTCAAAGTAATGCTAGAACCTCTAAGTGTAAAACAAAAGGACATGTGCATATAGCAACAACTAAGAACAAAAAAGATAGTGAAAGAAACAAGAAAATTAAAATCTTACATTAGCAAATAACTGAACACAAAAACAAGCAGAAATTAGAGGAACAAAAAGAAAAAGAAATAAGACATGTAGAATATAAGTAGCAAAAGAGCTACTATATATCTTACCTTATTAGTAATTACATTAAAGGTTAATGGGTTAAACACTGTAACCAAAAGGCACAGACTGGCAAAATGAATAAGAAAATATAACTCAGTTTTATGTAATCTATAAGAGGCATACAGAACCGTATTTTCAAAGACACAATAGGTAGAAAGTAAAAGAATGGAAAAAGTATACCATATTGTTAAATTAAGTTTAGCCTGCAGTTGCCTCCTTGCATATTTTAAATTTAGCTTTGCTGGGCTGGTGGCTCAATCCTGTAATTCCAGCACTTTGGGAGGCCGAGGCAAGAGGATTGCCTGAGCCCACGGCAATTACTGATTATGTATTTGAGCCTGGGCAGCATGGTGAGACCTTGTCTACGCAATAAAACAAAAAGTTAGCCAGATGTGGTAGCACGCACCTGTAGTTACAGCTACTTGGAAGGCTGAGATAGAAGATCACCTGAGCCCAGAAGGTCAATGCTGGGGTGGCCATGAGCACGCCACTGCACTCCAGCCTGGGCGACGGAGTTAGACTCCAATACCCACACACAAAAAAAATGACTTAAAGGTTTTTTTTTACATAGTGAACTGTAACATAATTGATTGTGTAAACAGACTGTAACCTACTCATGTACCAATTACCAAGTTCCAGCCAATCAAAGGCAACCAACTGTCCAAACCCTTCCTAAATAAAGCAAATGCCAGCTGTAACCAATCCTGCTGTTTCTGGACCGCACTTCTGTTTTCTATATGTCACTTTCCTTGGTTGTCGATAATCCTCTCTAACTACACAGCAGTAGGGAGTCACTCTGAAGTTTTTCTTGTGTGAGGGACTACCCAATTCATGGACCATGCTTTGCTCAATTATATTCTGTTACATTTAAGTTGTCTAAAGTTTTTATTTTAACAATACAGTTCCCAAAAGAGATTTGAATTGACTGTACTAATATCAGACAAAATTGACATTAAGAGATAAATTATAATCAGAGAAAAGAAGAACATTTTTAAATGATAAAAAGGTCAATCAGGAAAACGTAACAATCTTAAACATGTATGACAAAATAAGACAGACCCAAAATACATGAAGCAAAAGCTGACAGACTGACTGACAGTAGTGGGAAATTATGGGGGGGGGAGATGGGATTAACAGTAGTAAATATCTGTCTGGGCATGGGGAAACACCTCTTATCAACAAGGGTGACTGAACGAAATGTATTTGTATACCTAACCCTTAACTGTACCCCACAATATCATAATAAAAAATATTGATTACAAAAGCTGACAGAATTGAAGTAAGAAATACATAATCAATAATCATAGTCCAAGATTTCAAAATCCAACTTTCAAAAATAGATAGAACAGTTAGGCAGAAGATCAAAAAGGAATCAGAAGACTTGAACAACACTGTAAACCATCTAGACCTAAGAGACATTATAGAACACTACACTCAACAACAGAATGCATTCTTCTCAGGTGTACACAGAACATTCTCCAGGACAGATCATATGATAGGCCATAAAACGAGCCTCAGCAAATTTAAAAGGATTAAAATCATACAAAGCATGTTCTCAAATCATAATAAATTTATGTTAGAAATCAACAACAGAAAGAAATCTGGGGAATTAATAAAGATGTAGAAATTAAAACACATACTTCTAAGTTATTGGTGGGTAAAAGAAGAGATCAAAAGAGAAATTAGCAAATACTTTGTCTTGAACGAAAATGAAAACACAACAACATACCAAAACTTATAGAATACAGCTAGAAAACTGACCATGGAAAATATAGTTATAAAAGCCTAAACTAAAAAAGAAGACCTTAAATAAATAACCTAAACTTTCACCTTAATCAACTAGATGAAAAAGAGCAAACTAAATCCAAAGCAAGCAGAAGAGATGAAACAATAAAAATCAGAGAAAACACTAGTGAAATAGAGAATAGAAAAGCAGGAGAAAATTAACAAAGCCAAAAGTTGGTTCCTTGAAAAGGTCAACAAAATTAACAAATCTTTCGCTAGACCAATGAACAAAAAAAGAGAAGAGAAAAGGTTACTTTTGCCCTTATAGAAACAAAAAGGCTTCGAAGGGAATACTATGAAAAACGACATGACAACAAATTAATTAGATAACTAGAAAACATGAACAAATTCAAGAAAGACAAACTACCAAAATTACTCAAGAAGGGGTATCAAAATGGACCTGTAACAACTGAAGATACTGAATTAATAGTCAAAACATGTACCACAAATAAAAGCTCATATTCATCTTCAGTAATGAATTCCACCAAGCATTTAAAAGATTTAACATTGGCCTCAGCCTGTAATCCCAGCACTTTGGGAGACCGAGGCAAGTAGATTCCTGAGCCCGTGGGTTGGAGACAAGCCCAGGCATCTTGGCGAGACCTTGTCTCTACAATAAATAAAAAAATTAGCCAGGCATGGTAGCACGTGCCTGTAGTTGCAGCTACTTGGAAGACTAAGGTGAAAGGACTGCCCCAGCGAGTCAGTGCTGGAGTGGCCGTGAGCATGCCACTGCACTCCAGCCTGAGCGACAGAGTGAGACTCCAACTCAATCAATCGATCAATCAGCCAATAAAAGAATTAACATCGGCCGGGCTCAGTGGCTCAGCCTGTAATCCCGCGCCTTTGGGAGGCTGAGGTGAGCGGATTGCCTGAGCCCGCGGGTTCGAGACCCGCCTGGGCAGCGAGACCTCATCTCTACAATAAATCAAAAAGAAACCAGCCGGGCATGGTAGCGTATGCCTGTAATTCCGGCTACTCAGAAGGCTGAGGCGGAAGGATCGCCGGAGTCCAGCAGGTCGAGGCTGCGGTGGCCGGAAGCGGCCACTGCACTCCAGTCTGGGTGACAGAGTGAGACTCCAACTCAAAAAAAAAAAAAAAAAAGAATTAACATCAATTCTTCACAAATGCTTCCAAAAAATATAAGAGAATACTTCCCAACTCATTCTATGAGGCTAGGAATCCCTTGAAATGAAAACCAGACAAGAGACATTTCAAGAAATCTAGAGACCAATATCCTTATAAATATATAAGTGCAAAATTCTTCAACAAAATTCTAGCTACTCAAATCCAAAATATATAAAAAGATGTGACTAAGTGGTATTTATCCCAGGAGTGCACGGTTGGTTCAATCAATGAAATATATACTATATTAACAGAGTACCAAAACCACATGATCATCACAGTAGAACATAAAAATCATCTGGCAAAATCGAACACATTTGCATAACCAAAACACTCAAGAAGTTAAGAACAGAAGAAAACTTCCTACTTCACTACTTTGTCTTTACGGTATTACTCCCTAATCCAAGAAACCAACTGCTATGATAACATTCCTAAAATTTAGCCTGATTGTCTTGGTCTCCCACTTAAAAGAGAGAAAGCATATAGGTTCAAATGCACATTTGTTTTGAATTCTAGCTCTGAGAACCACATGTCATGAGACCATGGGCAAGTCACTTAGCTCTTCTGAGCCTTAGTTGTTCTCCAAAATGAGCGTTTTAATATCTACTAAATGAGAGTTGTAATAAATAAATCAGAAGGCTCATAATACATGCCCCATAACCCTCAAAAGTTATCCACTACCTAACAAATAAGATCTATACACTCTTACAAGACAGTCAAACCCAATTTTGGACAGCCCAATCCAGTTGCCAGCTGCTCCCTCTCTGTTCCTAGGCCAGACCACTAGAAATTCTTCAATCATACACTGTATTTACAATTCTCAGCCCTTTTTGTTTGTTATCTGTTCAGTCTAAAAATGTCCTTTACCCAAATCTGCCCTACCAGTTACTTAAGGCCTAGCTGAAGTATCACATCCTTCAAGAAATGCCTAATATGACAATCTTTTTTTCACTGTATTTTACGCGTTCCTCTCTTACACCATCTCTTCCATTAAAGATACCTATACACAATTCTTTCTTCCTTATTGGGACCAGCAACTGTGTGTTTTCTCTACTATACTCCTTAGTACCCAGTACTATAAACAGAAGCATTAAAGAAAAATAACAGTGACACTCAGAATTCTGAGATTAATTTCTAATACTATTTACAAACCCAAATAATTTATGTAGTCACCTATCCCACTATAAGCACACAATGGAAACTGAATAAAAATGTTCAATAAACTGGGACATGTCTAAAGGAATATATGACTTACTTAAATTATGTAATTGAAACACAAATAAATAGACTTTCATAAGTCTGCTTTATGGGAAATAATATGATTTTTAGTAACACTTAGATCCTATAAACTCAAAAGGATAAACCTTGTCACTTAATTCATTTTAAAAGATAACTTCCACAAATTATCAAATAATTCCATTTCTGAAATATAACATAATGAGCATATATATTTTCAAAATATGGCACAAAGCTAAGTGCCAATAAAATGTCCAAGTCATTTTATAAAAATCAATTATAGTTGATCACTTTGTCAGACTGGAGCATATACGTAATTCTTAAAGAGTCAACAAGAGAAGAAATAAACAAGTTAATCATATACTATGAAAGGAATGATCAAACTGTCAACTACAGTATTCAAGCACAAAGTGACATTCTGAATGAATAAAAAACACTGCATTATGGCTTTTTTGTCACACATCTATTGCAGATAAGAGAAAAACCGTAGAGACACATGTAGTATACAGATGTAAGCAAGTACAAAGTGAAATGGCTACAAAGATTAGAGAGAGTGGGAAACACCTGCTTCCAATTTGTCTAATATACACTGTAAATAGTACCTGCTTCCTTGATTGGAAAAGCTCTAAGAGAAAATTGCACTATTGCATTAGAATGCATACATATATATGCTTATGCTCTCATATAGCTGTACCAAAAGGCATTTCATGGGTCTCAAACCTTGGGGAAGGCAAACCTCACTAAGTAACAAGAACACCCTAATGATCTACCTTTAAACCTCTAAAGATAAGGATAGACTTGAACATAACTCTAAACACTCTTATAAGTCTTCCTGTGTCCACACAGCATGCATTTTAAACTGAATTAAATAAGGACCCTACCAGAGCCTGCGGGTTCGAGACCCGCCTGGGCAACTTGGCGAGACCTCATCTCTACAATAAATCAAAAAATTAGCCGGGCATGGTAGCACGCACCTGTAGTTCCAGCTACTCGGAAGGCTGAGGCAGAAGGATCGCCAGAGCCCAGCAAGTTGAGGCTGCGGTGGCCGGGAGCATGCCACTGCCCTCCAGCCTGGGCAACAGAGTGAGACTCCAACTCAAAAAAAATAAATAAATAAAAATAAAATTAAATAAATAAATAAATAAATAAATAAGGACCCTAATACCATCTGAAGAGAAAGGCAGTGTTCCTACTCTGGGTATAATACCACATCTCCAGGTACTGAGTCCCTGATCTCTCTCTAAGCATAATAATTAAATCAATTATTTCACATTTTAAAATAATCAATGTGTATATACATATAAACATTACAGTTAAGTTATAAGAAGAAGACAAATATTTCCTTTTCTATCTACGTGTAATAATAAAGCTTACGGTCAAGTTTATTGAATATTTGTCTCTTGGCTTTTTAACTCTTAAGAGTTGCTTCATTTCTTATGATGGACTACACAATGGTCCTATTTTGTATCATGAACTTCTCTGAGGGCCTAATGAACTAAGGGCTCTCTCCACAGAAATACCTACTTATAAGTACATACAGATATAAGATTTTACATACCAATGGAGGATTTTTATTTTAGAAACTTTATTAATGTCTGGTGAACTTTGGCTTACCTTTCTAACTTTTCTCCAAGTCTCTGAACTCTGTATTTCCAGAGCCTAAATGTGTATACTAAAATTCCTCCCACTTCTACCATTTAGCAGGGTAAAATGCTTGTACATTTTTTTATATAATTATCTTGTAAATTAGATGACTTGTGTTTTATGCTGCATTATTTTAAATCATTTTATTTTCTTCTCTACTGGAATGAGAGTTCCATAGACCAGAAATTTTATCAAATCCGTTTCTACAGCTTCAGGAACTAGTACAAGGCCTAGGGCAAAGATGGTATTCATAAGGATCCATCAATCAAACAAAGGCATAGATTGATCATTGTTAAAGCTGGACAATAGGTACATGCAGAGTATAGGAGAGAGAGTATTTCATTCTACTAGTATACCTTCTTTTGTATATATCTGAAATTTTTTGAATACTGGGGAGGGAATCCGTGTGGAAAAGAGAGACTTGTAGCTATCCATCAGCAATCTTCTGGAAGTAAAAGAGTCTACAAACACATTGGACTTGTTCAGTTTTGCCTCAGAGAACCAGTATCAATGAGTAGAAACCAAACTTTTGGCTTCACATAAGAAAGAACTCTCTATTAATTAAAAGTATCTGAAAACAAAACTGGTTCCAAGGAAGACTGGGAGGGCCCTGCCACTAAAGTAGTTACACTTGAGCAGCTAAACAATCAGATTGGATTTTATTTACAGGATTAAATCATCAAATGGGAAAAGCTAACTCTAAGGAATCTGCAAATCTATTGAGTACCTAAAAACAAGGTCTATTATTTTAAAACTGACACACAAAAATAGAGAAGTCAATATAAAGATACAAGAAGTCAATATAATTATTGATTTCATATTTTTATAAAGCATCTACAAAGAATGAAGTTTTTAGTCAAAACCAATCTCCTGAAAAGCCTCATCTTGCAGGTGTTTTCTCTGCACTCTGGCTTCCCTCAATGTGCCCTGCCACACGGCCTTTGCACATGCTGCTCCCATAGGAATGCTCTTCAGATAGCAGCTAAGACTTACTTCCCTAGGGAAGACTTTCCTACCTGGCTAGAGCAGGTTATTTTCTTACATGCTTGTAGACAACCACATTCCTTTTCTAGAGAAGAGAGACTCCATATTTTCACTCATATTGTATTCCCAGAGCCTGGCATGTTGTATGTGCTCACTAAGTATTTGTTAAATGGAGGGTGAATACAACATTCCCTATGAACCTAGTACTCTCATGAATTATGATCCAAACTGAGTGCAAGTCAACTTCTCACCTATTTATTCATCAGAAGTAATTAAAATATCTCCCTAGAGGTTAAGAACAATAAGAAAATAGCTCCCAAGGCAGCATTTTTATATTTGTTTTATTATGAAAAGATAACACATTTTCAATAACTTTTAGCTTCACAATACACAAAACAAATGTATTTCCCAGAACTCTTTTAAGATTCTGACACGCCATATGATTCTGAAGTCAAACTGTGGGTTATAAGATAAAATAATATGCTATATGAATGTGAAGCTTAATGAGGACATTTAAGTAGTGAAGAAGTAGTGAGAGATTCAGGACAGATGGACAAGCATCAGGTCATATAAAATATTTCCAAATGTGTGTTTGAAGAAAGATATGAAAATGCCCAAGATAGGAATAATTTGTGTTGCTAAGAAACACTAAGATTGATGAGTAAACTCTCTCTCTTACAAAGGCCAACTAAATCATCTAATTTATCAGTGTAATTATTGCCAATGATTATTCCATTTATAAAATCTTTATAAAATATACTAAACAAAAGCAAAAGACAAAAATTTTAATACTCAGAAATTACTAATGTAATAATATATACAAGGATATTTAGAGTAGCATTTTATTGACTTCCATCAAAAGTGTTTTTTTAGGACAAAGTTACAAGATCCTATCTTTAGCATTAAGATTATGACTGAGAAAAATATTCTATTAAAGTATTAAAAGTACAAAAAAACCCCACCCATACCAAAACAATAACTATATCTAATACATAAAATATTTCAAATTCCAAACAAATAAATTCTAATAAAGCTGAGCAACCCCTTGTTTCAGGACTATCTTATTTTTGTTTCAATTTTGAAAAAAATTATCCATTCCCAGATAATTGTGTCATTTTGAAATTCGTTAGGCACAGGTCTATTTCTTATAACCTTTAACTTTAATTTTGGGCCCAACATGAACTTTCACCCAGGTCACCCTGACCATTATTAGTGCCAAGTCTGGGCTCAGTCTCTCCTCCATCTCAGAGACAAATGACAAACTAAGGAAAAGATGAAGAGAAGCCTTCAGAATGAGTAACAAACTCCAAAGAATTATTTTCATTAAAATGAAATAAATAAAATTTATCTTGGAGAGGTATGAATGTGAAAAAATACTTAGGCTAGTGCCTTATATTAGTCGAATACTCAAAAACTGAAACTTTTATTATCACTGTGCTTTACTTTTATAAACTGATTTCCTCTGACATTAACAGTAAGAATATATTAAGTAATTTACTAATATTCCAAATCTACAAATAAGTAGGGAGAAGAGTTTAATGAACCACCATCATCCAGCTTTGACAATTATCATCAATCTGCCAATTTTATCTAAAGGAAATCCATTTTTGAATGATGCAAAAGCATACTGAATTGAGATATTCTTTTAAAAGTGTGTCCAACATGTTGACATGTTGAAATGATGGATTTTGTGAAAAAATTTTGAGGTTTTTTGTCACCTTTTGGTCTATTAAACATACTCAGGAATAAAATCAACCTCTGCTCCAGAGTAAAAACTCAGATTCCAGTAACTCATAAGTAATAGAAAATCATACATTCACCTTAAATGGTTAGTCTCAGTTCACTAATTTAAGATAATTCGTCTTAGATCACTGAGGAAAATTAAATATGGACTATATATTATATATTATCATACCAATGGTAAAGACTTGGGTGTTAATAAAGGTATTATGATTACACGGGAGAATATTTTCATTCTTAAGATAAACAAGCTGAAGTATCTAGGGGCAAAATGACATTTTCAAGTGGTTCAGCCCACTCTACCACCCAAAAAAAGTATATATACAAAATAAACTTGTAGCTAAATGTTAATAACTGGTAAAAGGTATGGGATGTTTCCTGTATTACTGTTTCAACATTTCTTACCTTAGACATTTTTCAAAATAAAGACTACATCCAAATAATACCCAAACTCCAATGTACATTAAACAGTAAATCTACATTCTTCACTCGGCCGGGGTCTGCCCAGTGCCAGCCACTGTCAGTGAAAGAAGGAATAGGATCCTCCTTTTCTCTTCCACAATCTTTATGAGTTTTCTGAGCCCACAAAGATCAAGGTCAGGGAAGGCATATAAGCAAGTTTTTGACTGCTATTTGTAGCAAAATAATCTCAGGCATATGAATATGCAAAGTGTTTAAAAACTAATTCTTCTTCTGAATAGCTTATGTGCACTCTCCCAAAGGTAAGGATCCTCCAACTGCAAGTAACTTGCTCTCCCTCAGCCAGCAGCTCGCTCCTGATGCCTCCTTAGCTTCTGTCCCTGGCAGTACACCCCACAGCCCCTTACTATTGGGACCCTCTTGCCCTGGCAAGAGATCTTCTTTGGCAGGATCCCTTTTCAAATGACACCAGGCATCTATGGCCAAACCACCCTGAATGCACCCGGTCTTGTCAAATGACACCAAGTTGATACACCTATTGAACAGAAAGGGGTGCATTTACTTCTCAAACCTAGCACTACTGCTACAGAACACTTTAGCTTTCCCAGGCATGATTCAAGCATCAGTCTCTTGTGACACCAACTGCAGGACACATACACTTTCATCGAAACTTCTTTCAATAGGCTTGACAACTTTTCAATAGGCTTGACTAACTTGTAGGAGAAAGGAGTAACACACACACAGCACTCTAATGACATGGCAAAAAAAAATTCACCTGATAAAATCTTCCCCCCTTTTTATATTCTCTATGTGAATGAAGCAATTCAAAGGTCACAAAACCACCTTTCCATAATTCTGCATATGGTCCAGCACTTCCTTTGGATATAGAAGCATGTGTCAAATGCCAGTGCATCAACTGAAAGTTTAAGTTTATCATTCTGTTATACTAGAAACTTCATTAAAGGTGGTATAGTATCTATACCTATATCTTGGAAACTTGTAAGGATTAAATACGTCTCACATATAAAGCTTATACAATAGCACTGGGCATACAGTAAGCCCCAATTTAATGTTAACTATTAAGCTTATTACAATATAGAGTTCTCTTTTCAGATTTTTTAAGAATTTAAAAACAAGTGTTGGCAGGAATATGGAGAAACTGGAACCCTTGTACACTGCTGGTAAAAATGCATAATGGTGTAACCACTATAGAAAATGGTATAGCAATTCCATAAAATAAAAATAGAATTACCACACAATCCAGCAGTACCACTTCTGGGTATATAGCTCAAAAAAAATTGAAAGCAGGGATTTGGACAGATTATCTGTACATGAATACAACAGATTGTACATAGCAACATCATTCACAATAGCCAAAAGGTAGAAGTGTCCATTGATAGGTGAATGAACAACCAAATGTGGTATATGTATATACAATGGAATATTATTCAGCCTTATAAAGGAAAGAAATTCTGATATATGCTACAAACATAGGTGAACTGTGAATATATTACATGAAGTAAAATAAGCTAATCACAATACAACAAACATTGCAAGATTCCATTTATATGAGGTACCTAGAGTAGTCAAATTCATAAAGACAGAAAGTAGAATACTGGTTACCAAGGGCTCCCAGGTTGCCTGAGGAATGAGTAATCATTGCCTAATGGGTACAGTTTCATCTGCAATGTGATGGCTACACAACAATGGGAATGTACTTAATATCACTGAACTCTACACTTAATAATGGTTAAAATTATAAATTTGATGTAAGGTATATTTTACCATAATAAAAAAATTTTAATTGCCTATAATTAAGTGGTCAAATGATATAAAAGTGGTATAAAAGTATAAATGAATTAGTAGGAAAAATGCTAACACAAGCCACTATCCTATGATCCAGCAATACCTCTCCTATATATACACCCCCAAAGAACTTACATATAAAACCATACTGAAACTATGTGAAGATATTTATCACATATTATGTCTAAGTGGCATTGGAGGCAACCCACACATTATTACCTGGATAACTTAGATGTGAATCAAACTATGTTCAGAAGTATAGACACGTACCACAACATGCCTAAACTAAAAACAATGTCAAGTAAAAAAAGGAAGCTCGAGGAAACACACAACACACAAACTGCTCTATATTTTTCTAAGATATGTGTCGATCCAAAGGAATACACCAAACACATGCAAATCAAAGTCTACTAAGGGAGCCCTGGATAAGGGTGGAAACAGGAGTAGGAACTGAGGTTAAAGGAAAAAAATAATACCACAAAACAAGAAAAGGGTCTTCTTGTCCAGACCACTGATGACAGAATGTCATCAGCTAAGGAGGATGAGTAATACAACTCTCTGAATCAGAGACCCAAAATATTTTTAGGCACTAACTATATTTCCTTTCCCAAATATCTGTAAATTTTTATTGAGGGATTTTTATTGATATAGCATTTTAATCTGACCATCTGTTTACTAAAAGCTAGTATACAGGGGAAAAAAGAAATAAAATTGGACTTTTTTAGGCAATTGGGATGCTAATGTTTTAATCTTTATTAAAAAAATAACTTATTAAGACCATGAAATCCTTCCAATAAAACATTTTTATATTTCAATTACCATTACACAAAATACCACAGTTATGCAACATAATATAAAAAATGTACCTTTAAGAAAACTGACAAACTATGAATTTACATGCTGCTAAGTATTTCCTAAATAGTAATTCCAAAGATGCAAATATCACAATCTGAATTCATGGAAGAAATCGAATCATCTATCTTATAAACACAGGATCAGACACAAAATATAGTCGTAAGAGGCTATTTTTAAAAGCATATCCACTACCAATGTCCACATGCTTTTTGGAATAAACATAAGTATTAAATGCCAGATTTCTTAAACTGTGGCCTCACATCACTAATCAAGACCTTTGAAGGCCATTGCCATAGCTCCAGGAAGCATGTCTTTTTTATCTTTTCAGTGCCAGTACAGGCACATCACAGATCCTCAAGTATTTTTTGAAGGGATGATCTCAGCAAATATCAGTAGGTATAAATAAGTGGTAGAGTTATGTACAAAAGTAAGCAATGATGACTTTCATTATCTGAAAGACTATCTGAAAATAGACCACTCAGTCAGTGAAAGTTGTGCTAAGCAAAGCGTGTTGGCCCTCTCTGATTTGTACAGTTAGAAATGAGCCTCTGAGAATTTAAAAGGGCAACCACATACCCAAGTGCTCCACCTCTACCTACAATGGCACCCATCTCCACACTCAGGACACAAAGAAAACATGTGTACCATCTGTATACAAGTCACTGACAGCTTACTTATTTGTGTTCACCCCACACCACCACAAATAGTGCCCAGACTCAATGAAAAAAAAATGTGTTGACCAAAAGATGTTAAACCAGGAGACACTCATAAAAGTTAACAGAGAAAGATACAGATTACACCAAAGAATGACTGGGGTACCAACTCAGATTGCTCACAGCAATTCTCATCTTTACTAGGTGAGCACCACATAGATCAAATGAATAGACCCTTTATGTCTATGTGTTCCCTAACCCAGAATTACAGTCACTCAGAAAGGTTTCTCTTAGGAAATCATGATGCCTAGAGTAGGCAGTACACTCTTAAACACAAGCTTATTCCCCCAATAAGCCACACTGGAGATTGGGGTATACCTCCCAAATTTATCTATAGCTTTCTGCCTTAAGGGTTGTTTTAGTCAATAATCAATAAATATTTACAGAACATCAACTGTGTACTAGGTTCTAGGCTAGTCAGCAATTACGGCAGAATCAAAGATGAATATAGCATTCAACAGGCTTACAATGTAGTAGGGAGGATTCAACAAATAGTCGAAGAACTGTAACACCCCAGTAAGAAAAGCACCACAATAAAAAAATTTAGAGACTCTGAAGAACAAGCAGGACTTTGACAGGAAACAGTGAAGATAGGTCTTCATCAAAAGGAAAAAGTATTACCAAAGAAACAGAGGTAAGCAGAATAATGTTGACCAAGACATTGGGCACCGGGTTAAGTATAAAAAGATAGAAAATAAAGGTAGAAAATGCAGACAGAAGCCTTGCCTAGGAGACCCTTAATTGCCAAGGTTAAATATTAAAACTTCCTTTTGTGAATAATGAAAATGACCAAAAAAATAGTTTCAGGGAATAAGAGAGTCACTGAAAACTGAAATTAGCCTCAATATGGACAAAATACTGGAGGATAAAAAGGAAAACTAGGAGAGACATTTTCAGCAGTCTAAGGCTATAAGTCTGTCTGTATAACATAATTTAAAAAGAAGAAACATCATCAAGAAAAATCCTGAATAATGTCCAACAATTTTTATGGCAGCATATGTACAAATAAAAATATTTTTAAATATATGCAAAAACACCTAATTTTTCTTAAATTTCAATAATTAAAAAGAAATATCAGGGCATTTCCAAGTCTAGTTCTGATGGAATAACTGGCATCAGACTTGCCCCCCTCCCACCATAACCCACCAGAAAACTGGACATATATGTAAAACAACCATTTTCAAAGAGTGGACAATATGGCAGCACACAACTATGATCCCTAAAGAAGGAATATCAGTAAGACGAATCCTATGGTGCCCCAATTTTCAGTATGGAAGTACTCTCTGCATTCTGGTGCAAGAAGATAAAAAGCATATGGTGGTACAACTGAGTCAAAGGAACAGATATTAAGAGTTTTAGGGAGTCTAAGTTGCCTTAAATTTGTACATATACAGTACACAAAAGAAAGAAGCTATGAAGAGAAACCCCATGTCTACACAGAAGTTCCATGTGTAATCTTCTGACAAATATTGTAAGATTCTATGAGGTTAGTCAAAGAACAAATACAAGATAGCAATAACCTAAACACTTCCCAAGGGTGATACAGAACAGGAAGACAGGCAAATTTAGAGAAGAGAGACTTCACTGATCATATAAGGAATTCAGTAGAACACACAGAAAGATCATATCTTAGGAATAAGACTAATTTAACTCTGCAGTAAAGGATACTCAAGAATAAGCCTAACAAACTTAAAAATTAGCATCAAGAAAATCAAGTTGATCCACAAATTATTTAAAATTGCCTGCTGAAACTGACATTCTTTTTTTAAGACAGTTGAATCAAGACATTCAGTAACACAACATTTACAATGCCTATCAACCACCCAAAAATTACTAGACATATTAAAGAAAAATGAGACATAACCAAGACAAAAATAAGTCAATAGAAAATAGATTTAGAAATGGCAGATTTGATAGAACTAGCATACTAGGCTAGTCAAGTATATTAAAGAGCAAATATATTAAAACAGTACTTAACAATATATTTAAGAATTTACTTTTAAATGTAATGTGATGGCAAAATAAATAAAAGCTATTTTTAAAAGTAGAACTTCTAGAGGTAAATATAAACCTTATTCATAACTTTAAACATATAGACACAGATAAGAAATTCTGATTTTATTTGTATTTCAAAATAATGAAAGATTCTGAGGATCTATTCATATGTTTATTGACCATTAGAAAAATGTCTGTTCAGATATTTTTCATATGTTTTAGTTGTACTGTCATTTGATTATTGAATTGTAAGAATTCTTTACATATTGTAAATACATGCTTTTTATCAAAGATATAATTTACAAATATTTTCTTATAGTTGGTGGGTTGGTTTTATCACTTTTTTGATGATAGTGTCCTTTGAAACAAAGTTTTTAATTTTAATGAAATCCAATTTAGTTATATCTTTTCTGCTGTCAATTGTGCATTTGATGTCTTGTAAGAAGGCTTGGCCTAACATAAGAACAAGATTTACTTTTATATTTTAAGAGCTTTATAGTTTTAACTCTAGCATTTAGGTCTATAATCAATTTGGCATTAATTTTGATATAAAGCATAAAGAAGGGGTCCAACTTTACTCTTTCACTAGTGAATATACAGTCATTTCATCATCAGTACTTCAAAGACTATTGTTTTTCTCTATTAAATCATCATGATACTTGTCAAAAGTCAATTGAACATAAAAGTCAGGGTTTATTTTTTGAGCTCTCATTTCTGTGACAGCGACCTACATGTCTATCCTTATGCCAATATCACACTGTTAGAATCAGGAAATGTGACTCCGCAAACTTTTTCTTTTTTAAGGTTGTTTAGACTGTTCTGGTTCCCTGAATTCCCAAATAAATTTTAGGATCCGCTTTGCCTTCTCTGAAAAAGGCAGCTGTGATTTTGATGAGATGGCCTTGAAACTACAGATCATCTGGGGTACTACTGCCATCTTAATAATATTAAGTCCTCTAGGCTCAGCCTGTAATCCTGCGCCTTTGGGAGGCTGAGGTGAGTAGATTGCCTGAGCCCGCGGGTTCGAGACCCGCCTGGGCAGCGAGACCTCATCTCTACAATGAATCAAAAAATCAGACGGGCGTGGTAGCGCATGCCTGTAATTTCGGCCACTTGGAAGGCTGAGGCAGAAGGATCGCCAGAGCCCAGCAGTTCGAGGCTGAGGTGGGCGGAAGCAGCCACTGCACTCCAGTCTGGGCGACAGAGTGAGACTCCAACTCACAAAAAAAAAAAAATTAAGTCCTCTGATTCATGAACATGGGATGTCTATTTAGTTATTTGGTTTCTTTCAATATTTTTTGTAGGCTTCAGGGTACTGCTTTTGTTAAATTTTCTTATTTGATTTTTTTAAGGGTGTTATCATAAGTAGAACTGCTTTCTTTTTTTGTTTTTTTTGCATTTTTTTCATTGCTAATGTACAGAAACAAAATTGATTTCTGTATATTGTTATATTTTGCAAATGTGTTGATTTCACTTATGAGTTATATAGATTTCAGTGTATTCCTTGAGATTTTCTATACAGAAGATCATGTCATCTGTAAACAGACATAAGTTATACTACTTCTTTCCAATCTGGATGCCTTTATTTTCTTATTCTTGTCTGTCTTGGTTAGAAAGTCTAGTACAATACTGAATAGAACTAGTGAGAGCACATTCCTGCCTTGTTCCTGTTCTTAAGGGGAAGTATTCACTCCTTTACCATTAAGTAAGATGTTAGCTATGCTTTTTACAGAGATGTCCCTCACGATGTTGAAGAAATTTCCTTTTATACCTAGTTTGAGTGTTTTATCATAAAAAGGTGTCAGGTTTTGTCAAACACTTTTCTGTATCTAATGAGATAATTATAACCTTGATACCAAAATCCTACAAAAACCTGCTCCCCAGGTCTTAGCTCAAGCTTCCATAACAAAATACCATAGACTGGGTGTCTCAAACAACAGGAATTTATTTCTCCCATTTTTGGAGGCTGGGAAAAAGAAAATGCCAGTCAATTCAGTTAGCTGGTGAAGGCTCTCTTCCTGCAGATGGCTACCTTCTCACTGTGCTCTCCCAGCTGGACAATAATCCCATCATGGACACTAATCTCATCATGGGGTCTCTACTCATAGCCTCATCTAAACCTAATTACCTCCCAAAAGCCCCAACTCCAAATACCATCATTCCATTGGGAGTTAGGGTTTCAATATATACATTTTATGAAAACACAAATCCATTCATAAGACCCACCCCAAAAAGGATAGTCCTCATAAACATATATTCATAAATCAATAACAAAATATAGCAAAGTGAATTCAGCATAATATTCAAGATAATACATCATAACCAAATTAAGTTTAATCACAGAAATGCAAACACTAATTTAACTTTCAATATCTAATGACTACAATTGAACATATTAGTGTGAAAAGAAAAATCAAATGATTCTCCCTATAGATGAAAAGTACACGATAAAATTCAGCATTCATGTACAGTACAATAAAAACTCTCAGCATACTTAGAATAAAAGGAAATTTGCTCTACCTGATATGAAGCATATATAAAAATCTTAGACATAATATCATATATAATAGTGAAAACATGCATGCTTCCTCTCTGAGATCAGGAAACAAGGCAAGGATGTTCACTCTCACCACTTCTATTTAACTTTGCACTAAAGGTCCTAGTCTGTGCATTAAAGAAAGAAATAACAAATATAAAGATTGTAAAAGAAGAAGTAAAACTGTCTTGTGATAAACAGGATCATATACATAAAACATCCTGAGGAATTTTTGACATTGAAAAGTCAAAGCAATAATGATTAAATTAGCAAGGTAACAGGATACAAGTTCAACATACAGAAATCAATTATATTTCTGTACCCTAAATAACATTTTCAATAGCATTCAAAAACATAATTCATATCCTATTCACCTAGGATAAATTTAACAAAAGACATGAGATGAGCACACTGAACATTACAAAACATTACTCAGAGAAACTGAAAAATAACTAAATAAATGGAATTATACCATGTTAGTGGTTTAGAATAATTTAATATTATTTAGATGTTAATGCTCCCAAACTGGTCTATTAGAATTCAATACAATGGCAATCAAAATTCCTAGAAGCATTTTGTATAAACGTGCAAGCCAATTCTATAATTGGTATGGAAATGAAAAAAGACTTAAAATAGCAAAAACAATTTCAAAAAAGAACAAAGTTAAAGAACCTACAACATGTGATTTCAAGACTTACTGTAAAACAGTGTGATGTTGACATGTTAGATCAATATGACGAATATTATAGGACATGTTAGACATACAAATCAATATATCAATTTTTATAATTGACCTATATTGTTTAGAAAACATATATGATTAGTTGATTTTTAACAAAAGTTTCAAGGTAACTCAAAGGAAAAAAACAAGTGGATATAGGAAAGAATGAACTTTATTCTTCTCACACCATACACAGAAATTAACTCAAAACAAACCAGAGGCCTAATGTAAAAGCCAGAACTGTAAACAGTTTAGAAGAAAACACAAAAGAATATTTTCACAACCTAAAGTAATCAGAGATTTGAAGAAGAAATAGGAAGGAGGAAGAAGAATAAAAGGAAAAAGAAGAAGAAAGGTAACAGAAGGGGGAAGAGGGAAAAGGGAAGGGGGAAAGGGAAAGGAAAGAAAGAAAGACATAGACCACAAAAGAAAATGATAAACTGGACTTATTCAAAATTTAAAATTTCTGCTCTTCAAAGGCTTCATTAAAGAAAGAAAAGTCAATCGACAGACCAGGAGCAAATATGTCAGACAGGAACTCATATCCAGATATATAAAGAACTATGCTATACAAATGGCCAATGAGTAAATGAAAATAACATCACTGGTAATAAGGAAAATGAAAATGAAAACAATGGGAGGCCAGGCACAATGGCCCATGCCTGTAATCCCAGCACTTTGGGAAGCCAAGGCAGATGGATTGTTTGAGCCCAAAAGTTCAAGCCTGGGCAACATAGCGAGGCCTCATCTCTACAAAAAATAAAAATAAAAATTAGTCGGGCATGGTGTAGTGCACCTGCAGTTCCAGCTCTTCCGGATACTGAGGCAGAAGGATCACCTGAGCTCAGGAGTCAAGGCTGTATTAGCTGTGATAGTCATGATCATGCCACTGTACTCCAGCCAGGGTGGCAGAGTGCGACACCAACTCAAAAAAAATACCAAATGAGATATCAGTCACACTCAATAGAATGTCTGAATTTGAAAGAATATTATATCAAGTGCTGGCCAGAATAGGGAACAACTAGAACTTTCATATACTACTAGTGAATATGATACAATCACTCAAGAAAATAGTTGGGCAGTTTTTTACAAAGTTAACCATATACTTACCATACGACACAACAATTCTACTCCTGGGTAACTAACCCAGAGAAATTAAAACAAATTTCCACAAAGACTCTTACCTGAATGCTCATGAGAGCATTACTCATTATAGGCAAAAATGGAAACCCCAAATGCCCATGAACAGATAAAGGATAAGCAAACTGTGGCACATTTATACAACGGAATACTATTCTGCAAAGAAAACTACTAAGACATGCAATAACAGTAAGCCTCAAAAACGTCAAGCTACAAAGAGTACATAATGTATGATTCTATTTATATGAAACTCTAGAGCAGGCAAAGGTAATTCAGAGTGACAAAACTCAGATCAATAGTTGTTTGTAGATGAGGATGAGGGAAGGAATAGTGACTGCAAAGGAACACAAGGACCGTTAAGGTGATGGATATGTTCTATACCTTGATTGTAGTAGTAGTGACATGAGTGTGTATATTTTGCAAAACTCATTGACTTGTTCACTTAAAATAAGTGTATTTTATTTATGTAAATTATACCAGTAAATATGATTTACAAAATTAAAAGGAAATGACAGACATTTGGAAATAACATCATTCCTGAAAGATGCCAATAAAAGACAAATCAAGTATAATTACAGGTTTAACTTTCGTGTAAGTCTTTTATGAAGAAATACGGGGCTGGGAGCAGTGGTTCAAGCCTGTAATCCCAGTACTCTGGGAGGCTGAGGTGAGAGGATTGCCTGAGCCCAGGAGTTCGAAACCAGGCTGGGCAACATGATGAGACCTCATCTCCAAAATAAGTCAAAAAATTAGCTGGGCATGATGGTGCATACCTGCAGTTTCAGCTACTTGGAAGACTGAGGCAGATGGATCACTTGAGCCCAGCAGGTCAAGGCTGCAGTGGCCATGAGCATGCTGCTGTGCTCCAGCCTAGGCAACAGAGTGAGACTCTGACTCCAAAAAACAAACAAAAATTATATATATTTTATATATATTATATATATATATACATTTTTACAGCCAACAGACACATGAAAAAGTGCTCAGCCTCACTAATCATCAGAGAAATGCAAATCAAAACCACATTGAGATACCACCTAACCCCAGTTAGAATGGTCATCACTAATAAAACAACAACAGATGCTGGTAAGGATGCAAAGAAAAAGGAACACTTCTATACTGCTGGTGGGAGTGCAAACTAGTGCAACCTCTGTGGAAAACAGTATGGCAATTTCTGAAAGAACTAGAAATTGACCTTCCAATCCCAGCAATCCCCCTATTGGGGACTGACCCAGAGGAACTCAAATCATTCTACAAAAAAGATACCTGAACACGCATGTTTATTGCATTATTCACAACAGCAAAAACATGGAACCAACCATGTTGCCCATCAAAACTGGACTGGATTAAAAAAATGTGGTATCTATACACAATAGAATATCATGAAGCCATAAAGGACTAATATGGACTTCGCAAAAACTTGTACGGATTTAGAGTCCATCAAACTCAGTGATCTATCATAGAAACAAAGAGCAGAGTACCATTATGTTCTCACTCATAAGCAAACCCTGAACAATTACCATAATACTTTAAGAAAGGGTTTGGCAGTAGCAAGATACTACTGGGGTGGGGGTGGTGGAGGTTCAGATCAGGCAAAGTGGGGACCAAATGGAGACTCAAACTCTACCTGTATAATGACCACTTGTATACCTAATCCTGAATTGTATCCCATATCTTTAAAATAAAATTTTTTAAAAGTCTTTTATTGTCTTTTACTCATTCAACCGGTTATGCATTAAAGGCCAACTATGTGCCAGAAATGATTCTAAATCTGGTCATACAACAGTAAACAAAACAGATGAAATTCCCTGCACTCATTAAGCTTTCATCCTAAAACAAAAATATCATTAAAAAGTAAAATAAAATAATATAGTAAGTTAGTTTGGGAACGTGCAAATGAGAAACATAAAGCAGTTGGGAAGAGAAGGGCATTTTAAATAAGATAATCAAAGAAAGTCTCACTAGAAATGTAACATCTCAATAAAGACTCAAAAAAGATAGGAAATAAGCTAAGCAGTTACCTAAAGTTAACAGCATTGCAAGACAGAGGGAACAGAAGAAACACAAAGGCTCCAAAGCCAGTTATTCAAGGAACAACATGGTGTTAAGCATGAATGGAAGGTGGTAAACAGAGTCAGAAAATGAGGAATGAATGAAGGAAGGGTAGTAAAGAAAGAATCAAATAACTGAAGTTTTGAATTGAAGAATGACAAGATTTAACTTACATTTTAACATAATTATTCTGGTTACTGTATTGAGACTACCCTGAAGTGCTGAGTTTCAGGTAGTGAGAGGAAGTTAAGACCAGTCAAAAGGCTACTAAAATATTCCAAGTAAGAAATGATAGTGGCTTGGACCAGGTAGTAATGGAGGTAGTGAGATTCAAATTCTAGATGTATTTGATGGTAGAGTCAACATGAACAATTTAACTTGGATGTGAAATAGAGAGTTAGGGATGACTCCAGGGTTTTTGGTCTGAATAACATGAATGAATTTGTCATTAACTTAGATGAGGAAGATTAAAGAGGAAACAAGTTAAGGTAAAATGATCAACCGAGTTTCAAGCATTCTAAGATTTATATACCTTTCAATATCCATATGGGAGATGCTAGAAGACAGTTGGATACGTGTCTGGAGTTCAGAGAGATAAAGTTTTTTGTTTTTTTGGGTTTTTTTTTTTGGTAAAGTAAATCACTGAATATGATGGTGTATGTGTGTGTAAGAAACTTTTAAGAAATAATCCATATTTTATTTTAAGATATCAGGGCCTCAGCACTTAGACTAATGGATTATTTGTGTATTTTCTGATTTACATAAATCCATACAAGTCTGCTAGGCAGTTCACACCTTTATTTTTACTTTCACATCTGAAGTACAGCAATATGGATAGATAAGGTGTGTATTTAAGATAATAACAAGAACAGACATTTACCTGGAGCCATAGCTATTTAAAAGCGACACTAGCATCAAGATACTCATTCTTATTCTGAGAAGGGCTTTAAAAAACAATCACTTGTTATAAAACTAATTGCACAGTCAAGTGTTTTTTAGATCATATGTAAAAACCACCATCTTCTCTACATTTTAGTGTTTCAAACTAGACAAAGTCATAGACCTTGTGATTATACTTAGTTTATTTTTGATGCTTATAAACATCCAGATTCTAAAGTCAATAACATTTCCAACTTGATAATGTATACTATATCTTATAAAGGAAGACACTTTGTGTATTATGAAATAAATACACAAATGGCACATAAACATAACAACCTAGCTGGGCTCAGTGGCTCAGCCTGTAATCCCGCGCCTTTGGGAGGCTGAGGTGAGTGGATTTCCTGAGCCCGCGGGTTTGAGACCTCATCTCTACAGTAAATCAAAAAATTAGCCGGGCGTGGTAGCGCGTCCCTGTAGTTCCAGCTACTTGGAAGGTTGAGGCGGAAGGATCACCGGAGCCCCGCAGGTCGAGGCTGCGGTGGCCGGGAGCGGCCACTGCACTCCAGTCTGGTGACAGAGTGAGACTCCAA
Source organism: Cephalopachus bancanus (assembly GCA_027257055.1). Classification (NCBI taxonomy): domain Eukaryota; kingdom Metazoa; phylum Chordata; class Mammalia; order Primates; family Tarsiidae; genus Cephalopachus; species Cephalopachus bancanus. Next base: position 7,290,571 of record JAPVLO010000031.1, on the reverse strand, counting down.
CTCAAAAAATAAATAAATAAATAACAACCTTCGGCTGGAATTATAGCATGGGCAAGTGTGCTTAACTAGTAGTTGAAATTTTTTTAAAAGTAAAATTTCCATCTGTCCAGTGTGTACGAGCATTACTTCCTCCCAGCTGTCTATTCATTCCTAACTCCATGGCTGTGATTATTTCCTCATGCCAGAATGCCTCTCTTCCCGCTTGACATCCTTTTCAAGGTTCAGCCTTCTCCACAAAGTTTGTCCTGATCCCCAATGGTATTCACCATTCTTTATACATTCCCATAGTACTGTCACTTACATGCTTAGAGCACCTTTGTCATTCTGCTATGGATTATCTTTAACCATTTACACAGATGCTCCCTGAGAGCCAAAATGTCATAGCATCTTTGCCTTCCATGAAATACCTAGCAAATTATCTTGCACATTCCGTTTAAGTACTCACTAAAAGTCTGTTCAACTAAAATAAAATCGTATTACACTAGGAAACTGGTCAAATGGACTGAAATCAATGAGATCTATGCTTTAATTCCCTTTCATCACTGCTTCAAACAATCTCTTCCAGATCTCACTTCTTTCCTCTCTCAATAACACCCAGATAAATCCCATAGCTTCTCAGTCAATCTCAAGTGGCTTCACAGAAGAATGGTCATTAGTCACAGTAAGCAAAAAGAGGCTGACTCCTCCATCCCACATGTTCCCTAGTGTGGGGGATGTGTTTTCAGGCTAACCTCTCACTACTCCACCCACAGTCCTCTGGAATGACAAACAGCCCTCTTTGACAGGATCCATCAAGATAACTCAAGCATGGTTACCTCCTACCACGTCCACTGGCACCGCAAAAATCTCACGCCTTCTTACCATACCAGATGGACAAATGCAGACTCCTCCCACTACTGGTCTCTCACCCAACATGCCATCTCAGCTGGCTTCAGTCATTCTCCTCCACTCCAGGAAAAAGTCCTATGTTCAGGTATGCTCCCAACTCTCAAGAATATGTATCATACTCTCTCAATAACTCTCTGGAAGGTGCCATTACAGCACTGGGAAACAAGATTCTGCAGCTCACTAAACATCCAAATTCACTACCAATCTTTACTTTTGGCAGACACACCCAAATACAGGGCATAAAACAAAAAGTCCATTTAAAGGAAAACAGTGAAATGTCATAAAACTCCCTACTACATTAACAGCTGTTTACCTGAATGACACTTTTAATCCCTCTTTTCTAATTTCTCCTCAGTGCTGAGGCCCTGAAATGGGTGTTACAGGTAAACCAGTGTTCGTTTTTTAACTAAGTCCCACATCCCCCTTTAGAATGTAGGGTTACTTATTGCCCTTTGCTTTCAGCTTTGTAGCTTTAGCCGAAATCCTGAAACAATCCCTAGTTATCATCCTATTATTAAGGTGTAATTCTCCTACATTTGCAACTTACCTATTATAAGTAACCGCTCATTTTAAGCAACTCTATGTGAAATACACATTTACAAAACAAAAATATATATATATATACACACATATATATATATATATATATGGGGAGAGCTACTGACTATATGCATCAAGGAAAAGGAAAAAAGGAAGATTCCTTTTCTGGTCATATAAATTTTACCTTATTGATTACTATTATTCATATTTCAAACATCTCATTTAATTATATATACATTTAACAATGAACGAACTGCATAAAATGCATTAGAATTCATATTAAAACCTATGCTACCTACAAAATGAAATTAAAATAAAAAATTCTATGCAACCAACCAAGTTAATAATTGCATGTCTACTTAACTATCAACCTTAAAAATACTTTAACTTGAGGGTTTTTTAAAAAACAGATACATCTTTAAAATATTTGCTAGATTTCAGCTATTACATGAAGAATACTGCTACACGCTCCCTGGCTACAGAAAAATCATTTAGTACAAACCAATATCTCTATTCCTAGTACACTAACAATACACAGTTACCACTGTGGAAAAGTTACACATATAAAGCTATACATACACTCATAAAATTAAAATATACACCAATCCTATGACAAAATAATTCCACTCATAGGTATTTAACACAGAGAAATTAAAACATGCCCCAAACACTATTTATACAAAAGTTCTGTTTGTAGTAATGTAATTCACAACAAAAAAATAAAACCAAAAAAGTCAAATGTTTATTAACTGAAGAATGGGAAACAAATTACAGTAAAACACTACTGAGAAACAAAACAGAATAACTCTAATATAGGCAACAACATAGATTAATCTCAAAAACATTATGTTAAGGAAAAGAAGTAAGATACAAAATAGTATATACTCTATGATTCCATCTATATGAAGTTCAAGAAGACTAATCTAACCTCAGAACATTGGCTGCCTGTGAAGAAGGGAAGAAAGGATTGACTGCAACTGAATATAAGAGAACTTTAAGGGATGATAAAAATGTTCTATTTCATGAGTGGGAGATAGTTATATAGCTGCACACACATGTCAAAATTCATGAACTGTACACTTATAATAGGTTCATTTTATTGGATATACATTGTACTTAATAAAGTCAAATTTTAAGGTCATATTTGATATCTTACTTCTAGAGAATGTCAAGGATAGCCAGTTAAAGTTCAGTATCTAGCAGCAAATAATATTGGTAATAATCACATAAACTTATAGCCTAAATCAGATTATAAACCACAAATCCAAGTCAAAAGTATTTACCCACTATCACAGGATACGATAATTTGAGCCTATAGAAACATCCATAAGGGTTCACAGAAGGTATAGAAGTAATCAGTATGTCTTTTCTTGGGAGGCCATTACCTAAACCAGGTGGTCACTTTTGACAAGGTATGAATACAACTTCATATTAAAGATCATTTTTCCTCTCTTATCCAATATTTTCTCTGCCTCTCAGCAACCTTTGAGCAACTCACTGGCTTATATTTCAGTGACTTGCTTCTAAGTCATTTTTTCTGATCTCTCTTTCCAAGTTTTCTCCTTTTTTGAGTAAAACTCTATCAAGAACTATCATACAACCACTTTACTCTTGAATAGTCCTCCTACGTCCTTCTCTTTCTAACTGTCTGATTTGTCTGTCCGTGACCTGTTTGGGTTTTTTTCTGGATTTTCAAACAATTATAAAAGTACTTTTCATTCTAACATTTTGAGTTCAATAATTTTTATCTGTCCTGTCTTCATTATCACATCCCTCACCAAGGTGCCGAAGTACTCATGGTTAGGCCACTTTACCACACTATCACCTTGGCTGTGCTTTGCTTCCCTCCTCATAGAGGACCAATGACAAAGCCAAAGATCCTGTATCATTTAACTCTATACCTCAAACAAAACAAACAACAACGAAAAAAAACGGACCATTGATTCCAAAGTCTTATGACACAGTGTCTTTTACATTTTAAAATGCTGCTGCTAAGGCACTATTTCTAACTGAATGGCTGAATGTGTTCTTTCCAAGGAGATGATATTTTGTTATAGGGCTGCATGTATCTGCTTGTAAAGCCTGTAAGCATTTATAGGTCTCGTTTTAATGAGCTTCATGACAGCACTATTCATTTTTACCATTTCTGCACCCCAAACTGTTTAGTAGTCATCTCTATCAGACTGCTTAAACCAGTCCTCTTTACTTTCTCTACACATTCTATTTGGAGTTGACCCAATTCAGTTTATGATACATTATCAGTTTCTGTGGCAGCTCATTATATTATATTGCCTTTTGTATGTGAGTTTTGTACCATGGCATCACTTACACCTGAAAGCACAACTATACAAAACTATACTATACTATACTATACTATACTATACTATACTATACTATACTATACTAATATCAAAGGCAATCCATTAGATGGTTAAGTTATAGAGTCAATGTATAATACTCTCACATATGTATTATGTCACTGCTTTTCAAGGAAGCTTCAATAACATTCTACAAAACCAACATAAAGTCACTCAGGCTAAAAGCTGTTAATGTTAAAGTCTTCTCATAACGTATGCTAGCCTTTCAGATTTCTTTTTCATTTCTTCAATTAACAGACAATCACAAGACAGAAAAGAGCTCTACACAAAATGAAGCACTAGGTGTAGGGTTCTCAATTTCACTTCTTACTATGACTTTGGTTATACCCTTTAACTTCTTGTTTCCTCATCAGGAAACTGGGATAATTGCACCTGTCTTCAAGATTAAAGAAAGAATCACAACTAAGTTATGCTAAGTTACTCAATGTCTGGCATAAAGGAAACTTTCAATAAATAGTTCACAATGATAACAAACCACTCTATTTCACTGATATCCTAACTCTGGCACCTTTATCAATCTAGAAATACAGTGTTCATCCATGATCTTATTACATACCACATTTAGATCTCATTCTTCCTTTTACATTCCACTAATTTCCCAATGACTGAAAAGCCACACTTTCTCCAATCAAAAAATTATTCCCCACTCTTCTTAAGGAAAAGCAGCTGAAGCAGGGATTATGACGTTATACAAGGAAAGGTAGGGGGAGAAGGATCTAGTTAAAGTTAATGCTCTACTAAAATGAACACAGTAATGTGATGCATGCCTACTAAACGCTTATCTTATCTTTTCTAAAAAATATATATATTTTTTGAAGTCCATGAAAGTCAGGATCACTGTCTTCCTCATATTCTATAAATATCATTACTTAACAGGTCATTTGTAAAACACATTGGAAAAAAAGACAGAATTTATTAATTCTCAAGGTCCTCCAAATCCCAACATCTTCTTATCTCAGAAAGCAATTCAAGAGAACTCACCACATGAAGGAGTGGGTAAGGATAAAAACTACAAACTCTTTTGACCCTGATAACAAAACTAGTTTTAAACATTTAGATTTTTTCTTTTGATTATACTCAACAAATCAATTAATAGTTAAAGAGCTATGTAAAAGATTTTCACAACTGTGTTCTCAAATTCAATTAAACAGCACTATGCACTCTCAATAAACAACTTTTTAACACTTGTATAAGATGGTACTGAATTTCCATAGACAGGTAAATTCAAAATAACTGCAACCTACCAAGCTGTAGTTATGTATCCTTTTGTATTCTATTTTGAGAAAGGCTTGCCTTAAAAGCAAAAAAATTATTGCAACCTACAGTGTTCTATTTATTGTCCTCTCCCCCTTACTGAAGGCTTCCAGAAGGCCACAATGGGCTTCTTAATTTGAATGGGCTATCAATGTTAAATCCACACATTTCTTTTTAAATGTATCATATCTATAAGGTTAAAACACACCCTCTGCTTTAATTAAACACATACACAGAAATACAACTGTGGTCCTTTCTAAAGTGACTCATATTTTAAAATGGCAAAGTTTTCCAAATATTAATCACAGATTAACTATCACAAGATAGTTCAATTATGACAAATAAACAGGGCATTTCGATTCAAAATTCCCGAGTTTCAGGTCCCAAGTATGTATAAGAACATTCCTTTCTTTCCTGATTCAAGAGTTTAGGGTATTCAAATGCTACCACACATCTGTCTTTCAGTTATAGATACTGCTTCAGTGAAATAGCTTTAAAACCATGAAATGAAATCCATTCCACATAAAGCTATTGTATAATTCTGACCTCCAATCTGACTTGTAAATTAGATGTGTGTAACTTCTATCCAGCAACCTGCAGATCTTTTTCCTAGCAGAATGGCTATGTTAGTTGCACTGCTCTCTGACAAAAAACATGCAGTGGTGGCAGTGGCACAGTGACAAATTGAATAGTATATGCTTTGAATAAAGATTTCAAGGTAAATCATGATGGAATCTTTACTGTTTGTAGATGAGCTGTATGAGCCAAAAAAAATGTAATCTATGGTTTATATACTAGGCTGTCAGAGGTTTTGTTGAATGCCAGGATGAAAAAAAAATTGGTGAAGATTCACCGAGGAAAAAAGATGGGATACAACTTTGAGAGAATCCACCCAACTCATTCTCCAGCACTACTTTCAAATCCCCTATTACGGATAAAAATTGATGTCTACCAAAAGCAGGAACTCTTAACCAAATAAAACATCGATTTGGTTCAGAGAATTACTTTGATGACCCAGTTTTCTTCTGATTTATTAGTTCTTAAAAAAAAAGATACAGGTTTATTTCCAGTTTATACTTGCTTGCTAAATCATCTTAAGTAACTTAGTTAACAGGTCTGAAAACTCATTAACTTATAAACTCAACTGTTCTATGCAGACCAACACTGTACAGTATAATTCTTTTACTTACAATTAAAGTAAAAGAGGCAATCAAAAGGATGCTTTTTAGAAAATCATGAGTACAGGATATGTTTGCAAATAGAAATAAAATATTCCATCTGAGGGCACAATTTCAAGAATCCCCCAAGCAAATACTTCCATGTGAAAACCAGAGTCCCTAAATTTACCTTTTTCATAAACAGATGTTTTTCTTTATTCTATTTCTCTTAGAGTATGATAACCCAATACTAAAAGGTATTAACTACTAAGTTTCATAAATACAGGATATTTAAAGTTCAAAAGCAATTACTATATATTATTATGGAACGAAAGTACCTTACACATTCCCCAAGTAAAGATCAAATTTAAATTTAATTTCACCACACAAATCACCACCAAAAAAATTTTTCATTTTTATTTTTATTTTTATTTTTTTTAGTGTTGAAGTCCTTGGAATCATATTGCTTGATGCAATATTGGTGTCACACTCTGCCAGTCATCCAAAGAACATTTCAGACTTCTTACTCAACTTCTTTGTCTACTGGGTACATCACTGGACTCAGTAGCCGGTTCACCCAGACAATGTCAGTAATGGATTTTGGCTCTCTGTGCATAATAGATGACAATCCTTATGAAGCATTCAGTTTGTCTTATAGCTGAGGGATCTGAACCTGCTGCAGATGTCACATCTAAATTCTTGAACGGATTTCTATCATCAGTGCCACCTATAAAACAAGACAGTGTCACCAACAGCATTGTCCTGGAAAACTTCTATTTCAGCACCACTTAAGCTTTGGGCATCAAACTGATAATCAATTTATTTGCCTAAAACAGTGGTCAGAAAACTAAAGCTTGGTGACAAGAATCTTGTATATTATCTATTCTTATACATCCACGATCTAAGAATGGGTTTTATATTTTTTAATAGTTGAAAAAAAAGGTTTTTTAGGTTGGGTATGATGGCTCAAGCCTGTAATCCCAGCACCTTGGGAGGCCAATGCAAGATGACTGCCTGAGTCCAGGGGTTCGAGGCCAGCCTGGGCAACTTGGTGAGACCTCATCTCTACAATAAATTTAAAAAATTAGCCAGGCATAGTAGCGTGAACCTGTAGTTCCAGGTACTTGGAAGGATCGCCTGAGCCCAGCAGGATGACGCTGGGGTAGCCGTGAGCTTGTCACTGCACTCCAGCCTGGGCGACAAAGTGAGAAACCAACTCAAAAAAAAAAAATAAAAGGTTTTTCAAAAGTCTAACATTTTGTGACATGTGACAATTATATGCAATTAAATTTCAGTCTCCATAAATAAGAAATTATTAGAACATATCCATGCTCCCTCATTCTGCATTTTTCTACAGTTGTTTTCGCACTACAGTGGCAAACCTGAATAGGTACAACAGATACCAGATAACTCATAAAGCCTAAAATATTTACTATCTGATCCCTAAAAGGAAAAGTTTGCCAACCTTGTATGATTTTCTGATAGGTAGTTACTATGCTCCCTAGTGCTTATGACATGAAGAACCTAAGTGGAAAGACTACAGTCCCCTACATACAAATGAGTCCCATTGCAAGAACTCATTCCTAAGTCCAATTTGTTCGTAAGTCCAAAACAAAATTAGCCTAGATACCCAATTAACATAATCGACTATACAGTACTATAGCAGTTACATCACTGCTGCTTTTATGCTTGCTTGCAGACATCCTGGGCTTGAAATAAAGATACTATACTACTGTACTCTATATAGTAATGCACAGTAAAGTACACAAAAGCACAACCACTTGTAGAGGATATACACACATAACAATGTACAACAGACACATGTACTAAGTTACATGACTGGACATGTGAACGCAGGTTTATATCTTTGAAAGTTCTCAACTTGAAGGTTTGTATGTAAAGGACTTACTGTAATGTTCCCCACCTTACTTACAGCTATTCGATTAACAAATATTTGTTGGGCCAGGCCTATTACACTAATGCGAACAACGCTAATCATTTTGGTCTCCCTTCTGGCTCAGCCTTGCTTCAATCCAATGGGTCAATATTGATCTCGGGCAAGAAGATGACAAGGAGCTCAGTTTCAAGTAAAAATCCAGTTTTCCAGCAATGGCCTGTTCCATGTCCCCAAGCTCTCCTGATTCTGAATTTCTGCTTTATATCATTCTCCAAAATGGACTTCCTATACTTGGTTCAGTCTGAAAAAATGCAGATTTTTCAGACTAAGCAATGAGCTGAGTCACAGCATTCTTTGACTGAACTGTGTCAGCTGATGGTCAATACTGACCCTCTCTAACAGCCACCCTGCAAGTTGAATTTGTTTGGGGGCTCTTGTGAACAGCCTGCATATTCTAACACCCCCCCCGCCGGTTTCTATTACTCCTCTTCATCATGACTTCCCTAGAATCATCACTTATCTTTAACATTCAAACTACTGGTCTATGATCAGTTCAATGTTCCCAACTGGCCTATCATTCTGTTATTTGATCTAAGTACACAACAACCAAACATAAGAGCACAACAAAATTCTACGTAAACGGATTTCCCAAACTAGAAATACTCAACTTGAAACATCTCTCATTTTTTTATCATCTGCTCCAAACCATATCACCCCTAAGTAGCATCTGGAACATCCCTTCTCTTTTTTCTCTCCACCATTGGTAGTTGTCCCAAAGTTTCTATACCTGTTTCATCTGAGTGTGATCCTTCACCCACCCCGGATGGCCAAAATATCTATGTCAGTTGAACATATCTTCAGAATGCCTCCCTTGCTGCTATTTAAGCTTTAACAACCCTGTTTCTGTTATAAGAATAGAAGAAGGGTTTTCTGCCACTGCTGGACTGAGAAACATGTCTGGCTAGAATCCTAGGAATCAAAATACAATTCCATGTAGAAAGATGCTAATGGTCCACAATGAAGCTGAAGTGCCCATACTGCTGATGGAACTACAGAATCCATCTGTAATTCACATTATCTTGCTGCAAATAACAAATTCACAAACATATTCGTAAACTATGTTAACTGTGAATTAACTGTATTAAAAAATAGCTATAAAATGTCAGAACATATTAGCCTTGTACATGAACTTCAGAGGAAATTTTGTTTGTGTTTCAGGACAGGGTGTTTCTTGCCCAGGCTGGAATGCAGTGCCATTATCATAGCCCACGGCAGCCTTGACCTCTTGGGCTTAAGTGATCCGCCTGCCTCAGTCTCCTGAGTAGTTGGGACTACAAGCACATGCCACCACACCTGACTAATTTGTTATTTATTTATTTTTTGTAGAGACAAGGTCTTCCTATATTGCCCAGGGTAAACTCAGTCTAACTCCTAGACTCAAGTAGTCCTCCTACCTAGTCTCAAAGTGAGAGTCACTATAATCCTGAAGTAACTTGCCATGGTGAATAGTTCTGAAACTGCATAAACAGCTGACAACCAAAAGACTGGCAATAAGGAATGACTATTAACCATATCTCGATTTGGGATAGCAATCATACAGTTAGCATCAGTCTGAAATAAAAACAGAAATCTTCTTTAAAAAATACAGAAACCGTGTAGCCATTTGGAAAATGTTATAAAAGTCCTGTAATATATCCCTACAATCTGGAAACGAAACTAGAGGTATACAGTCCATATTCCAAAGGAATACTCAAAAGATTAAAACTTGAGATCTTTGCTCATTCGATGGGTCTAGCTGCCTTTGCTTAAGAAACTGTTCTCAATGTAGTCAGGATTCTTATGTTCTTAAAAATTACTAACCAACCCCAAAAACTTTTGTTTATGTGGGTTATAATTATCAAACTTTACCATATTAAAACTTAAATGAGGAAAAGAGTTTTAAGTATTTATTAAATCATTTAAAAATATAATAAGAAAATATATTTAACGAGACAACACATTTTATGAAAAACAATTACTTCCCAAAATAGGAAAAAAGCTTAGTTAGAAAAAGCATGTTGTTATACAAGTTTTGCAAATTTCTTTCATGTCCAACTCAATAGAAAACAGGTGAATTCTCATATCTGCTTCAATAGTCAATCTGTTGTGATACATTGTTTTGATTGAGCTATAAGAAAAAAATAGCCTCACACAAGTACTAGAAGTAATAGAAAAGAGGAAGCATGTGTTAATATTAATGGCCTGCTCAGATAATTGTGGATGTACTTTATATACTACACCAAAACTTGACAAGTAAGCATTTCTTATGAATAGTTATATTACAGAATAATATAGAATCTAATACATATGAACTTTTTGTATTCTATTACTTGCTTTTTAAAAAGATCTTTTACCCATAATTTTGTAACATTGGTCACTTTGAAAATATTAGTTTATTGAGTTACGTGGACATTACAAATCTTGACATAATTCATTGTACAGTAACAAAAACTCAAATTCATTGCTACTACTATCCATCTTATCAGGAAAATCTTTTAAGTACTGTGAAGCTGATAATAATTGCACAGCACGTAACACAAGTTTTCTAAAATTTTAATTTTCACCTGAAAGTTTAAATTTTGTTATTGACAACAAATGCTGCCAGTTATTTTCCTTAAAGTGGCAGGCTCACATTGTTCATCGTCAAGAAAATGGCTGCCAAATAGTTAAGTCTAAATAATCACAGTTTGCTATTCATTCTTCCAAATAAAAATTATATTTCAAGCAGGGCTTGGTGGCTCAGCCTGTAATCCCGCGCCATTGGGAGGCCGAGGTGAGTGGATTGCCTGAGCCCGCAGGTTCCAGACCTGCCTGGGCACATGAGACCTCATCTCTACAATAAATCAAAAAAATTAGCCGGGCATGGTAGTGCGCGCCTGTAGTTCCAGTTGCTTGGAAGGCTGAGGTGGAAGGATCGCCGGAGCCCAGCAGGTCGAGGCTGCGGTGGCCGGGAGTGGCCACTGCACTCCAGTCTGGGTGACAGAGTGAGACTCCAACTCAAAAAAAAAAAATTATATTTCATGCAAAATGTTCTAGTTTCTCTAGCAACTCAAAAAAAATCACATAAGCATTATTTCTCTAAACAGGCAATGTGCTCTGAACATACAGAAGTGCTTTTTGCCTATTTCCCACCACATCACACCAAATATTAAAGTTACTCAAGGGTCAAGATTTAACAAATTAATAAGTGTTACTACTTCATCAAGGCATTCTTAAGTGAAACTGGCTTTTTTTTTTCCTGTGAAGAATACCGTGATTACTAGTGCAGTTTGGTGCCACTGCCATTTCAATTTCAAAGATGCCCAGTTTTACCTACCATTACTTGTGTACCAGCAGGGGAAATATCAAAGCAGTGAAAAAAAGGCAAAAAGCTAGTATTGCTATGATAACAGTTTTAGCTCATGATCCCCTACAAGGGTCTCAGTGATCCCCACAGGTCTATACACCACTTGAGAACTTCTATCTTAAGGAAACACAAAAAGCTATGAATAAGTTGCCATGCCAAAATTCATAGTAAATATCTTCCATATAATAAATACATTAAATATCTGTATGTATTCTTTAACTCAAAATGGTCTAATCAGTTCTGAAATTAATTTTTTTTTTTTGAGACAAGTTCTTACTCTGTCACCCAAGATGGAGAGCATTGGCATTATCATGGCTCATTGCAGCCTCAACCTCCTGGGTTCAGTGAATGATCCTTCCACCTCAGCCTCCCAAGTAGCTGGGACTATAGGTCTCACTTTGTTGCCCAGGCTGGTCTCAACTCATGGGCTCAAGCACTTCTCCCATCCCAGCCTCCCAAAGTGCTAGGATTATAGGTGTGAGCCACCATGCCTGGCTTAAGCTGAATTAACAGCACTTATGTGTATTATCCTATTTAATCCCCTTAATAACCCTATTAGTTAGCTATTATACTACAGATAAGGAAACCTGGAGTGAAAAGAGGGGAAGTTACTTGTCCAAGGTCACAATAACAACTGCCAGTATTTACTGGATTCAGTCACAACTATTTTGCATAACTTACCTCTTAAATCTTCACAATAACCTTTTTATTATCCTTTTTTAATCCTTTGTTATTCTTTATCTCTTTATTACTAGTTTTACAGACTAGAACTTTGAATCATACAGTTAAAAGTACCCTGCTCAAGTGGCAAGCGGTGGATCATCTATACACAAACCTAAGTCTGTCTGACTCCAGATTTTAACACATACTCTACCTTGCTATACCACAAATGAACATGTTATTTGTATATAAACAGACTGATAATTACAAGAGTCTTATATAGTTTTAAAGTCAACTAAGCAAGATCTCTATTTAGAAAGATTTTTACCAAATTGATCACCTCTGTCTTCAAATGGAATAAAATTTACTTCCTTCTAAAATGGTATACTCTAGATTAATAGTTCATTAATTCACATTATCTGAACATGACAACAAATTAATGCATCTAAGATTACTCTCTCTGTTTTTTTTTTTTTTAGAGATAAAGTTTCACTATGTTGCCCAGGCTGGAGTTCAGTGGCTATTCACAGGAATTCATGCCACCACACTGCAGTGTTGATATCCTAAGCTCAAGTGATCCTCTGGCCTCAGCCTCCTAAGTAGCTAGGTCTAGAGGCATACCACCATGACCAGCTAATTTTCTTATTTTTTCAGGGACAGCGTCTCACTGTGTTGCCCATGCTAGTCTTGAACTCCTAGGTTCAAGTGATCATCCTGCCTCAGCCTCCCTAGTCATTGATTACAGATATGAGCTACCACATTTGGGATTACTCAAAAAAAAAAAAAAAAAAAAAAAAAAGGCTCAACACTGCCAGGTGATATTATCTCCATTTTATGATAAGAAAATGGAAACTCAGAGAAGTAACTAACTTTCCCAAAAGGCACGCTGCTTATAAATGGTAGAGTCAACATCAGTCTGGATTGACACTAAAGCCCAAAATCTTCAGCCACACTGCCTGCAAATATTAAAGAAAGCCTGGGCAAGACTCTGGAATTGCTCACAAGGTCTGGATAGAGAACTTGCAAATGCAATATCCACTCTATCCAAAGCAATAAAGATATGAATCATCAAAGACCAACAGGTGAAAAGGAAGCTGATACACACTGAAAATAAAAAGCCATGTTCTCAGGTGATTTAAGTAAAGAACCTATAATTTAGAGGAAATGTAAATTCATTTATAAAGGTATCAGCACACATTTCTGTGGCTCAGACAAGTTCACTTCCATTTAAAACACAACAAAAAACCTAGAAAACAATGTCATTACAGCTACACAGGCTCTCTACAGATTATACAATAGCTTTCAGATACCACATATTCTGTAAACCTTAGTAATTTACAGCAGATGAGCATTTTCCAAAAACATTCCTAAACCCCAATTAATCAGTAAAATTTCCATTTTTCCAAGTTAGGATCTGCAAAGTTCAGGGGTCATGCTCCAATGTTTTGTTTCTATTTTAAGGGTCTACACTGCAAGATGGCTGGTTGTTATCAAACCCTAAGGGAGACACAGAAGGAATCAATTTGCTCTTACAACTTGTTGTAACTCAACTTTTAGGAAGTATAAATATCTTGAGATTAGACAGAGGAGTGCACCTTTAATTTCAAACAAATCACATTCTCAAAGAGTCCCCACACACATTTGACAGGAAGATGACAAAATGGAAGGCTGTGGTGTACCACCTAAAACGGCAGGCAGTACAGGGGGAAAGATGAGCAATTATACTCGTCACAGAATATCACACTCTGGATTCCTTCTGTGGCAAAGGGAAAAAAAACTATAGGGCAATTTTACTACCACTCATCAATGATTCCTAACATGACCAAAAAGAATCATAATCTAGTAATGTAAAACCAGCTGACAAATATATTAAAAAAAAAAAATCAAGATTGAGGTCATGTCCCTTGACATGCATCATTTACACTAAGGATTCCCACTTAACTGAATTAATTTCATGTACCTCATTTCATCCAGATAATTGAAGTTTTCCTTTTAGAGTTGTAAAGTGTTTACCGCAACATAATTAGTAAACTGTCCACTTAAAAATACCACTACAAAAATTACTAGCCCCTCCCATCTACACATACACATATACTCCACCATCATTAAAAGTATAAGATTTTGGCCTTCACAGGAAATTTAGTTCAAAAGTCCTCTTTAAAAGTAGCCCAAGAAATTCTGCAAGAAAAGTTATGGTCATTACCTTTTTAATACAGAGTGTTTGCCTTACTTGTTAAAGACATGGTAATTTGGGTGTTCAGACTGCTGCTCTGAAACCAAATTAAGAGTTTAGACTACTGAAGAGTTTGATGACTTGCCTCAATACAATAGCTGTGATTGTATGGAGAACAAGACCAAAGAAGTCTCTCTTTTTTATGAGCAGGCATTTAAGGGCCTTTTAATGAGAATTTACTCTTTAGTATATAATTACTAATGAACAAAAACAGGGCCATTAAACCCTCTGCTTTATAGTGACATAAAACATCTATGTGTGAGAAATATAATATATATATACTACTCAAATTCAAGAAAAATTAAAATGTCCGATACCTTATAATACAACAGAGTGGAAATTATATACCTCTTCTTCTCAAGTAAATGTCCTGACAGTGACTGATGGAGTCATTTTTATATAGATATGCCTATGATTTAAAATATACAGACTCTTTAGTGCTAATGATGGCAATGAAATATCTAAACTTCTTGAATGAATTTTAAATTACCATATGAACACTGGCTTCCCACATTGATAACAGAACGTACTGTGGGAAGGAATTTATATCTAAGCAATATTTATATCACCAGCTATGTGCCAGGCACTGTACTGAGACTGAACGCTGAGGATACCAGGTATGAGACAGATTCAGTCCCAATCCGTGGCATACACATAGTCTAGAAAGACAGATAATGACCATGCTACAGGAAAGCATACTAGATACCTGATCAAATGAAAGCTCAAAACTGAGAGAAGACAAAGGCAGAAAAGCAAACACTTGAAAATAATTAGCTACCACTGAAGTTGCCTAAGCTTCTCCACTAAGAAGGCAAAGAACCCAAGAGAAGGCTAGTTAGGAAAAGGGTTCTAATAATTACCGGATGAATCCAAGGTGTCCCAGAGTCCCAGAGTCCTTGATGTAAATGAAAAGTTGACTCCCAAAAATGATTCAAATTATAACAGCCAAAGAATCTAGATCTCAGTATCTATGAAGTTAATCTGGTAAATGTGTATCCAAGAGACAGTAGCATAGTATCTTGGCTCTGCAAGACCCTAACCATCCATCTAACCATCCATCTACTGAAAAGAACAGGTCCCAGCTTCCCGCACTGTGGAAGATGCAAAAATTTATCCCCCACACAAAGAACTTCAGGACTCATGCATCTGAAGCCCACTAAAAAAAAAAAAAAATACAAAATAAAAAATTTTAAAAAGTTATATTGAGGATACTGGAATTACACTATTACATGCAATAGGATCTCTCTTCCTAAGTGATTCAGTCATGCATCACACAGTCAATGAAGGGAAGGACATGTACACTATGGTCCCATAAGAATATAATACTATATTTATATTATACCTTTTCTATGTTTAGGTACACAAAACTGTGTAACAACTGCCTACAGTATTCAGTACAGTAACACAGTTTACAGATCTGTAGCCTAAGAGCAAAAGGCTATACTATATAGCCTAGGTGTGTTGTAGGCTATACTGTCTAGGTTTGTATAAGGATACTCTATGATGGTCCCACCAGACCCCATCATTAAGCGACCCAGGACTGTTATCAAAGTTATATACACCATAACCAAGACTCTTGCAATACAAATCTCCTGGAAGTGACAGGCTATTTGAATGAAAAATATGAATAAAGATACTTAAAGTGCAAAATAATTACTATATTGGCTTTAAAATAACATAATCAAAACAAACTTTGGTAGAAGAGTATCCTATCCATTAGGGAGATCTGAATTACCTAGTTAAGTGTATATTCAGCTGGGATAAATCTCAAGAAACTGTCTCTTACTTTCTCTCTGTAAAATAACGGGGTTGGATTACACTGCTAAGGTCCCTTACAAATGGAAAACTCTATACTTGTGAGGTTGACGAGATTAAAATGTCCACACGATTTCAAAATTGGAGTAAAGAATCATCTTTGAAATCTGATGTTAAAAAAAAATAATAATACTTTTTCCTACCTTCTAGTAGTACCATGCTTCAGATTTTACCTGTTTTCAAGTTTGTCAAAGAAAGTTTCATGATTCACAAGGTACTGCTCCTCCAGTCCTCAATACTCAAACTGTTTCATTAAACACATTACAGGACCCTAAGGAAAATGTGCAACAAAAGGGGGTGGGAGCTGAGAAGAATCTAATCCACCTGGAACGCGCTAATTAAAATTCAATACTGTACTTGGTATGTGGGTTCCTACATGAAACCCCTGTCATGGTTAAAGCTTAAGGTTAAACCGGTTAATAGAATCCAATAGAATGGTTCTACTGAATTATATTGAACTTCTTTTTCAGCAGCTCCTTTACCTGACCACTACGTTAAGCTTTAAAAGTCAAGTTCAAGGTAGCACCAGATAACCCAGGCGAGCCCCCGCAGCCCGGGGCTGCACGCTGAAATCCACCACATGTGGAAAATCACCTTCAACTCACGCTTTCCATTGCAAACTGTGATGTACAGGTGGAGGAAAAACTGTAAAGTAAAGCCTTCTCTTTGAACCTCCCATCACACGGCCTCCAGGCACTCGCTTCAGAATCTCAAAGATAATCTAATGCACCACAGTTCTCAGAAGACTCAAAGTTGCATTTGCGAGGGGGTTGAAAAAGCTGCTTCGGGACTAAAGGTTAAATTAGTGTTTTTAACTACTTCGCTGTGGGATTCTCAAGACTTAAATTCAGAGAACCTTTCCACCTGAACAGAGCGGGACTGCCTGGATCCCGATGAAAATAAGTTTGTGGTGAACCTCGGGCGAGGGGTGGAGTGGGGTGGGGTGGGGTGGGGTGGGGTGGGGTGGGGGCACAGTGAAGGTCTCCAGGCGAAGCGGACCGAGGGAAGGGGACCGTGGCGATGGGGAGATCAGGACAGTGAGTGCGACCAGGGGCCAAACGCGAAGGTCTCCTTCAGGAAGGCCAGAGGCTCGCAATGAAGGGAGCCAAGGCCCGGACTGCCTGGAGGCGCGAGGAGGCCCCCTGACCGCTCAGGACGACCTGGGGAGTCCGGCCTCCCCGCTCCCCGCGCAAGGGCAACGCGCCCCCACCCTTCCCCGCGGCCAGTGCAAGGAAGAAGCGGCGCGCCGGGCCGCGGGGAGCCGGCACGCACGGCGTGTGGACACCAAGATAACGAAAACTCGAAAATGGCCAGCGCGCAGAGGGAAGGCAGCGCGGCGGCCTGGACGCCGGGCTGCGAGCGCGGGACGGACGGCGGGACGGACGGCGGCGCAGAGAGCGCAGGGAGCGCAGCGCGTGCGCCCGGGAAGCGCGCGGCCCTCAGCTCCGCCCCCCTCCCCCCACCCTCCCCTCAGCTCCCCGCGCCGCCTCCGCCGCCGCCGCGGCCCCTCTGGGAACTCTGCGCCGCGCGGCCCCGCGAGGCGGGCGCCGAGGAGGGGAGGGGCCGCGCTCCCCGCCTCCCCGCCGGCCCGCGCGGCTCCCCAGCCCGGAGCCTACTCACCTCCTCTCTCCTCCTCCTCCTCCTCCTCCTCCTCCTCCTCCTAGTCTCTCCCTCCTGGCCACCGGCACGGCCCAGCCGGCGACGCGCTGACGCCGCGCCCCTCCCCCGCGGCCGCCGCGGATGCCGCCGCCCCTCCCAGCCCGCGGCCGCCGCGGCCTCCAGGCGCGGCAGGCACAGTCCCCGCCCATCGGCCCGCCCGTGCGCTCGAGGCTCCGCCCCCCGCGGCAGCGCGGGGTTCCTGACTCAGCGGCCGCTCCCGCCCTCGCCGGTCGCGCCACCGCGGCCTGCGGGCTCGGCTCTTCTCACCTTCCCACTGCCCGCCGGCCTCGCTCCACTGCCCACCTCCCTGCGCGCCCTTTCCCGTCTCGTCAGCACCCGTGCCCGCCCCGTCACCTTTTTCGTAGTCTTTCCCCAGCCGCCCGGTCCTGCTCTAAGCTCGCGTTGGCGCCTTCTGGAATGTCTACGCTGCTCACAAGATCGGCCTCGGCTTCCTCCTGCAGCTTTCCTGCCGACCCCTTGTATCCCTTTCCCCGTCCGCTCCCGGCCTGCTGGAGCCTCTGGACCCGGGTGCAATCCGTGCTCCTCCCCCAGCACCACTACCTGCTCTGCAGCTTGCACTTCCTCGGCGCTTGCTTTGTGTCAACGCGTCCTAATTTCCTTCCCTCTGGACCCCACTCGGATCCATCCTGGCCGGCTCATGCTTTGCGTTACCTAAATTTTGTGCGTCCTTTTGCTTCTGACTACTCCACACACTTCCGATGCAGTTTGGGTATTGAACAATTGCATGTCCGCAGTCCCACTTACATGAAAGAGTCACACTGAGTAATGAAAAATCACAAAGCAAAAGATAGCAGTGGAGACCACCTTTTGACTTGTGTTGTTCCATCTGTACTTCATGCGATAATATATTCATTGACCACTTACGTTTCAAGGAATGGAATTTTCTGTTGGGGCTTGCAATTCACAAATGTTAAATGTTTTTTCTCTACAACTTAACCTCACTTTAGCTCTTTTATTTATGAAATACATTGCAGAAATAGTACTAGGAACTCTTAGGTCTCCTGTGTTTTTCTCCGTTAAAAAAGGAATCTCTTCCCTCTTTAAAATTTCTGATTATGTAAAGGTTTTGTATTTGGAAGAAGGTTGTGAGTGAAATAACTCAGGCGATGGCGAAACATGCAAATGTAAATGGAGGTCTGGTTTATCCAGTAACTTCATTTTTAAAACTGCAACTTGGAAGAGTTAGGCTGTGATGCAAAAATGAGTTCAAGAAACATGTCAAAATAAAGGAAATTGATTAGACCTTCGGAGTTACATCCACAAATTGCTTTAAATTATGTGACTAAACGTTCTTATCCTTACGTTGAAGTAAGTGCTAAAACTATCTTCCATTCTACACAAAAAGCCACACTGTGTGGACTTTCAAAGTTTAAAACCATTGTTGAATTGAACAACAGCATTACAAGCATTCAAAAGCCTAATAAACCATCTGTCCATCCACTTTCACACAAATTGGGAAACAGAAAGAGTAAATGCCAAAAGCTGAAAGTGAGGGCTCCTAACTACTATGAAATTAGTAAATCCTAATCTACAGAATAAAGTGCAAGATGGCTCCACTTACAATGGGGTTGTATCCTGATAAACCCATTGTGAATAGAAAATATTGTAAGTTAAAAATGCATTTAATGCCGGCAACACAGCAGACAGTTCCTAACTTCCAATACTTTTGAATGTAGGATGGTGTGAAATTGATACACATTCAGTGGAAATTCCCATCATAAATCTTAGGAAGCTCCTCAATTTACCATGGGTTTACATCCAGATAAATTCATCTTATAAAGTGGAAAAAATTCCAAGTTGAACCATAGTATCTGAAAAACCCCAAAAGCTATGGCTGCCATTTCACTTTTACAAATAAAATCACGTAATTTTATAATTAAATTATCTAGTCCTTAAAATAATCTGGAGTCTAATCCTTTCATTTTAAAATGAAAAGGTTTTTAAAATCTTTTTTAACTGATTAAGAACTGTAGCCCAGACAACATTAGTTGTTTACCCATTATTACCCAGCCTAATTGGAAACAAAGCCAGGATTCAAATTCAGTCCTTCTGTCTCATATACCTGCCAGCATCTGGCTTATTAGTTAACACTTGTATAAGGCTATTCAATATCAGAATTCTTTTTCTTTTCTTTTTTTTTTCTTGAGTTGGAGTCTCACTCTGTCGCCCAGACCGGAGTGCAGTAGCAGGCACACTCACAGCCACCCCAGTGTCAACCTGCTGTGTTCCAGCAACCTTCCGCCTCAGCCTTCCAAGTAACCGGAACTACAGGCATGTGCTACCAAGCCCGGCTAATTTTTTATTTATTTATTGCAGAGATAAGGTCTGGCCAAGTTGCCCAGGCTGGTCTCAAACCCGTGGGCTCAGACAATCCACTCGCCTTGGCCTCCCAAAGTGCTGGGATTACAGGCTGAGACACACAGCCTGACCAAATGTCAGAATTCTGGCTTTGCAGCTTTACCTGCATTGTCTGAGTGATAAATGAAATTGCACTTGGCATTAACTAGGTAGGTATTGCTGTCAGAGGCTATTTTGTCCCACTAGTTTCAAGCATTCCTGTTTCACAACCTGCATCTCAGGCAGGGTTCATCTGCATGATCCAGGCAATTCTGACCAGACCTCTGGAGCCATAAACCAACCAAACATATTCATCTTTGGAGGTGCCAGGGATTGTGCCTGACTGTAAGAATCAGAAAGTCTTTTTGTCAAGAAAATTACAACACTATTATGGAAGTAAAATATGAAGCATGAAATGATAATTCACTATTAATATTGAAAGATTCCATTGTAAATTTCCAATTTTAACCTGGAAAAAATCCATGTAAATTAAGGGAAGTCATCTTAAAAAACAAAAAGGGAAATTTAGAATTCAGATTGGTTTATGAGGGAAAATGGTAAAGGAAATTGCTTGAACAAAGGCAGTAAAGAAAATAGGCACACGAAGAACTGAGAAAAGGTAGGAGATCAATTGAGCTAAAACAGGAGATTCATTTTAGAAACAATAGAAAACAAAGCTGAATAAAAGGGTAGAAGCATTCATAGAGGGTCTGAATTTGAGCCTGAGGAACGTATTCTGACAGGAAATCATTCTAGGGGGTCTTGGGATGTGGAGAGAGAGGAGGGGAGGACAAGTCAAAGAGACCACAACCTTGTCAGATTCTGAAGAAGCAAATGGAGTTTAAAAAGAAATGTTGGTTATAAATGCCACTAGGGAAAAGACAGTTTCAGTGAATATACATATGGACCAAGAAGAATGAGAAGTCCAAGATAACTTTAGAGTTGTGGAAAGAGGCAACAACGATACGAATACGCAGACCTTAGCACCTTAGAGTTGAAAGATGACCAACATTCACTGTTACAGTCACTGGATTGATAGATAAGGAAGCAAGACATTTTCCCAAGGTAGATCCTCCTCATTCTAGAAAATTAGTTTGCTACTGAAATAGAATTAGATGATTAAAAAAAAGCTCTTACTCTGTTCCTGACTATGCCAGTATTTTATGGTCAACCTATTTTTATTTCCATTTCAGCCCCACTGATAGAAAAATACTCATTGTGTCATATATAATATTACAGTAGGAAATAATAACTGTTTGTTAAATACATACCAAATGCATTTTGGTATGCTTCTACTCAGAACTCTGCTAGCCGTGGAAGAGTTGCAAAGTATAAAATGAGTCTCTGCTTATAATCTGGTTGAAGAGAAAAGGTCAATGCTCCTGAAATAATAGAGAATAAATTCCATGCACAGTGAGAACAACATATGTGAACTGTAAAGTGTGTTTATACAGAAATAGAGAATATAGGTGAATGGATTGGAAGTGGTATGATCTATAGTGTTCATCCTTCAACAAAGTTTTATTAATTTTTAGGCACCATTCTAGGAATTGAAGGTAAAGTGGTAAAATGAAATGTTCCTGCTCTCATTGAGCTACATTTTGTTTGGGAGAGACAGAGAAGAACAAGTAAATATACAACTACCAAAGAGTAATAAGTGTTCTGAAGAAAATAAAATGCAAAGGTATCAATATGAGAATCTAGGGAGTAGGTTAAACCTTTCTGAGGAACATCTAAACTATAACTTGAATGAAAGAAACAACCAGTCATGGATGAATTGGGCCAGTGCGGAATCTTAAAAAGGGGTCAGGGATCATACATCTGACACTTTAAGAAAGCCAAGTGTTTCTGAAGTGTAAGGAGTTAGGGGAAAACTGAAGAGAATGAAACAGGGGAAGGAAGCAAGGTCTTGCTGTGTTGCCCAGGCTGGTCTAAAACTTCTGGGCACAAGCTATCCTTCTACCTTGGCCTTTCAAAGTGCCTGGGATTACAGGCATGAACCACCACGCCCAGTCTGCCCGTAAAAAGGGATTTTGAGGTCTGGTTAAAGTATGGATATTTGAAAGATAGTCACGCTGGCATTCTAGATTCAAGAAAGGAGACATCAGGACCTAGAAGACCAGATGGAAGCCTGTATGATAATCTAGGCAAGAGATGATGTGAGGTAGATAAGGTTTATGGCAAGGCTAGCAAAGACACGGAAAATGTCAAGAAGATAGAATATTGGGTGTTTCAGAGGGTAGTAGGTGGTATTGGTTGGGCAGAGTCTATAGTGTCAAATGCAGCAGAATGGTCAAAGAGAATAAGCGTTAAGGAAAAGGTAATATAGTTAACAACAAAGACACTGTGTGTGAACTGCAAAAGAAGAGTAGAAAAGTAAGAAGTGAGGAAATAGAGGCAGTGAACTTTGATTGTAAGAATCAGTATAACTCAAGGTATGCAAAGGATGTGTGTATTTTATTTACCTCTTAAGACATTTATGCTTTGGGATACTATTGAATTTTAAAATCACTTAATGTTTCCATTCTGGTCTAATTTTTTGTCTCCGTACTGAATGGAGAATAAACTTACACCTTAGAGATGTAGCCGATACACGTTGTTCTGGTCCCCAAATCACTCACATCAATGACTCTTTCCTCTAAATATAATCATAGAAAGTATAATCTTTCTCCTGGGATCAGGCCACAGCCTCACAGTAGAAATGCTAAGGCAAATGTAGTACCATATTAGTTATCTATTACTGCCACCTGTCAGATCTAAACCATGTGGGCTGTGGGTATGGCCTTGAACACAGGTTCTCTCTCTTTTTTTTTTTTTTTGAGTTGGAGTCTTACTCCATCAACAACTCAGTTTAACTAGATGGTCTTTTGTTCAGCAAACTGCAAGACAATTGATGAGTACTTTCTTCCCTGGAAACAGACTAGACTAGTTTGGCAGACAGAGTAGAAGGAGAAACCTAAGGACCTTCCATGTGTAGTGATGCAGCCTGAGCACCTCAAGAAAAGCAAGCTTGACTTTGGCTGAGTTGTGTCCACACAAGCATATGCATGCCTTCTCCTAATTGTATGATGTCAATGGGTAAAGCATGTTATTTTTTTAGGTGATATTGAAAGGTGGAATGCTATTAGCACTCTTTTTGATTTGGAATATACTTCATTTGGGATCCATTGGGAGCAATTAATCTCATGGGATGATTTGGAAAACTTCATTAAATTCAATGAAGGAAAATAAGTGTAAGTGATTCTAAAAATAATCATGAAATGTAGTATGTTTAATTTGCTGGTCCAAATGCTTTTCAAGTCAGTAGTGACCAAGGATCCCTAGCATTAAAGAACAATTACCATATTGCTGAAATCAACACCATATTTAGCCTTTGAAGCCTTCTTGTTATTGGTGCTGAAAGGAGCCTAAAACATCAGTAGTCCGAGAAGAATAAAACATATTCTCTGTTGATGAAATTATCTATTTAAATTAGAGTTTAGCTATTCCAACACATAATGTGAGGAAATTTGCTTTATCACTGTTACTTTGTGGCCTAGAGACAGAAGCATTTTATACTGTGGTTCATCCTATACCTTTTATCAAGGATAAATTCATGATTTTATTTAAAAACAAAAAGCTTACATAATCTCTCCTTATGATTAGCCCTTCCAGTAATTATCTGTTGCTTGGAATCAGTGTCAGCCAACCAAGTTCAGATGGCAAAAAAAAAATGTTTGATCTGCAGTGATGTGATTTAGAAGACTGTGTGCATGGAAGGTACAGCTATGCACATGCAGAGAACATATTTATCTAATTTGACTGCCAGTGATTTAATTAATGTTTGTCAAGCACTTTGAACATGAAAAGAACTATCTGAAAGCTGAGAGCTATTACTCATAATCATTTTTCCTATTTGTTGAACTAAAATTAACATACAAATGTGATACTCTTATGGTATCTTTGAGAGAGATGCTCCTATTCTAACAACTCATTGGACCACACTTTAAGAAAGTCTCATTAAAACTTCAAGTCTCTGGTTTTTGAAAGTCAAGTTTCAAGCTGGTTGGGTATCATCCATCAGTAGATTTTGAAGCATACAGGCTAAATAAACACTAGTGACAGCTTGGGAAAGTGTATGCACCTGTTTATTGAGAAAATGTTAACAGGGGCATATCTAAAATAAGAACACATACCACAACCTGATTTTCATGAAGTTTTTGTGCATGCCTACACTTAAAATTACCCATATTATCATCTAAGTTTTTTTCTTCTATTTTTTTCTCCAAAGAATAACTACTAATGAGCACAACACCTCGGTAACTATCTGAGAGGAGAAAAAAAAGGAAAGACCTTCTTTTAAAGCTTTGAGGAGAAGCAAGCAGGATCTTTTTCATTGTTGTTTTTTCTCCAAGTCAAGTATAAGAGTAACTGGCAAATAGGAAGAAATTTTGCGGAGAAGGTAAGGACAAAGTCCCCGATATAACATTATTTTAGTAATATTGCATTCATACCTGCAAAGTGTTGGTGGGATATTTGCCCAGCTTCCCAGAATTATAGGGCAGAGTGGACTCCCCTATAGAACAGAAGGGTGACTTGAAAAGACTGACTTTCAGATGACTTGGTTTTGAATTTTGCTCTCATTTTATTTATATTCCAGCCTCCTAAAGGCAATTATTATGCTGCACCTCAATGCAGAATCTTCTTTCCAGTGTACCATGCAGCACACATACCATGGTTGATGCCTAATTAAAGCACTAGTAGTCTAATCTCACCCTGTTAAACTG
This sequence comes from Cephalopachus bancanus, assembly GCA_027257055.1. Lineage (NCBI taxonomy): Eukaryota > Metazoa > Chordata > Mammalia > Primates > Tarsiidae > Cephalopachus > Cephalopachus bancanus. Next base: position 7,265,581 of record JAPVLO010000031.1, on the reverse strand, counting down.
AACTTTGCATTTGGGCCTGGAAATGTGCCTTTAACAAGCTCCCCCATGGTTTTATATTTACTAAAGTTCAAGAACAATTTCTAGAGGAGGTAAACTTACCTTGTCCAGCTTTTCTTAACACAGATCTTACTTGTAGTAATCAGACACTGCAGGAGCAGTGGCAGCCACCAAACATCACGTGACTCTCTTACAGTTTCCAACCTCTCATGTAATTAGATTGGGGCCTCGAAACTAGTACTGATCAGTGGGCTTGAGAGGAAATGAAGTGTGCCACTTCTGGCTAAGTTCTTTTTTGAAGTTGGAGTCTCACTTGTCACCTGGGCTGGAGTGCAGTGTCACGCTCATGGGCACCCCGCCGACGATCAGCTGGGCTCAGATGATCCTTCCGAACCTTCGACCTCAGCCTTCCAAGTAGTCATAACTACAGGCGCACGCTACAATGTCCAGCTAATTTTTTAATTTATTGTAGAGATAAGGTCTTGACAAGTTGCCCAGACTGTTCTCAAACCCATGGGTTCCGGCAATCCTCTAACCTCCATCTCCCAAAGTGCTGGGATTACAGGCTTGAGCCATCGCGCCCAGCCCTGGCTTTCTTAAGAGCACTTTTCACTCCACCCCTGTGGTCCTGAAAGCCCTATTTTCAAAGGTAGAGCTATAAGAAGGAAGCAAGCCTGCATCACTGGGAGCTGATCTGGAAAGCAACTAGATCTTCAAGAGATTTCATATGAGTGAGAATTAAACCTTTAACAGTTTAAGAGCCAAGTGGTCCATTGTTGTTAGCTAGCTACACTAGCATTATATAACCTATCCTGAACAACACTCCATACTTAGATATCCTTCTTTCACAATTGAATAAACATTTTTTAACTTTGGAGCTTAGATAGGTAGCAAAAGATAATAGAATTAATAGTATGAAATTTAATAGATCATTTAAATACAAGTGAATATATAAAATCACAAATATTATGTCATATGATAGAAAAAAATGCTCTTTGTGTAGTTCAGTTCTGGCTTTATGTTATAATCCCCTCTTAAAGTAAAGAAGCAGTAATATCTTTAGCCTACTATATTTAAGAAAAATATCTTTGCCATGCCTAGAGCCTGTTATTTTCTCCATCCTGATCATGAATCATTAACAGTCCATCATCTCAGTCCTCAGATGGATATGGTTCCTATGTCCAGTGCCAGTCATAAGTGGATTGATTACTTATTTGTATTTGCTGCTTTAAAGTTTACTCCTTAAGTGCATCAACTAAATTTCTATGACATTATCCACTTACATTCTCCATTTGTTACTGCACAGATGTATGCAATGCTGAAACAAAGAGATTTCCTCCTCTGTGTGCTTTAGGCTCTACCCTCAAACACCTGGGTTCAGCACCTATGGGAAGAATGAATCACGTAGCTTTGATGGAGTGAATGAGTGATGGAAAAACAACTTCCATAGAGGTTGTATACTTGGCAAAAGTCACTGATCTATACCATTTGCTGATTTACCCCTGAAGCATTTTTTTCTGACAGCAGAAGGCCAGTTTTTGCTATTGAACCATTTCAAAATCATTGTTTGAAAGCCACATATGCACATAAAGAAAGAGCAAGGAAAATCTTCCTTTCATGGGTTCTCAAGCACTGCAGAGACTCTTTTGTCAGTAACTATGCCCATACTAACCAATCTTATAGCTGCCTCAAATCTTTTTTTGAAACAGAGGGAAATAAACAAACCACAAGCTAGCTACAGTTTGCTTCTCCCATGAGTAGAGTATAGTTAATAACATTTTTTGTTTTAACACATCACCTTTCCCTTAATTCACAGACCAAATGGGAAAAAAAGAATCATGTACTGTATTCTTTTTCCTGTTGCTTTTTCAATAATTCACTGAACAAATCCACATAACATTCCTAGAGTCAGTAGAAAAACCATATGAAAAGGACTCATTGAAATATTTTTCAGTTCTGTTTAGTATTTATTTGTCCCCATTTTGAAATTGGGCCATGCTGCTTTTGTTCCTATAGAAAAGAAGTTGATTTAAGAAAACTTTACAAAAGGGAAGCCGATCTTGATGTTATCAAACTTCCTTCTTTTCTTTTAGCAGAATATTTGAGAAAATGCCAATTAGTGTTGCCTATCATCAGAACTTTCTAAGATCTGATTGCTTGTGAAAATTAACTTGCATAAAACTTGTCTGACCTTCTTAACAAATGATATTATTTTCTCCTCTGAATAGTTAGCACCTACATTTGTCTCTGTGTACTAAAGTAACATGACCATATCAAATGTTTTAGATGAAATAATGCCATAACTAACACATTCTTGGTAATGGTGGGGCATTGGTATAAACTCAGGCATTCATATTCCTTTGTGGTGAGTGTTAACCAGAATGCCATTTTTGTCCAGACTGTCGCTGGATGGTTTTATAATTAGAAGATTCACTCTAAAATGAAAGTCTGAGGTTGATGAGGCAGAACCAGCTAGTTTTAAAGGGGAATTCTTATTAGTACAAAATATTGGAGGATAAACAGAATCAATTTTTAAAGGCAGATTAACCAAATTGTTCATTATTGTAATAAACATTGTAAAAATCAAGAGGATAAACTATATTATAGACTATATTAGCCATACCCAAGCAAGAGAATGAAGTACTGCGGTCTAATTTATGTACCATAATTGTTCATACTAGCATTCTCATAGTTTGGGCAGTAACTCATTTTGTTCAATGTGACTTTTGTTCTCCAGGATTGATTGTTATTAGAAAGCAGAAGCAAGATGAATAAAATAGAATTTTACAAGGGTAGATTTGGGGTTTGGGAAATACTTGATCATCAAGGGTAAAGCAGAAGACTACTAGTGTTAGGGAACCTGGTACCTTTACAGATCTTTACAGTAGTTTGAGTACTTGAGAAATAATCTTTTTAAAATAAAGGACATTTAGTAATATATCTTTCAGTGGCATATCATTTTAGCATTTAAAAAGGTTAAGTTTAAAAATGAAGTCTGGTAAGCATAGTCTTTTCCTTTTTCATTTTGCATTTCTACCACTTGGTTTCCCTCTGGGTGTAGATGAACATGTTATAGGAGGGGTATATTTCAAAGAAAAAACTTAATAAAGTAATTTACTGACATCAAGTTACCACTAATAAGCAAATCTTTTATAAATCATGAGACTGAAACAATTACAAAAGATGGGTTGAAAAACACTGCCAAAAGACTCAATGTCCAAGGAGTTTTAAAAAATGATGAAAGAATCTAAATGTCAGTGCAAGACTACACATACACAGAATAATTCACTTATTCAAAGTGTTTCACTAGACAATTTTAAACTTTTTGAAAAATCTCAAATGTACACAAAAGTAGAGAGAATGTTTCTACTAAAAGGGATCCCCATGAAGTTATCAACATGTTTGCTGTACTTGTTTTAGGTGTCATCCATTCTTGGTGTTGTTTTTATTGCTGGAATATTTTAAAGAAAATCCTATGTCATGCTATTTTACCCCTAACTACAACAGTATGCATCAAAAAACAAAAAGGAATATTTTCTTATGTAATCACAATACAATTAGCATACCTATATATGCTTAAAATGTCTATTTTCATATCCTTTACATCATTGCTAGTGATTCACATTTTCTTCTTTGATTTTTTGTTTTGTTTTGTTTTTGGTTTTTGAGTTGGAGTCTCACTCTGTCGCTCAGATTAGAGTGCAGTGGCCGTTCCCGGCCACCGCAGCCTCAACCTGCTGGGCTCCGGTGATCCTTCCACCTCAGCCTTCCAAGTAGCTGGAACTACAGGCTCGCGCTACCACACCTGGCTAAGTTTTTTGATTTATTGTAGAGATGAGGTCTCACAAGTTCCCCAGGCAGGTCTCGAACCTGCGGGGTCAGGCAATCCACTCACCTCGGCCTCCCAAAGTGTGGGATTACAGGCTGAGCCACCAAGCCCGGCTCTTCTTTGATTTTTATATTTACTTTACCCCTTCCTTCTTTCACATAGCCACCTCCTCAACTAGCAAAAGAAGTCCTACATTTTGACTAGATTCTTTTACCATATCCCTAGGGCCCTCCCTATGCCTTTCTGTGACATGATGTGTTATTCAGAATCTTAACACCATTTTGATTTCTTCATTGCAAGTAGCATGACACAAGAAAATTACATTTAAATTTTGCTCAAATTTTGGAGTTTTATAAAGTCTAAAAATACTGTAACATATGAAAAATGAAATGAACCCATAACCTAGCTATGACTGTGTTAAGTAATCTACTAGGTCATTTCTAGAATGTATCTCCTGAGGTCCTTTGTAAATACAGAAAGCCAACTTGGACCAAATGAAGTTATAAACATATACATACAAATTTAAAGTGACTAGAAGGAAAGGTTTAAATTCTGGCCTGAAAGACAACAGGAGTCAGACATCCAGGTGAAGAGAGTTCTATAGAGCAGAAACTTATGGGCAATCTCTTCAGAGCATTGCCATTGGGATGAATAGGCCTCTATTATTTTTCAACATTGTATCACTCTACTCTGTTCATGACTAGGCTGGAGTATAGCAGGATACCTTCAAACTTGGTATAATTTGAAGAAGACCACACACAATGAGGCAGGTGGTTTCCCAAAAAAGGTCAGGTGATGATACCAAAAAGCAGAGAACGGATGCCTGGTAGGCAAATTCAACAACAGGGTATGATTAGAATATAGAAACCCTTCCTCTCATCTGTGGCTTTTTGTTCTTCAAATCTTACTGATAAGTCTTTGAAAACCAGGCTTTCTCACCAGCTCTGGATATATGTATATATCTCTCCCCAAATCCCCAAAATTTATTTATAAAAAATTATGTATTTCTTCTTCTTTTTTTTGCAATGGAATCTCATTCCATTGCCCAGGCTGGAGTGCAGTGGCACGCTCACAACCACCACAGCGTCGACCCGCTGGGATCTGGTGATCCTTCACCCTCAGCCTTCAAAGTAGCCAGAACTACAGGCGCGTGCTACCAAGTCTGGCTAATTTTTAAATTTTATTGTAGAGATGAAGTCTCACCTTGTTGCCCAGGCTGGTCTCGAATCCGCGGACTCAGGCAATTCTCTTGCCTCGGTCTCCCAAAGTGCTGAGATTACAGGCTTGACCCACCGTGCCCAGCCTGTATTTATTCTTGCATGTCTAAATTTCGGTCACCTTCAAAGTACTCTTCATTTGATGCAATACACTTTTTGAGATGCTTTTTTCACTGCTCGAAACAGTTGTTGAACTTGTCAATTTTGATGCCTTTTAGTGCTTCTGCTATTTTTTTGTTTCACCTCTACCACATCAGCAAAACACTTCCTTTGGGGACAATTTCATCTGGAAAAACAAAAACAAAAACAAGTCACCTGGGGTGAGATTGGGTGAATAGGGAGGGCGGGGCACAGGGGTCGAGCTGTTTTTGGTCAAAAAACCGCTGAGTACTCAGTGTGATGTGGGCAGGTTGTTCCTGTAAATCACCCATCATGAAATGGGCAAATACATGGAAAGAATCTCCAAAAAAAACTCACTGAAGGTGACTGAAGCCTCTCACAACAACATAGCTGGTACACTAATGCCAATGGGTTCCTAAAATACTTACCTAGTTGGGGGGAATCCTGTACTATAAAGGGCCCGCCCTTCAAAAAAAATTCCAGCTTTTGTGGGGTCCCCACTCGTATATACTTATATCTGATAGAAACTATTACTCTTACTCTTACTGATCCCTTTTCTCCATGCTCCTTGTGAACAGAAAGCAGTGTCCACAAACCTACAGCATCCAAGCTGCCCATTTGTCAACTTTCCTTCCTGTTCACTATTATAATAGATAATATGAATTTCAAAGCTAAGGCCATTCCCTCTGCCCTTTCTGCCTGAACAACTCCCTTTCATACACACCCACCACATTAGCACACCAGTTTCCTAGAGTGGCAGGAAGAAGGCACAAAATGACTAATGGAAATTAATTGAGATGTAGGAAATTTTTTACTCCATGAGTTTGCTATATAATGCAGGAAGTCAGAGACTATTGGTCTGCCTAAGGGACATGGCATTTTTTCCTTTGGGTCAAATATTATAATTGGAGTTTAAGAGGATAAAAGTGTTTATGCTTCTTCCAGATTTCCAAGTAAGCTACTTTCTTTTATCTGATTAGCCCACCAAAAAGTAGTTTCAAGTCATCTCTAAGATATTTTCAAGTGCATGAGAGAATAATTCATTCAGGACATCTTGTGGTACTTCTTTCAAATGTTCACAACTCTTTGTCTCTATTTCCCATTTTTCAGGAAAGAAGACTCTGACAGCCCATTGGATGCTGGAGGCACACTTTGAGTAATTGCTGGGGACAGAGAAAGTCATCCAGCAACAGCAGCTTCTTCTAGCCTGCTCCTGGACCTAGTGACTCCCTGCTAACCAGTTCCTTCCTTCCAATACTTTCTCCTTTACTTCTAAGGAATGGCTTGCCATCCTCTCTCTTATTTCAAGCACTGACTTAAATTCAGTATGCCATTAATTAAACACACACATGTGCTTGTGTGTATATGTATATATAATATATCATATATATACATATGTTTTATATATGCATATCTATATATAAAATTGAAATTATGCTGAATTCTATGACTTTATTTGCCCAACAACAAAAAAGATCAGAGTGGCTGGAATCTCATCTAGGAAAGGAGAGGGCCGTAAGATGAGGAGGAGGCAGTCTACGGTCTGGGTTAAGATTTTTGAAGTTTACACTGCATGTGAGAAGAAACAGTGAATGACAACATATGGTACTCTATTATTTGTTTCTGTGATAGATCACTGAGTATGATCGACTCCAAATTCATCCAAGTTGCTGCGAAGCCCAGATATTTATCCTTTTTTATGGCTGCATAATATTCCATTGTGTATATGTACCACATTTTCTTTATCCAGTCCAGCTTTGATGGGCAACATGGTTGGTTCCATGTTTTTGCTATTGAGGGAAACTGCTAGGGGAGGGAGGGGTATACCTCATCAACAAGGGTACCTGCATGATCAATGTTTGTATACCTAACCCTGAATTGTACCCCACATTTTTATAATAAAAAAAAGCAGCAGCTGTGTTAGAAATCTATTTGGAGAGAAAAAAACTTACACATCAGACTGTCCCTTTCCCTACTCTCCTCCCCCTATGACTTTTATATTGTCACCACCTCTTGTTCCCGAGTGCTGTGGTAATATTTTATATGAATATGGGATATTATGTATGCAGACTATACAGTAGGAGGAGTTTTTATTAGTCAGGTTATACCTATTCAAGAGTGAAACACTAAGTAAGAATCACTTACTAAGGTAAAGAGCCTAGAAATAAAGAAAATTAAGTTAGAAATCCTACATTAGGTCTCTCGAAACAATAGTCTCATCTTATGCATATCACTGTCCCATATTGTAACCACATACAAAAGCTTCAAGCAAGCGTCCTTCCACCCATTCTGATCATTCCCTGTTGAAGTTCCCAGACCTGCTTGGATTGCCCTTTTTTCCAACCTGCTCACCTGCCAACAAGCCCAGAGCTGGCCTAGATTTTGTCCCATCTTTACTAGCAGCAGGTGTGTCAACACCAAACACCTAGTTATATACTTTTTCCCACTCTCCTTCTCCCTATCTCTTGAGTTTTCTGATCTGCCAGACCACCAAAGTGGGGATGAATTGGGCTTATGGGGGAGGGAAAAATAGCAGCCCTTGGTTTCATTTACTTCGTTCTACCCTTTGACTAGTCTTGAAGTGAAATAAGATCTATGTAAAGAAACAAAATCGACCTTAGTTGTAGGGCAATTAATTACATTCTATTTCAATCCAGTACAGAAGTCATTGGAAATATTGCTAATTTCCATAATACCTTGCTTTCCTAGTTTTCTAGCTTCTTCTCCTTTTCCTTTGCAAGCAGTATTTCTTCTACCTGTATACTATGATCCCTCAATATACTAGGGGGATTGGTTCCAGGACTCCCGAATATACCAGAATCTGAGTCCCTGATATAAAGTGTAGTGTATGCATATAACCTGTATATATCCTGCCATATACTATAAATCATCTCTACATTACTTATAATACTTGATACAATGTAAATGCTATGTATTTATTGTTTTTAAAATTTGGGATTTTTTTTACTATTGTATTATTTTTTTTAATTGTTATTTTTAAATATTTTTATTTGTGATAGGTTGATTGATCCAGTGGCCATGGAACCCACTCTGCAAATACAGAGGGCCAACTGTACTCTCCTATTACTTATATGTAAGCCTGTATTGGGATTTAGTCCCTATCTTCTTTTTCTCACTACTCCCAACATACACACTCTCTTATTTAGCTATTTATTTATCTATCTATTTATTTATCTATGCGATAGGGTCTCACTTGACCACCCAGTGAGTGCAGTGGCACAATCATAGCTTATCACAGTCTTGACTTCCTGGTCTTAAGCAATCCTCCTGCCTCAACTTCCTGAGTACCTGGGACTACTGGCCCACACCATAATACCTGGCACCTATGCACTCTCTTTAATTGGCCTCAAATGGTTGTAATATCCAGGGGAATCTATCTTCCCTATTTTTTTTTTTTAATTTACCAGGTTCTCATTATCAGAGTATTAGTTCTGGATCTCATCATTTCTCTCCTGGACAATGGCAGTGGTCTCTTAACATGTTTCCTTCCTGAAAATCAGGCCCTATTACTTCCCTAGAGAAATCCTTCCATGGTGCAAATCTGTTCAGACCTCTTCTCTAGCTGAACCACTCCAAAGTCTCTGTAATATCCATATGACAAAACTCTCAAATATTCAACATGTCAAATGCTGGTGTCAATGGTCTGTGTAACCTCTGTCTCTACTTCCCTAACCTCCATTCCCAGCATGTACATACTTTCAGCCTCAGCCATAACAAAACTACTTCAATTCTCCCTAATATGCCTTCCACTCTTATAATTTTGGGCCCTTTGCTATGTAGTCCCTCATGCTGACCTTCTCTTATCTGACATTTATTCACTCCTCCAGCAATTCCAGGTCCACCTCCTCTGTGAAGCCTTCCATGACTCACTCAATTACACATTTCCTTAATGCTCTTGCAGTAACCAGTCAATACTACTATTATAATACTTTTTATATTGCTATTTATCTATACTGACATGGTCATTTTTCTCACTGGAATGGAAGCTGCTCTAATAAAGGGACTGTGTAGTATCCTTGTTTTAGTATTCTTGGTAACCAGCACAGAACTTGATATGTTGTTAGCCTTGTTGCTTAAATTAGTGAATAAGGACATGAATGTAGGGAAACTATTCTACAATTGTAAAATATACTAAGCCTGAACACACAAAAACAGAGATCTAGTATGGACTTCTCTGTTTGCAAGTCACATAAACGCAACTTACGTTAGCTTAGGATAGAGGAGGATTTATTGGAAAGACACTGGAACATCTCAGGTAATTGAAAAAAGAACTCGTCAACAGAGTGGTGAGAAAAAAGTCTAGGAAGCAGCTTACTCTGCGGAATACCCAAAAAAAGGAGTTCATTTGCCACCAGCATTTGCTTCTGTGAGTCTCCTCAGGCCTTCTCTGCTGGATGACTCTGTTCTTCTTGCTGTATGCTTTTCTCCAGTTCAGTAGTTCTCACTACTAGCTGCACATTGGAATCACCTGGGGGAGTTTTAAAGAAATATTGACACCTGGGTCACATCCCAGACCAGGTCAATTAGAATTTCTGGGGGTTGGTACCAAAGCAATTTTTTGTAAAGTTCCTAAGGTGATCCTAATGAGCAGCTAGGGTTGAGATCTACCGTTCTATGCAGTGGGAAACAAAGTAGCCAGTAGCTTCTGGGTTTTAGATCCCATCCCCAAGGCTTCTGCCTCAGAACAAAAATGGACTGGCTGTCAGTTCTCTTTCAAAAATTTCCCAGGGAAGGAATCTTGCTGGCTTTGGTTGGGTCCAGTGCCTGACCCTGGACCCATCAATAATGATCAAGTATGTGGAGTCACATTAAGTATGGCAGCTCATACTGGCGAGTAGGTTGGAGGGTGTGTGTTTGAAGCAGTAATCATTGGAAAGAATGGAGATGATGTTTTTAGAAAGAGGATGTTGACTCTGTAAAACAATATCTAATACATGTCCTAAAATTATATTTACAATCAATTTTAAAGTTCATAAGGCAATAAATGTGTTCAGATAAATGAACAATAACACATAATGAATGGTACAGTTTGTCAGTATTGCATACCTTGGGATTTATATATAAACTGTAACTATTTTACACAAATGATATAGTTAGTATTACTACTACATAATCCTACTAAGTTTTTTTTCCCCTCTTAATTCTCTAGTACCTATAAGCGATGTCAATGTTATAAAGTTTGTTTGTTTGTTTGCTTGTTTGGTTAATGTTGGTTTGGTTTAATCTTTTTTATACACAGAAACAAACATGGACCTAATTTCACCATATGAGCCAAGGTGTCAAGTCCCCAGGCCAAGAGAAAAAAAAAACAAAAGATGGAGAATGAGAATGAACTCTGAACTCTGGCATTTGAGTGTGTACATAGTCGTTGGAGTTAATATGAGAGGGAAAACATTTTCACTTATGGTCAGGTTGTAAAACAAAAAATAAGGACAAGCTACAGAGAAGGAATTTGCCAGCAGGCAGATCTATACTTGGTCAGAGAAGGTGCCACATTCCAGGGCTGATATTAGAAAAAGCCAGAGGTGTCTAGACACTCCTGTCTACCCCTAAAGCCCTCCTTGGGGAGTGGGGAACTGAGAAATGTCTGGAAGAGAGACAACAGAATATACTATCTGGTCAACCTCTTCAATATTTAATTTTACATTTAAAATCACAATACTATGTGAACTGTGAACAGTGGTAGCCTCTAAGAAAAGGAATTGGGGTAAGCTTTCACTTTTTGCTTTATTTATCTCTTCATTGGTATTGTTTTCTAATGGTTGGTGTATTACATCTTTTAAACCAATAAAATAAAATTTTGAAGTAAAAAATACATCATAACAGGGATGGTGGAATATAACATTTTTACACAACTTAGAAGTTAGAGAAATTATCTTGTTTTTAAAAATATCTGATATCATTTTATCTTGATGAAATAGATCCTGTACTAGTGGGGAAAAGAAAACCTTCTGGGAGAGGGGTAGCCAAGAGAACTGATATTGGATACGATTTTGATTTTTCGTGGGAGGAGAACTCAAGAGACAAAGGAAAAACCACGTGAACTAGGAGAGGTGGCATTAGAGGCAAAAGTCTGGGGGTGAAACTCCAGCTTGTACATCTTTGTTTTTCTTACAGCCAGCAGAGTGGCCCTCGTTACCTTTCAACCTAGCTCTGAAAAATAAAAGCTGTTTAGGTATTTCATGCAGTTTACAAGGAACACTGAATTTCAGTCTCTTGTGTCGAGTTCCCTGGGGATAAAAACAGAACTTTCTCAGTGAAAGGCTGGCATGTTAGAAATTCATTCCTGCCTCTTTTCTTATGACTCTCTCCCGGACCTAGGGCACAGGGTAAGATAGACTGTTATTATTTGTGCTGTAATGCAGGAGATCTACTGTGGGAATTTAAATTCTACTGTGTATTTTTAAAATGATTATAAAAAGGCATTCAGGTACAGCAGGCCTTGTGCTTCTTTTATAAAGGTTTAAGCAAATAAGCAAACAAATGACTGGGCTGTTGTTATTTAACCTGAGTCCCCAAGGTCCAATACTTCCTTTGAGTACATACATATGAGCTCCTTGGCTTCAGGGGAGTCATGACTCACAGCTGAGGGCAGAATTTGGCCCTTTGAATTCCTGCAACGGAGCTTTTGGAAAAAAAGAAAGAACACAAATGGGTTGGAGGGGTAGTCTTGAATTTTATTCAAAGCTAAGTTACTGAGGTCTAAAATTCTTTGTATCTGCTTAGTCATCTAGACCAAGAAGGTGCCTCTCGCCTACCTCCACTGAAGTGGAAACCATATTGTTGAAAGTTCCCTATCTGAAGAGGTCAGTGATTTAGCAAACACCTTCCCATAGATATTTTTAAGATATTTGTCTTCTTCTTTATGAGCAAAGTTTTCTTTCCAACTGCTCTCCTTTTTGTCAGAGTGCCAGCTCTACTTCCAGTATTGTTCTGCTTACGTTGCTGGGAGGCAAATGAGAGGCAGGGGAAATACAGTCCTGAGAGAGGAAGGAGGGGTCAGGGGGCAAGTAAAGCCTGGAGAGCAGACAAGATGGTCTCAGAAAACCTGGAGGAAAACAGTGGAGTGAGAGATAAAACGGGAACATTCAGGAGGGTTCAAGGAGATAAGGAGTTCAAGGGAGGAACACAAATCCAGGAAAACAAGAATAAAAGGGTATATACATGACCAGAGTAAATACTAAAAAGGAAAATATTCTCATTTTAGAGAAGATATGTTACAAGATTTGTTTGTCCCCAACTTTGTCTGAGAAACTTTTATTTACTCTCATTTGGTAATGTTACAAAATATCAACACATATAGTTACATTAACTTCATTTTTTCTAAATCAAAATTTTTTTATTTACCATGTTTTCCTGATAGTGTAATGGAGAAAGATTAAGTAGAAGAAAAAATGTTAAAAAATTATTTTAATTTGTTTTAAAATACTTTACACCAGTTGTAACAGTTTCATAATAAGAAAGAGTATTTTTTCATTTTTAAAATTGTTAAAATCTGGGCATTTAGATTTAAAAACAGGTACTCTTCCTCAGAATAACCCCATCAAAATATATTCATTCATCCAATTAATATTATTCTTTGAGCTAGATAATTGAAGTATAAAGTAGAAAAAGACATCGAGAGGTTTACAGTTTAGGTAGGAGAAAAATCAATCATGGAACAGATGATGCTTGAGGTAGATGTGTAAGGATGATGAAAGTTGGTGTGATGAAGAAGGAAAGAAGCAAAAGTCAAAGGTGAGAAAGGTATTCCAATTGAGTGTGGAAATACAGGGAGGATGAGGTGAAAGAGGTGGTGGGAGATGAATTTGAGAGATAAAAAGGACAAAAGTAAGAAAGGCTTTTTGTACTAAGCAAAGGTACTCGACAATGATCCTGGATAGTACAGGAGACCATTGTCATCATTATCATCATCTTCATCATGACTACTACTATGAGGATTAAGAAGATGTAACGACATTTATATGGAAAGAGTAAGTAGAATGGGAGGGGCTAGTAATTTGTGTAATGGAGATAGAACAAAATCCTGACAATAAAAAAGGTGGATAATATTTTACCAACATCACATACAAGTCTAAGGGGACGCAATTCATGTTGTATTCCTTGTAAATTTAGCCAACTGGAGTACAGCTGTAGGAGGCACTATTTTCATAGATTCCAACATGAAAGGAACCTCCAGAGTAGTACGTTGCTGGCAACCCTGGAAATTCAAGGCATGCCTAGAAGTATCACCCATTTTTCCCTTCATAACTATATCTGAGTGGTATGTAAGCTGTCTCTAACCCACTGAGCTTGTTATATTGAAATCAAGGTTAACCATAGGTACCCATACTCCTATTTGAACAACTACAACCAACAGAGAACTATAGCTAAGTATTCTGTTTTACCAGCCACATTCCTTTCTAATTGCCATTCAACATATATTTATTGAGCCCTTCTTATGCCTCACTAAAGGCCAGGTCAGGCTTTGTGGGATACGAAAAGATGCTAAACAATCAGTAACCTCAAATGGATTACAAACTAGTTTAAGAGACAAGACATATCTCCTCACACAAAGCTAGTAGGAGGCAATACAAAATAATACCCAGGATGAACAAATATTAAAGATTAATGGAGTTTCATAAAATAGAAAAAACAATTTAATTCATCTTGTTTATTGGTTTTCTTTCTTTCTTTCTTTCTTTCTTTCTTTCTTTCTTTCTTTCTTTCTTTCTTTCTTTCTTTTTCTTTCCTTCTTTCATCTTTCTTTCTGTCTTTCTTTCTCTTTCAAGTAGGATTTATTAAGAGGACAGATAATGTCCCAAAGCAGGAGGGGACTGGAGAGGGTTGCCTGTTTATTGGTTTTCAAACTATGCTTCCTGGAACCCTGGGAACTGTGTCAGTGCTCAGAAATTCCACAAAGAATGATGTATTCTCTCCCAAATATGAAAATATTTAAATTGATCCAGGAGATCCACTGAGGCAATGCATGTAATCACAAAAAATCAGAAATAGTCTAAATGTCTTTCAACAGGAGTCTGTCTACATAAATTATGAAGTCTTCATACAATGGAATGCTAAATAGCTATTTTTTGAAGAAATACAGTGTGTGTATTGTTAAAGAAAGATCTTCAAGATCTATAATTAAGTGAAAAATGAAAGTTGCAGAAAATATGCATAGTATAATCTCATTTGTGTTTAAAAAAAAAAAAAAGTAGTTATGAGCCGGCTCGGTGGCTCAGCCTGTAATCCCGCGCCTTTGGGAGGCTGAGGTGAGTGGATTGCCTGAGCCCGCGGGTTTGAGACCCGCCTGGGCAACTTGGCGAGACCTCATCTCTACAATAAATCAAAAAATTAGCCGGGGGTAGTAGCGTGCGCCTGTAGTTCCAGCTACTTGGAAGGCTGAGGTGGAAGGATCGCCAGAGCTCAGTAGGTCGAGGCTGCGGTGGCCAGGAGCGGCCACTGAACTCCAGTCTAGGCTACAGAGTGAGACTCCAACTCAAAAAAAAAAAAAAAAAAAAAGGTAGCTATGTTTGTGTGTACATTAATGTTTGTGTATGTGACTTGTATATACATTAAATATTATTTCTGGAAAGACACAATGTATTGAGGGTTTTGTCTGTTGGTAGTGGGATTGGGAGTGGTATAGACAGAAAATGTAAAGTTACTGATCTAGTCCAACCTATTCATTGATAAAAAACAAACTGAGATTCAGAAATACTATGACTACCTTAATCTAGACTATGCAGCTAACATTAGTCAACTTGAAACACAAACCCAATCTCTTAATTTCTTGTTGCTTCACTTTGCACCTCAGGAGTAGATCTTGACAAGCAGGAATAGTTTGAAAAAGCAATTGATCTTTCTGGCCTCTATTTCTCACGTTGCTTGTCACCCATTTTCTCTACCATAGATCATCTCTCACTCTCTTTCTCCCTATCCTGTACACAGCTTTTCTCTCTACCTAGTATGCACAATTTCAGTCCTCAAGCAATGGTTCTCAAAGCATCTATTAATTGTATTGAATGGGATCTTACTCCTCAAAGGACAGAGTCTGCCCCACCTCAGGCAATAGGGCAGCCACTGGGAAACATACTTGGTGAATACTGGTTCAATAGAAATGCCTGCTGAGTTCATAGGTTTTCTGGGGACAGTGATCCCCACATTTGTAAATAGGGATAGTTACCTGAGCCCTTCACCTTAATTCAAGAATAAAATGCCGTAATGGATGTAAAGGCATGAAACATTTCTTATAATTTTGAGGAGTAATCGTGTTTTTTGGTGGAGTGGGGATTTAGGCTCTGTCTCTTTACTAGTATGTGACAGTGGGCAAACCGTGTGCTTCAGACTTTGTGACGATCAGTTTTTTATCTGGTAAATGAGAAGAAGAATCAACAACTAACTTTTAGAGTTATTATCAGGAATAAATGAGATATGAATGAAGAGTGCTTAGGTCCGTGTTTGGCATCTGAAGCACCCAAAATGTAATTGTTACTGTTTTTTGTGTTATATTCTCAAATATAATATTTGTGTCTGTTCACGTCTATTGGTGGTAAGTCACCTCAGCACTCTCTTATCATATCCACATTAACATAATATCAGATTCTCCTTGGAACTTTAAGCAAACCAATGAATACATTTTAGGTCACAAAACCAAGCTTCATTTATGTTCATTTGTACACATTTTTTTAAATTGAGCAATTACCACGTGTGAGGCTCTGTGTCATGAAAATATGAAAATGATACAGTCCCTGCACTCAAGGTGCTTAGAGTCCAGTGGACTTTCCTGTCATTCCCAATCACAACACATAGTCCCTGGCTCAGGCAAAAACAAATCATATTCATTGTATACATGGGGTAAACTGTGGGCAGTGGTAGAATCACTGATTTGTAGGCTGGAGAGGTAGAGCAAATGATATGGCTCAGTTATTGTCAAACTTTTTGGTCTCAGGATTCTTTTACAGTCTTAAAAATTATTGATAATCCTAATAAGCTTTTAAAAATATGGATTTTAGCTGTTGTTAATTGTATTAGAAATTAAAGCAAAGAAACTTTTAAAAAAATATTTTATTTTAAAGATGTGTGGTACAATTCAGGATTAGGTATACAAGTGGACATCGTACAGGTAAAGTTTGGGCCTCCCTTTGGTCCCCACCTTGCCTGGTTTGAAATCAGGTATGCTTATTGATGTTGTGCAGCTCCCCCGCCGCCCCCGGTGATATGCATTTAATAGAAATTGTACTTTGTATTTGCCAATACCAGGTCTGACAAAGGCCTAACATCTTGGATCTACAAGGAACTCAAATGTGCTGAAAAGAAAAAAACAAACAACCCCATTATAAAATGGGCAATGGGCAAAAGATATGAACAGACACTTCACAAAGGAAGACATCCGAGCAGCCAACAGACACATGAAGAAATGTTCAACCTCACTAATCATCAGGGAGATGCAAATCAAAACCACACTGAGATACCACCTAACTCCAGTCAGAATGGCAATTATCAACAACTCAAAAAATAACAGCTGTTGGAGAGGGTGTGGCGAAAAGGGAACACTTCTACACTGTTCGTGGGAGTATAAACTACTGCAACCTCTGTGGAAAGCAGTGTGGCGATTCCTAAAAGCTCTAAATATCAACCTCCCATATGACCCTGCAATCCCCCTACTGGGAATATACCCTGAAGAACACAAATCACTCT
Source organism: Cephalopachus bancanus (assembly GCA_027257055.1). Lineage (NCBI taxonomy): Eukaryota > Metazoa > Chordata > Mammalia > Primates > Tarsiidae > Cephalopachus > Cephalopachus bancanus. Next base: position 7,248,718 of record JAPVLO010000031.1, on the reverse strand, counting down.
ATAAAAAAGATACCTGCACACGTATGTTTATCACAGCGTTGTTCACAATAGCAAGAACCTGGAAGCAACCATGCTGCCCATCAAAAGATGACTGGATTAAAAAAATGTGGTACATATACACGATGGAATACTACACAGTCATAAAAAAGAACAAAATCATGAATTTTGCAGCAACCTGGATGGAACTAGAGTCTATAATACTGAGTGACCTCTCGCAGAAACAAAGATCCGAGTATCACATGTTTTCACTCATATAATGGACTTTGAACATTCAATGTAATAATATAAGAAAATGACTGGCAGTAGTGGAAAACTATGTGGGGGGGGAGATGGGATTAACGGTAGCAAATATCTGTCTGGGGATGGGGAAACACCTCTTATCAACAAGGGTGCCTGAATGAAACATATTTTTATACCTAACCCTTAACTGTACCCCACAATATCATAATAAAAAAAAAGAAATTGTACTTTGAATTTTGATTTTTTTCCTGGGCTAGTGATACGTAGTATAATACTCTCTCTTGAAGCTGGACAATGATCATGAGGGTAAACAATCGATACTCTACAGTGGACCATGTTGCCAAATAATTTTGCCCAACCATAGCCTAATGTAAGTGTTCTGAGCACCTTTAAGGTAGACTAGCCTAAACTATGATGTTTGGCAGGTTAGGTGTATTTTTTTAATTAATTTTTTTATCTTAAAGATGTGGGGTACAATTTAGGATTAGGTACAATTTAGTGGTCATCGTATAGCTGAAGTTTGAGCCTACCATTGGTCCTCACTTTGCCAGGTTTGGGCTCAAGAACCCTTATTAAGGTATATGCTCCCCCCTCTCTTTCCTCTAGCAGTGATGCACTACTGCCAATCCCTTTCTTATAGTATTATGGTAAATGTTCAGGGTCCACTTATGGGTGAGAACATGTGGTAATCTGTTCTTTGTTTCTGTGATAGATCACTGAATATTATAGACTCTAAACCCACCCAAGTTGCTGTGAAGTCCATGTCATGTGTTTGTCCTTTTTTATGCTGCATAATATTCCATCATATATATATATATATATACCACATTTTTTAAACCCAGTCCAGTTTAAATGGACAGTATGGCTTGTTCCATGTTTTTGCTATTGTGAAAAGTGCTGCAAGCAAAGAAACTTTAAAAATACTTATTTAAAAAAAATAAATTAATTACATTTTAACATAAATACTATTTCTTGAAAAATAAATATATAGTTATAGTACTGAATAAATAATAACTTACTGAATTTTAACTTACTTTTGGAGAAGGAGGGAGTGAAAAATGAGCTATTCCTTGACGATGAATAGGTTCTTACAGTAATGGTCTTAGAATGCCATCCAGGACACGGTTAATTTAGACATATGCCCATCTGGACTTTGTGGTTTAGGATCTTGAGGCCCATCAACCTTATCCTGATCACCTTCTACTCCTTTTTTCTCTGCCCTTGAGAACTGCTTGTCCAAGGATGTTCCTCAGTGATGAAGGTTGTATCTTGTGCACTAGGGAAAGGACTGCTTAGAAATTCTTATGCTTGGGTTCTACAGTCAAAGACCTTGGACAAGCATTATTAGGAGCAATAAATAAATGTAGCATCAAGACAGAGAGGGTGTGAACTTGCACCATCGGGAACAAAGGAGGGGATTAACTTCCTGAAACTTCACTTGTGTTAGAAACAGGTCAATGACCAAGTTCAAACATTATGTTGCCACCTTTGCATTTTATAGTTTATTCTCATCAACCCCAGCACTCTGTGAGTTTCCTAAGCCTGAACATGTTTTTGTTTGTTTGTTTCTTTTTTTTTCTTCTTTGAGCAGGAGTCTCACTCTGTCGCCCAGGCTGGAATGCAGTGGCACACTCACGGCCACTGCAGCCTCGACCTGCTGGGATCAGGTGATCCTTCCACCTCAGCCTTCCAAGTAGCTGGAACCACAGGAAACACTACCATGCCTCGCTAATTTTTTATGATTTATTGTAGAGACGAGGTTTCACCATGTTGTCCAGGCTGGTCTCGAACCCCTGAGCTCAGGCAATCCTCTTGCCTCTGCCTCCCAAAGAGCTGGTATTACAGGCATGACCCGCTGCGCCCAGCTTGAACATGTTTCTTATAATTCTACCCTTTCCCTTTCTCTTGACCACAATGTTTAGCTCAATATTGAACACCCAAGCAAATTTTTAAAATATCTAAAGTTAAAGTAACTGTCTCCTTTCTGAAACATGTTTTCTTCTATATTTCCTATTGTCTATGTAGAGTATCATCATTTTCCCAGCCATCAAGGATACAAAAATGTAGTTATCTTTGATTTCATTTTCTCTTCTATCTACCTGCTCTGGTTTGACAAAAAGCCTGAACTCAGTAAGGTAGAACCATGCAAAGATGTTTGTAGTTTCTCTAATCACTGCTTTCAAAAGTGTTCTGTTGAATTTCCCTCCTCTGTCCCTTAAACTGGGGTCACCAATCCCCGGAGTTATGAACTGGACTAGTCCATGGCCTGTTAGGAACCAGGCTGCACAGCAGGAGGTGAGAGGCAGGCAAGCCAGTGAAGCTTCATCTGCATTTTCAGTCGTTCGCCATCATTTGCATTACCGTGTGAGCTCCACCTCCTTGTCAGATCAGCATGAAAAAACCTGCTTCCATTTCTAACATCCTAACTTTGTGAAGCTGGGTTTTCTGCAGTGACAGCAACCAAAATGAGATTATGGAGTAGACTGCACATAAGCAACATACTTTGGGTGTCACTGTCTCCCATCACCCCCAGATGGGACCATCTAGTTGTAGGAAAACAAGCTCACGGCTCCCACTGATTCTGCAGTGGTGACTTGTATAATTATTTCATTATATATTACAGTGTAATAATAATAAAAATAAAGTGTACAATAAATGAAATGTGCTTGAATCATCCTGAAACTATCCTCCTCTGCCTGGTCCATGGAAAAATTGTCTTCCATGAAGCTGGCCCCTTATGCCATAAAGGCTGGGGACCTCTGCCTTAAAACATCTTCAGCAGATCACAGAGCTTGTAGTTACTTTCCGTGGCCCAGATTATGATTCACAGTCAGTTATTTAAAAGTCCTGTCAGCCGGGCTCGGTGGCTCAGTCTGTAATCCCACGCTTTGGGAGGCTGAGGTGAGTGGATTGCCTGAGCCCGCGGTTGAGACCCGCCTGGGAAACTTGGTGAGACCTCATCTCTACAATAAATCAAAAATTAGCCAGACGTGGTAGCGCACGCCTGTAGTTCCAGCTACTTGGAAGGCTGAGGCGGAAGGATTGCCTGAGCCCAGCAGGTTGAGGCCGCGGTGGCCGGGAGCAGCCACTGCACTCCAGTCTGGGCGACAGAGTGAGACTCCAACTCAAAAATAAAATAAAATAAAAGTCCAGTCAAGGTAAAATTAAACCATTACCTTTGTTTCCAGTTCAAACCATGTCGCCCTATTTCACAGTTCAGGCTTGCTGCATGTCTGTGGTGACCTGAAGTGGGAGACCCACCTAGGCCATGGGTAGGGACTAGTTGCTCAGTGGAGTCTTAGGATTTTGCTGACCCAGAGATTGTTGTGTATCTTCTCTTCTTCCCTTTCTATATGGAAATGTTTACTGAGGGTATCTTGTTCTTGTTCCATTATTGTATATTGAATGTATAGGAAGCAAATTACTTGTTATTTACTTTATAGTTATTTGGACCAAAGTGAATTTCCAGATCTGATATAGAGACTGTCAAAAGATTATGAATGATGACCCTCGTCCCATGAGTAAATAGGAATTTTGAATGATCACTTTTGGGAAAATAGTGAATACATTGTGCAAAAGGGAGGGGATACTATCATTGCAGGAACATGAAGGCAGACAGTAACAGATGCCATTCTTATTCAGAATGTTTGCTACTCCTCCCTGAGAGGGACTAACATCCCCTCTGCCTTGACATCAGTCTTGCTCATGTGATTTACTTTGGCTAACAAAATGAAGGTAAAAGTGATAATTTGCCATCTCCCAGAAGAAGCTTTAAGGGTCTTTCCCTTCTCCATGAGATTGTAGTTCCCAGGATGGGGTAATTCTTTCACTCTGGACCCCAGAGCGAAGAGAATTTCGGAGAGTCCCAGCAGACCTGCAGCCAACATATAATATGAACAAGGAATACATGTTGTTGTCATAAACTACAAAGATTTGGGGGCTTTTTGCTACCATAGTATAACTTAGCCTAAGATTGCTACTAATCCTTACATTGCTTCACATGCCTTGTGTTTTCCTTTCCTTCTCAGTCTTTGCTTATTATAAGTGTCGTGGTTGAAGCTAGCAGGATTTTGCTTCTAATCCTGACTCTACCATTTTTATCTGTGTGACCTTGGGTAAGTTACTTGGCTTCTCATCAGTTCAGTTTAAAAATTAAGCAAATGATACTAGGATATTATTATAATTGGTTAATTTAATATATGCACAATGCCTGGCATAAAATAAGCACTTGATAATAGTTTATTTTCTACCCCACTTTGTTTCTCACAGGAGAGTTAGGTAAGGTTAGTAATTTACTTGAATTTGTTTGTTTTAGTTGGTTAGAAATTTCCCAGTAATACTTCTTGCTCCTATTTTTTACTTCAAAGATATAAGAAATCTGAATAATACTCTTAAATACATTCTATCCTAACTCCAGAAGGAGATTTATTTTCCCCCACCACCTCTAAAACTCCTATGAACTGTATTTATAATTTCATAATAGGCTAAAGTTAGGGACTTTCTTATTCATCCTTATCCCACATGCTATGCTCTTAAGTTCTGTGAGGGCAGGGACGATATTTTACTCATCTTTATAAATGCTTAGAACATAGTATACTGTCATGTATGACAGTTAATAGATTAAGTAAATATTTACCCTTTCATAGGCAATAAAATGATAAAATTATTTTTCAAGCTGTCCTCATGAAGAGGCTTTTATATGAATGTGTGCACACACTGGTCTATCATACTCAGAGAGTTGTGTCCCATCTTCCAGAGCAGAACCTGCTTAGAAGAGGCCCGCCCAGCTCCCTTCCAAATTCTGGGCATGAGTCTGAAATGAGGCATACAGAGCAAACACTGTTATTTAAGATATTTTCCCAGGACTAGGAAACATCATCTGGACACTTGAAAGCCAAAGGCCCTATTTTTAAAAAATAAATTAAGAATTCGGAATTGTGCATGGTCTTTGTTTTTAGCAAAACTCAAGTTCCTAGCTAAATTTTGTTTGTTTGTTTTCTCTGGGAACCAAGTAGCGGTACTACACCCAAGCATGTATCATTTCACGACCATGACTCAGACAGTGGTGCAGATGTCATGGCTTACCTAGTCCCTAAAAAATGCCTACCACGCAGGAAATGAAATAAGGTTCTTGGACTCAGCAGAAACGGGGTGAGGATAAAGAGACTGCTTTGAATTTGTGGGCTTTCCCGGACTGCTTTGGAGACATCTCATGCAAATCCAAACAGTATATGGGTCACAGAGAGTTTTTGACCAGTAATTTCTGAATATACTTTTAGTCTTCTAGTACCTTAGAGGTAGTAGGCCTATTTGGGAAAAATAAAACAACTTGAATAATTTAGATAGTTAAATACCTTCCTACCAATGAGGATCTTTTTCTTTTTCATAACAGTCTGCCATTCTTGGAGCCATTTCCACAGCCTAAAATTTTATTAGACCAAACAACAAATCAAATAAAATTCAGTCATCTAGTGCTTCTACCAGCAACTTAAATATGCATGATCTGTTGCTTCTGAGTATAGCTTTTTTGTGCCTCTCTTTCTCTCTATAAATTTAGTTCAGCTTTTAAACCAAGAAACAGCTTTCTAGAAACATGAATTGTATCATTGTATTTGACTAAACACTTAGTCTGTAACTGTTATTACTTTAGAAGCCTGTCAGATGCTATTTGGAAACTTTCTCTTTAGTCTTAGTTATAATAAAGCAAAAGTACCTAGAATTCTACGGGACATAGACTGTCAGGAAATGTTGAGTGTATCATTTGGGGGGGAAGGAGGCACTTTTACAAGAAGAGTTCAATATGCAAATAGAGAAGGATTTAAGAATATGCAAATAGAAAAAGATTTAAGAATGAGGAAGGATTTAAGAAGAATAGAGAAATCAAGATGTAAAGCAAATCATCTCATACTTACTTTGACATCCAGTCTTTATTCTGTTCTGAAAAATGAGGCTGTTACATTTCTGCCATGACAGAGAAGTTTTGGGGGAAATCCCAAAGATGACCACAGCCTAAAAATGCTCATCTTAGAGGGGAGTTTCCAATGGACCTGGCTTTTGGCCAAGCCCCGGGTCATTCATTCAAAGTGCCCCCCACAGTATAACGAAATGCTTGCCCTGGCCTAGCATCAGCATCTATGCATAGATAATAGGAGTACTAAGAATCCTCAGGGGATAAATGAACTGTGAAGATGTGAGCTTTGGTCACATTTGAGAACTTCAGCTAACATACTGTTGAAGATTTTCAGCCCCGATTGAATTTGAGTCTCAAAATGATGGCTTGCTCAGTTTTGACTCCCGTGTAAACCAGCACCAAGCAGACGACTACTATGTTGCTAGCCAAACAATATAGTTTTGTCTCTTTTCCTACTTTGTGGTGAAGGGCAAAGAACTATCTGTAGGCATCTCTCTCTCTTTTCTTTCCCCCATAAGCAATAGACATACAGAAAGCAAAAAAAGAAAAGAAAAGCATTTTAGACTGCACATAATGGCATTTTAACACTAAATACTGACATTTCGGTTCCCACCATCCAAATAGAATGGAAGAATGTTTTGTTCAGTAACAAGGAGACAAGGGAGCTAGAACGGAGTTCAGGGTCTCAAAGACTTGAGCATAGACACTGCCTCTGCCCTTGGGCAAGTCATTTAACCTTTCTGAGTCTCAGTTTTCTTGTATTCAAAATAAAAATGGATAATAATACTTTTCTTTTTCAGTTACTGTCAGATTGAATAATCTAGATTAGAGAACTAGACTACCCTGAAGATAAGGAATATGGCATATTCTTGGTATTACTCATGGTTAGCAAACAGTAGATTTTTAATATGCTTTTTGATGGAATGAATGAACAAATGATATTCTGAAGCACTAGCAAGTACCAGGCCTGACTCAATACATGTAAGTACTCAATAAATTTTTTTTTTTTTTTTGAGTTGGAGTCTCACTCTGTCGCCCAGACTGGAGTGCAGTGGACGCTCCCGGCCACCGCAGCCTCGACCTGCTGGGCTCCGGCGATCCTTCCGCCTCAGCCTTCCGAGTAGCCGGAACTACAGGCGCGCGCTACCACGCCCGGCTGATTTTTTGATTTATTGTAGAGATGAGGTCTTGCTGCCCAGGCGGGTCTCGAACCTGCAGGCTCAGGCAATCCACTTACCTCAGCCTCCCAAAGGCGCGGGATTACAGGCTGAGCCACCGAGCCCGGCAATAAATGTTTTTAATTTAATTTAATTTTTTAATTTTAGTTTTGGGGATGCAAATGCATGTTTGTTACATGGGCCTATTGTGTACTGGGGGGATTGAGCTTCAGGTGTTCCCATTCCTCAAATAGTGAACATTGTAATCAAGTGGTAGTTTTCAACCCTTGGCCCCTATAAATAGATCATATCTATTTATTTCCATCCCAATGTCTATGAGTTAATTTCCTCTGAGTATATAATAGTCTTTGAATATTTGCTTATAAATTATCACAGCGCCGGGCTCGGTGGCTCAGCTTGTAATCCAGCGCCTTTGGGAGGCTGAGGTGAGTGGATTGCCTGAGCCCGCGGGTTAGAGACCCGCCTGGGCAACTTGGCGAGACCTCATCTCTACAATCAATCAAAAATTAGCCGGGTGTGGTAGTGCATGCCTGTAGTTCCGGCTACTCGGAAGGCTGAGGCGGAAGGATCGCCGGAGCCCAGCAGGTCGAGGATGCGGTGGCCGGGAGCGGCCACTGCACTCCAGTCTGGGCGACACAGTGAGACTCCAACTCAAAAAAAAAAGAAAAAGAAAAAGAAATCAATTATCACAGTGAGGTTACGCTAAGAGTTCAGCCTGAGGCATCTGTAACTTTGTACCTCCACACCAGGACTTAAATTTTGGCCTCTATGAGAGCAAGGGAATGCATTCCCAATTGTAAGAACTATCATTTGTCCACTTCCAGAAAGAGTGAAATAGAGGGGACACATAGGGAAGAACAAACTTCATCATGACAGAACCTTTTGCTTGACTGGAATGTCATTTTGCTTCCATGAATTCTGCAGTTCATTCATGGGAATACAGTTGAATTTTAGGGGTAATTATTTATTCTTTTAGACAAATGCCTAATCTTTTGGAGACTTTGGTCAAAGTAACTATACCTCAAAACACTCTTCAGGGTCAGGCCCCATGGCTCATGTCTGTAATCCCAACACTGGGAGGTCAAGGAGGCAGGGTCGTATGATCCCAGAAGTTTATGACCAGTTTGGGCAACATACTGAAACCTCATTTCTACAAAAAAATTAAAAATTAGGTGGGTATGGAAGCATGCACCTGTAGCTTACTTACTTGTGAGGCTGAGGTAGAAAGAACGCCTGATCCTAGAGGTCAAAGCTGTGGTGAGCTGTGATCGTGCCACTGCACTCCAGTCTAGTTGATATACTGAGAGTCTGACAAAAAAAAAAAAAAATCTTTGGAATTAGACTGTATTTACTTAATTTTTCATGTGAAAATCTGAGCACATTATTAAATTGAAGTCAAATTTGAGCTTTGTTTTTTGTAACATATTGTTTCATCATAAAAGATACTGTTATTATAACTGAAGAGTGTGTATGTGTTTGGTTAACAGAAACACCGACACAAAGATAGCATTTCCAATGTACATCAGAATTACTCCGAATATTTGCTTATACATTATTGAAAGAATAAAAGTATAAGATGTATCACATACATGACATAAAGGTAACTGAATGCATGAATTGAATTTCAGTTAAATAAGGCTTCTTTTAAAATATTCAGCGAAGGAAAGAATGAGCTAATATCATTTTACTGAAGCTACTTTCTTCCTTGAAGACACACCTCATGTTAACAATCCCAGGGCTTGCTTTTTAGCAAGTCAAGACGTCACTGGAGTAATCATAAATCTTCACACATAATGGAAATTTTGAGTTAATTGGCATAACAAATTATTGGTGTGATAACTCAGGATTGGCATCGATGAGTATGACTTTTTCAAGACAGACAAGCAAAGACTGTAAGAATGAATTGTATATCCAGGATGTACATATACCCTGATGTTCTGACTACAAAATTAAAATGTTACTGAATTCACAGGAAGTTCCTGAATGAACATAAATGAGAAGTGGAGGTGGATTGATGGGGTTGAGGGAAGGCAACATATAAAACTATTAAACCTCAAATTCAGGAGGAAAACACAGATTATTTTGAGAGTAGTGGTGATAAAGAACTAATACAATTTTGTAAATAATATGAACTGAGTATTTGGGGCTATCTTCCATTATAAATAGTAAAAAACAAAACAAATTGCCATTTTTTTAAAGGCACAGTCTTACAGCTTTTACACTGAAGTTCTAAAAAAACAGAGCAAGAGGTGGGCATACATTCTAATCCACGAAGGAGAGATTTCTGGCTTCACTCAGCCTAAGAGATTATACTCTGCCCTCAATTAAGAAGGCCTGTGAAAACTTCCTACCATGTGTCAACACAGAGGCAGTTCTGCAGATGTCTCTTGTGTCATACCTTCATATCTTCACCTTTGGAGCATGGCTTGTATGGATAGCCATTATCATAGATAATAGCAGGCAGTATCAGTAAAAGATCACTGATGAAGTTTGACATTTTAACACTATAGATATTGAATGAGAACTCTGCAATTTATATGGTGGCCTCACTCCAAGAAAGTGGGTGCAAGTAACCTGTTGGGCCAAGATCCAGACACTCCATGAATCTGAAATTCCTTCTACTCTTCTATGCCTTGTATAGGGAATACATAGGATCTTTTCCTTTGCCCATGTTTATGCTTATGGATATTAAACTGCTGCCTTCTTCCATTACTGATTACATATATATATATATATATATTTTTTTTTTCCTTAGGAAGAGGCTTCATCTTAATTTTCTTGAGACAGTCTCCAGTTTCCTTTTGGGGCTGGAAGTCCATCCAAAGCCAACTGTTCCCCTAGGGTAAAAGACAACTTGCTTAGCCTCTGTCAACTCATTTTTGTCAGAGGACAAGGACTGTCTCTGTTTACCACTCCCCACTAGTCTTGCCACAAAAACCCTGCTCAGTGGTTTCCAATCTACTCTAAGTGGTGCCCAAACAGTATTACTATAGAGGATACTGTGGGGCTTTGCCCAGATTCCCTCTTTTAGGTTGATATAACACCTACTGGGAAAATCAGCTTCTGAGGTTCACATCTGTGTCCCTCCCTGAGGACTGCTGGACCCAAGGTTATGGCCCTTTTCAGTAGAGAAGCCAAGGCTACATCTCCTAAAGAATAGCTACAGGCCGTTCATGGTGAGTGTCTCAAACCTGTAATCCCAGCACTTTGGGAGACCAAGGTGAGGGGATTGCCTGAGCTCATGGGTTCGAGACCAGACTGGGCAACTTGGCGAGACCTTGTCTCTACAATAAATCAAAAAAATCAGCCGGGTGTGGTAGTACTACATGCCTATAGTTCTGGCTACTTTGAAGGCTGAGGCGGAAGGATCGCCTGAGCCCAGCATGTCGAGGCTGCCGTAGCTGTGAGCGTGCCACTGCACTCCAGTCTGGGCGACAGAGTGAAACTCCAACTCAAAACCAAAACCAAAAAAAAAAGAATAGCAACAAAGAATCAGCTCCTTTATCTCATTGGGACAGCTCTGAATGACCAACACAGCTACCCCTTGTAGGATCAGCTGTAGACTCAAATGCAATGAAATTGTGGGCCAGTTCCTCCTCCACCTAATCTCGTCTTCCTCACTTCCATGCAGGTCTATCTCCTGAGATCACTTCCCCTTGAACCTTCTGCAAACCACTCTCAGGCTCAGAGTATGTTTCCAGAGAATCTAGTTTAAACTAGCTATGATTGTTATGACTGTTACCACTTCTTGGAGACTTTTGATGGTCTGTCTCAACCATCAGAATCCTAAGCATCAAAGTCATTCTGAATTAATAGGCTCTTGTTGGCCCTGGCTGTGTCTATCCTCTGCTTCTTCCCTTTCCCCTCAGTCCACTCCCCAGGTTCTGCTGACTGAAACCCAAGTCAGCTGTACTCAATACTCCAGTGAGACACAATTGTTCACTAACATCACATCACATTGCAATACAATAGTTCTCAGAATTTTGGAGTTCCCAGACACTTTTAGATTCTAGAATGTTTGGTGGCTCACTCAGAGAGATTCCTTTGCATCCATAATATGACACGCAATAGCCTCTACCCATGTCATTTCGCTAGTTGCAAATAATTTTTAGTTGTCCTTTCAGGATTCTCTAAAATATTCCAGGGCAAGGTCCTTGAGTGTTTCAGAAAATATGCAACTTTCAGAGATTCCAGATTGCTTCAATGGCTACTTTTTTTTTTTTTTGAGTTGGAGTCTCACAATCATGGTTCACTACAGACTTGATCTGCTAGGCTCAGACAACACTTCCACCTCAGCCTCCCAAGTAGCTGGGACTATAGGTGTGTGCCACCATGCCCTGCTAATTTTTTGATTTTTTTTTTTTGTAGAGATAAGGTCTCACTATATTGTCTAGGCTGGTCTCGAACTCCTGGGCTCAACCAATTCTCTTACATCAGTATCCCAAACTGCTGGGATTATAGGCAAGAGCCACTGCGCCTGGCTCTCATTGCTACTTTTAAAACTTTATCTGTTACTTACCTAGTACTCTACACTGCAATATGTAATCTACCCAGCTCAATATTGCTCTGAAAAACATGATAAAATCAACATCATCATTTGTTGTACCAAAAATTAAAAATGGGCCATTGATCTGAATTTGGAGCACACAACCGAAGGATGCTGTGAAATGCTTGTTCAGAACTGCTTCTGAGACTGAACTTTCTTAGTAACTGCTGTGTCTGATACGATTTCAATGCACTGTATGCATCCATATTTTTTTTGTCACTCAGGCTGGAGTGCAGTGGCATGCTCATAGCCACCATCACCTCGACCTGCTGAGTTCAGGTGATCCTTCTGCCTCAGCCTTCCAAGTATCTGGAACCACAGGCATGCGCCACCATGCCTGGTTAATTTTTTGATTTATTATAGAGACGAGGTCTCACCATGTTGCTCAGGCTGGTCTCGAACCACTGAGCTCAGGCAATTCTCTCACCTCGACCTCCCAAAGTGCTGGGATTACAGGTATGAGCCACCACCCTCAGCTGTATCCATATTTAGTTACTCTTCAGTCCATTCTGTAGTGAGCTATCTGAACCTGAACTGATTTATTCTATTCTATTTTATTTTTATTTTTATTTACTTATTTATTTTAAAGATGTGGGGTACAATTCAGGGTTAGGTATACAAATGCTCATTATGCAGATACCCTAGTTGATGAGGTGTGCCCCTCCCTCCCCTAACAGTTTCCCTCAACTGCCAATCCCACCTCCTCTCCCTGACAGTTTCCCACTACTGCCAATCCCTTTCTTATAGAATTATGATAATTTTTCATTGTCCGCTTATGAGTGAGAACATATGGTACTCTGTTCTCTGTTTCTATGATAGATCAGATTCTAAATTCATCCAAGTTACTGCGAAGCCCATGTGTTTGTCCTTCTTTATGATTGCATAATATTCCATTGTGTATATGTACCACATTTCTTTTATCCAGTTCAGCTTTGACGGCCAGCAGGGTTAGAACAGATATTTTAAATTAGAGTTGTGTTGTCCAAGTGTGTAGACCAAAATCCTTTACAGAATGGCATCTGAAGAGGGCTGATTCATGTTTGGCCGCATTCAGTATAACAAGCCCAGTACCACCCAAGCCCATTGTCAAGAATGCGGAATCAGCTGCCTCATATTGGAGTCTCACTCTGTCGCCCAGACTGGAGTGCAGTGGCCACTCCCGGCCACCGCAGCCTCGACCTGCTGGGCTCCGGCGATCCTTCCGCCTCAGCCTTCCGAGTAGCCGGAATCACAGGCATGGGCTACCACGCCCGGCTGATTTTTTGATTTATTGTAGAGATGAGGTCTCGCCTGCCCAGGCGGGTCTCGAACCCGCGGGCTCAGGCAATCCACTCACCTCAGCCTCCCAAAGGCGCGGGATTACAGGCTGAGCCACCGAGCCCGGCTGGGGCATTGCTTCTTAAAGAGTCTGAGAAACATTGGAATCAGAGTTACCTGGATTCCATGAAAAAAAAATTCACATGAAAGTTTCCCGTGTAGTTCTTAATGCACATTGACTTTTTTTTTTTGAGTTGGAGTCTCACTCGGTCATCCAGACTGGAGTGCAGTGGCCGCTCCCGGCCACCGCAGCCTCGACCTGCTGGGCTCCGGCAATTCTTCCGCCTCAGCCTTCTTAGTAGCCGGAATTACAGGTATGCGCTACCACGCCCGGCTTAGTTTTTGATTTATTGTAGAGATGAGGTCTCGCTGCCCAGGCGGGTCTCGAACCCTCGGGCTCAGGCAATCCACTCACCTCAGCCTCCCAAAGGCGCGGGATTACAGGCTGAGCCACGGAGCCGGGCTGCACATTGACTTTTAAGAACCACTGAGGTCTCAAATGGGCAGATGAAACCAGAGGCATGTTGTCTTGATAGGGAAGTAGGGAGGCTGCAATTGAGTCTGTTAATGATTTCTCTTTTCTTCTGTCCCCAGCTATTCTCTTCTCAGTGTCTAGCTTCCTTTTTGCCTTAAGCTCCTTAGCCACCTTTTGTCTACCTGCCCTGAACTCTGGCAAAACTGTTCCCAGTCTCTTCTAATCAAACCTCCATCACCAGATAATGTTCTCATCTGGGAATCAAGGCCGATATCTCTCGGATTCAATCGGCTTACAGGTAGGTGAGTGAATCATTGAGAGAGTCATGATTTTGCCAGAGTAATTTTTATGAGGCCGTGTTGTCCCTTTTCTAGCCCCTTCCCCTCCTCTTCCCTTCCTTCTCTCTCTTTCCTTTTCTTTCTTTTCTCTCTCCTCCCTCCCTCCCTTCCTCTTTTCCTTCCTTCCTTCCTTCCTTCCTTGTGAAGGTGACAAATTTCTATGTGGAGGAACACCAAATGACATACTTAGCCCTCTTGTAGTGTTAAACACTAGCTAATCCTCTCTACAAGATTTACATTACTTTTTTTTTTTAACGTTCCCTATACTTTTCAAAATTTCTCCTTCTCCCTACTTCTGAGTCCAACATTTCTCTAAAAGCTCTATATTTTTTTTCCAATGACACTCTTGGAAGCAATAGTGAGAGTTCAAACAGGGAGCAGGCAGAAAGTGATGGGATTGGGGATTGGGGCTTGTCTTCTAAGATTGTCTTTCCTTATATATTGCTTCTATTTCTCTAACTACTTTGGTGATGTGTAACCCCTCCTCTCCAGGTTGGTCACTGTGTAGTGTCATATTCAGGGAAACTCCAGTCCGGCTACAAGGTCCAGAAGAAGAATGAAGCCATTTACTATAAGTAAAGAGGTGAAACAGGGGTTTCACAACATGTACCACAAGGAAACCTTCTGAAAAATCTTTAGGTTTCTCTGTTTCACCCTAAAATTTCCCCTACTACAATGTGTCTCCCCACGCCTTCTCCCCACGCCTTCTCAATGTGTCTCAAACAGCTCCCTCACTGTTTTGCTGTCTTAGGTCTGCCCCCTCTCTCATTCTCCTATATCATACTCCCCAAGCGGGCCTGCCCTGCCTGACTCTGTGGAAAGAGACTCTGGTCTTTTGGTTCTGACTTTCTTCTTGTGAGACTCTGCATTCCCTTCTCACCCTGAAATTCTGCTGAATAACATCCCCTTCCTTCCATACAAGTAGCTGACCTGTTGAATCTTCCACAGGATACAATATCACAGGAATCTGAGGGGCAAAAATAACCATCTCTCTCTCTCTAGAACCAACCACCTTCGCTCTCCCTGCTTGGAGGCTTGTGAATCAGAAGCTGCAAGAAAGAGGAGAGAGAGACAGGGAGAGAGTTCAAATTTTATCAGTTCTTTGGGGAGAGTGAGGACGTCTCTCTTTTTTTGTCAAATAAACTCCAGCTCCATCTCCCTTTTCCTTGCAAAATGCCAGACACAGAGTATGTACCCACTCCTTAATTGTCATTAAATGCCATTCCAAAAAATAGACAAAATGAAGTTTTCCAGTAATCCCAAATTGGTTTTCTGTCAATTTTGAAGTCTTGTGAGATTTCTTAAAGCTTATCCCTAATCAAATATAATTACATATAAACACTCAAATATGAAAAAATAAGGAAGTCTGGAGTTATCTGCCACTTTGTATTATTTGTGCTATTGCTACTGTTTGGTTATGAGCTGACTGTACTAATGCAAATCTAATTGTACCCAAGATCAAAATCAAGATAGAAAGAGGAATAACATTAATACATACTAAGGCCAGCTACTGTCTGCATGTATCCCTTCATTTCTCTTTGCAATAACCCTGAAAGTGAGGTATTATTATCCCATTTTATGAATAAGAAAACTGAAGCTCAGAGTGGTAGAATAACTTGCTAAAGGTAATATGAACAAAAACAGTAAAACCAGGATTTGCACTCAGGTCTCTCAGTCTCCCAAGTCTGCAATCTTTATTCACTATAACCTGCTGCCTTTTGATACTGGATTTTATTCCACTTTAGGGACTTGTCTGGGGCTTACTTTAGCTGTTTTGTAGATGATGAAGAGTTATTTCTGTCTAGTTAAGCTTTAAACACCAAAGAACAAAGTACATCATATTTCTGCATATGAAAAGCCATTTGGAGTGTTGTATAGAGGATTGTCGTTTTGAAGCACTCTCGCACATAGTAATTGCTGACCCAGTACAAGAATCTAACGCAAATTGCCAGAGTGTTATTTATTATATTGTACTAAAGCCAGAGAACCTAGAAATCCAGTTCGGTATTGGCTTTCCAACTCCTGAGCTGAAAGGCAGCCAGGTAGAGCTGCCTTTCTCATTGTCTTTTTTCCAGAGGCCCCAAGCTAAGGCATCAATCACATTTGGCCTTATATTCCAACTTGAGTAGTAGAGTGTGAGGTTGTGATTCAGCCCCTTTTGTTTAACATCTCCTATTTTATTCTACTACCTCATTCTCCCTCTTTTTTCTTTTTGTTCCACTTTTAGCTCAAGTTTCTGGGCATATAAAAATAAAATGTAAAATGTGATAGGTGCATGTGTTAGTGATTTACAGAGGTGGATTCCAGCTTCCTTTTAAGGCTAAAACTATGGATATCACTTTTGTTTTATTGTTTTTTATCTATCCAACTGTGCTGTAAGTTTCTTTTCGGAATCCAGGTTTCATTCATTTTTGTAGCTCTCTCTCTCTCGCTCTCTCTTTCTCCTCTCCCCCCATCATGATGCTTATCCCAGTTTCTTGCACATTGGAAGCCTTCAATAAGTGCTTATTGAAATACATATGTAAATAAAATGGATGGCAAAAACATAGAATTCTATACGTGTCCAGTCCCAGAGAAAGTAGCCTCAATGTCTTAATGGTAAAAACCATTTGAAATGTCTAAATGAGTTTGAAATGTTTAGTTCAAAATTGGCAAAGGACTCTGTGTTATTTAAGATGCTTTTGGTTGCAAGTAACAGAATAATCAGCTAAAAGTAACTTCAAGAGTCAGCTTAAATGAGATGATATGACAGTCAGTCTGGGGGAAGATATTTCAAAGTTGGTGTGGGACACAAACAATATCATCAAGGACATGGGCTCTTGGCATCGTTTGTTCTTTCTTCCTGAGTGTCTCATGGCTGCTAGATGGATGTTTCATATCCAAATATCTGAGTTCTTGTCTTCCCAGTACTTGTTTCAAAGATCGGAAAGAAGTGGCAAGGGACGGGTTCTTCACACATCTTTCTTTTATTGTCAGAGGAAAATTTTCCAAGAGGTCTGTCAGTATACTTTCCCTTCCCTTTCATTAGCTAGAAAAGGCCACTCCTACACCACCAGACTCTGATAAACAGAATTCCCATGTACTGTGATTGGCTTAAGCCAGTCATGGTTCATCTACTTGGAGTAGGGGAAGGTACTACCTTTTCTAAAGTCTCTCTAGGTTAGCTTCCTACTATCTCCTACTTGAACAACATCAGGATTCTGGTCATAGGAAGAAATAAGGAATAGCTGTTGCTAAGGGAAAAAGTAGCACGTGTTACTTCCTACATGAAATATGAGGGAGACCTCCCCAAACTGGAACTTATTTATAAAAATTGTGTATTTATTCTTATGTGTTTAGACTTTGGTCACATTCAAAGTACTCTCCAATCCACTGCTTAAAACAGTTTTGGGGCTCGTCAGTTTCGATGCCTTTTAGTTCTTCTGCTGTCCTTTGTTTCACCTTTTCCGCATCAGCAAAATGTTTTCCTTTGAGGACTTTTTCCATTCAGGGAAACAAATTTTTAAAAAGGCACTTGGGGTGAGATCAGGTGATAGGGAGGGTAGGGCATAGGGGTCATGCGGTTTTTGCTCAAAAATTGCTGAACACTCAGTGCTGTGTGGGCAGGTGCACCCCTAAATCACTCATTATGAAATGGGTAAATGTGTTGAAAGAATCTCCAAAAAAAAATTCTCCAAAGACAAACACAGGCTCTTATAACAATACTAGCCGGAGCCGGGCTCAGTGGCTCAGCCTGTAATCCCACGCCTTTGGGAGGCTGAGGTGAGTGGATTGCCTGAGCCCACTGGTACGAGACTCGCATGGGCGGCGAGACCTCATCTGTACAATAAATAAAAAAATCAGCTGGGTGTGGTAGCGCATGCCTGTAATTCTGGCTACTTGGAAGGCTGACGTGGAAGGATCGCCGGAGCCCAGCAGGTCGAGGCTGCGGTGGCTGGGAGCAGCCACTGCACTCCAGTCTGGGTGACAGAGTGAGACTCCAACTCAAAAAAAACAACAACAAAAACAATGCTAACTGGTACCCTGATGTTGATGAGTTCCCAGAACACTAACCTAGCGGGAAGCCTGTACTATAATGTGCCTGCCCTCTACATAATTTGTCACCAGCAGTTTCTGCCAGGAATGTGAGCTAGTTGGTGAAACACTTAGACCCTAAAACAGGGGACAGGGCTTATATTTATTTGTTACATGCCTATTATTATTATTATTTGAGTTGGAGTCTCACTCTGTCACCCAGACTGGAGTGCAGTGGCTGCTCCTGGCCACCGCAGCCTTGACCTGCTAGGCTCCGGCGATCCTTCCACCTCAGCCTTTCAAGTAGCTGGAACTACAGGCATGCGCCACCATGCCCGGCTAATTTTTGATTTATTGTAGAGATGAGGTCTTGCCAAGTTGCCCAGGTGGGTCTCAAACCCGTGGGCTCAGGCAATCGACTCACCTCAGCCTCCCAAAGTGCTGGGATTACAGGCTGAGCCACCGAGCCCAGCTAACATGTCTATTATAAACATATCTTATGCTATTTAATTTAATCCATGCACTATCAACCTAGGAATAGGTATACTTATCAATTTATGGATGTGAATATTAAGGTTCAAAGAGGCCAAAAATTGCTTAAATGTGCACATAAGTTAGAGGCAACCTTGAGATTCAAATCTATGACCCTCCAACTCTATGCTCTTTTCTCTGTTGTTTTGGGAAAGAACTTTTCAGTTTGGAATGTTTTCACCCCCTTCCCCCTTTTTAAAGTAAGTGTCTTACTCTGTCATTCAGACTGGAGTCCAGTGTCATGATCACGGCTCACTGTGGCCTCAACCTCCTGGGCGCAGGTGATCCTTCCAATTCAGCCTCCCAAGTAGCTGGGACTACAGGCATATGCCATCATACCTGGCTAATTAAAAAAAATTTTTTTTGTAGATATGGGATCTTCCTATGTTGCTCAGGCTGGTCTCAAACTCCTAGGCTCAAGCAATCCTCCCACCTCGGCCTCCCAAAGTGCTGGGATTACAAGCATGAGCCACTGTGCCTGGCCTGGAATAATTTTACTCTTAAGATAATTCCTAATCAGTTCTTGAAGTTCTGTGACCCAGAAAAGAATATTCTAGAATGCCACAACCTGCTCAGATCCAGAATGTTTTGACTCTAGAGCAGCAGTTTTTTTTTTTAAATCAATATTTTTTATTATGATATTGTGGGGT
This sequence comes from Cephalopachus bancanus, assembly GCA_027257055.1. Classification (NCBI taxonomy): domain Eukaryota; kingdom Metazoa; phylum Chordata; class Mammalia; order Primates; family Tarsiidae; genus Cephalopachus; species Cephalopachus bancanus. Next base: position 7,229,518 of record JAPVLO010000031.1, on the reverse strand, counting down.
ATAGTTAAGGGTTAGGTATACAAATAAGTTTCATTCAGGCACCCTGTTGATAAGAGGTGTTTCCCTGTCCCCAGACAGATATTTGCTACCGTTAATCCCTCTCCCCCCATAGTTTCCCACTACTGTCAGTCATTTTCTTATAGTATTACATTGGATGTTCAAGGTCCATTATATAAGTGAGAACATGTGATACTCGGATCTTTGCTTCTGTGAGAGGTCACTCAGTATTATAGACTCTAGTTCCATCTAGGTTGCTGCGAAATTCATGATTTTGTTCTTTTTTCATGGCTGCATAGTATTCCATCGTGTATATGTACCACATTTTTTTAATCCAGTCATCTTTTGATGGGCAGCATGGTTGCTTCCAGGTTCTTGCTATTATGAACAATGCTGCAATAAACATACGTGTGCAGGTATCTTTTTTTGAGTGATTTCAGTTCTTCAGGATATATTCCCAGTAGGGGGATTGTGGGGTCATATGGGAGGTTGATATTTAGAGCTTTTAGGAATCGCCATACTGCTTTCCACAGAGGTTGCACTAGTTTATATTCCCACCAACAGTGTAAAAGTGTTCCCTTTTCGCCACACCCTCTCCAACAGCTGTTATTCTTTGAGTTGTTGATAATTGTCATTCTGACTGGAGTTAGGTGGTATCTCAGTGTGGTTTTGATTTGCATCTCCCTGATGATTAGTGAGGTTGAACATTTCTTCATGTCTCTGTTGGCTTAGAGCAGCAGTTCTTAACCACTGTTGCAAAGCATCTTGATGGGTTCAATCAATTATGAACCAGAGTATAATCTATTATCTATAAGAATTAAATATTGAAGCTTGAGAATACTATTTTTAATTTATAAATTAGGGAGGACATCCCCAGTTTCACTCACTTGCTTTTCAATATAAAGCAAAGCTTCAAGTGAGAGAAAAGTGTTAGAAATCTCACATACCTGTAACCTAACTTACTGGGGTACAGCCATAGTGATGCTCCCCACACAGGAACCCTATGCGACACATGCGTCCTGACAGAAAAAAAAAATGTTGAGAGCCATTAGTTACCATAAATGCACTCCTGTCATCACACTTTTGGAAAGAGTATTTTTCCAGCTTGCAACTGCTATTTCTAAAGGCTGGGATATTCTACCTTTTTAATGACTCTTTCTTGGAATGAGCTAACCTGGAAAATGGTTCTACCCTAAGCATAATAACATGAGTTTTTAAATGCCTCTCCAGTAGCTACTTCCCATTCTCCTCACAGTTTTTACTGGGATGCATCTCATCCCTATTTCCAGCCCTGTGGTTTAAATGGGACAAACCCCACTCCAGGGAGTGAATCATGATCGGCCAGAGCTTATCAGTGCCTTTCAGTCTTTCACTTCCTTAAATTTAGCCCTTGGACAAGTTTAACCAAATGAAATCATAATATAGTCATTTTAGATGGGTGAGTGCTAACACCATTAATTTGTTAAATGTAAATAATTTAAAAATATTAAAATTTGATAAATCCTGTTTTGGGGCATTTTGTTCACATTTGAATATAATGGAAGTGGCCTATGTTTTTCTTGTCATTGAGAGCCCTGGTCTAGACCACTGATTCCAGGCCACTGACCTCTTCACTAACTGGGTTCTTCACTGGCTGATGCTCTCAACGGAGGCATCTGAGTCCCTCAGAAAGTAGATCACCTGCAACCTCTACTGGATCCTGCCCCACTGTGCTATATCTGCTCATTTCTCTACTTTCCCTCACCCTCTAAAATTAAGGAGAAATTCAAGTTTCTCTCTCTCTCTCTCTCTCTCTCTTTCTCTCTTAACTTTAGGCCTTGGTTCAAAAGGTCTTGTTCGAAGAGGAATCTGAAAGGACCTCTGATTAAACCTGGACCTTAAACTTACTCTTTCCTCAAAACACTGATTCTCTGATACCTGTAATAACTTTAAAAATTTTTTATTTTAAAGATGTGGGATCAGCTGGGCTCGGTGGCTCAGCCTGTAATCCCGCGCCTTTGGGAGGCTGAGGTGAGTGGATTGCCTGAGCCCGCGGGCTCGAGACCCGCCTGGGCAGGCGAGACCTCATCTCTACAATAAATCAAAAAATTAGCCGGGCGTGGTAGCACGCGCCTGTAATTCCGGCTACTCGGAAGGCTGAGGCGGAAGGATCGCCGGAGCCCAGCAGGTCGAGGCTGCGGTGGCCGGGAGCGGCCGCTGTACTCCAGTCTGGGCGACAGAGTGAGACTCCAACTCAAAAAAAAAAAAAAGATGTGGGATCTATAATAACTTTAGTCTTTTTTACTGCCTTAAATTCTATCTAAAAGAAAATCTAAAATAGTATTCATACCTTCATTGGGAAAGGAAATAGAATATTTTCAAAAAAAAAGATAGCTTTTTATTTAAAAAATTAACCACGCTAGATGTTACACGTTAATCCAGTCTTAGAATGCAAGATAATTTCTTAGGCTATGGATTCCTAACCCCCCAGAATATTCCTGCCAGCTCCATTCTTAAATTTGAGAACACAGAGCCTTTAGTTGGTTGGCAGCTCTTCCTCATCATATCCTAGTGAGGCTGTTGGTTTCTCAAAGGCAAAGTGTACAAAACTTTGTTTTCTGAGAAGCTTCTATGCTGAGGGCTTCCTTATACTTTTTTCTAGTTGAAGTTTTCAGATACAAAAGAATAATACCCTGAAAGTGTGGTTGGTCTATTTTTAGTTCATACTGAAAAAGAGGAAAAAAAGGAGAAGAAGAGGGAGGAGGAGGAAGAAGAAGAAGCAAAAGACAATGTGATGCATTATCTTTGATTTTGGACATGGCAGGAGGCATCTGGATATGGTTTCCTGATTAATGACACGTTCCCTGGTGGCATCGTCTAAAATTATTCTGTACCCACATCCTGTGATTCAGCACTCTGGAATACTACCATATCTATGGGGACTCAACAGGTCTAATCCAATAACAAAGAATATTACACTCCAATAAAGGTTAGGCTAAACCAAAACAAGGCAACATGAAAACACCTGTTCTGTAAATTTAAAAAACTATAGAAGTTTTAAATAAAATACATTAGATTAAAATAACAGTGTTGATTTGGGAGGACACTTTCATCCTATAGTATCATATATTATAGCACTATGATGATCTATAGGTCTATTACGCTTTGATGCTATAAAATAGATATCCCTAATCCAGGAAGTTATTTTTTAGAACCACAGATGTCATGAAAATCCATATACACGATGCAGTTGGAATGAGTGGTAAATTTATTTTTCTCCCCGTTTATGGCAGAAGACCTGTTGAGTGTGTGCCTGAGGGGCTGCAATTAAGAATGAGAGAAACGCAGCTTAATAAAGTTGGGATCGGGCACTTTAAAAGAATTGTTATGCTCAACACTGCTAGAGAACTGACCTGTTTGTAGGAAATAGTTCTACTAGAATTAGAAGTGGAAATAAGGAGTTGATAATGAAATACAGTTTAACCAGCAAAGGGCGGTGAACATATGTATCACTCCACACCATACAAATATGCTGCCAGTTTAGATACAGAGTTGTGGTTCCTTTTGTCAGGCTATTCTGTTTCCTGTTAGAAAAGCTAACTTTGAAATACCATTTTCAGGAAGGAGAGATAGAATAAAAAACTTCATTCAAATGCTTAAATTATCTCCTCAAATTTCTGTCATGTTGTTTACAATAACGAGATGATGTCCTTATAAGTCATCCATTTATTCATAACTTGTGGGACATAAGCTTTCAGTCTTAACTACTTGCTAATAGTCAAGCACTGACATCTAAAAGTCACCAGAAGGTTTTTTATTTATTTATTTTTTAGGTGAAAAGTCTAAGTGGAGATGACCTATCAGTCAGGTACTTGCTTTACTGCTGTGGTTAACTTCCAGCCATATTGACCTATATTGGACAGAGAACAACTCTGATGTGGTTTTCTTTCCTCTTCTACTTAGTGCAAGGAGGTTACCATTAGCAACATAGGTCATGCCTAAATATCATTACTTGATTTTAGCTCTTAATTAGCAATTGTGAGAAATAGGTAACTAATACTGATGATTATAGATATAACTTAATCTATTAGCGTATGGATTTTTAATTTTTTTGGTTTAAACATAAAGTCTATTTCTGATCTCAACCAAGGGAGGTTTATAACTCAAAGCTCAAGGAAGATCGGGAGCTTAGCTGCCATGCTCCTCACAGTTCCATGTCTTTGAGCATTGCCCTCTCCTTTCAACCCAATAAATAAACTCTGATGACTTGCACCAAGCTCAAAAGAGCCCTTCTTCTCTGAAGGCTTCCCGAGATCCCCCAGGCAGAGACCTCACAGAACAACACAAAGCTCCTTCCTTTCTGCTCCCCTTATAATAATCTGTTTGCATCTGAGCTTCCACATATTATTCCACGTGGATTCCTGTTGTTCAGCACAATGACTGGCATTTACTGGCAATCGGTACATATTTGTTTATAAATGACCTTTTAAAAACAGTTTGACTGGAGATGTATCCTGCCATCTGAGAATCAAAACATATCAAGACATACCACCTATTTAGATTGTTAGAGGAATAGAAAGTAACTAAACGGGTTAGTAAGAGTTGACATAATTCCACTCCATTTAAATTAATATTAAGCCTTAGTACTCTAGCTCTCTATCTCCAGTCATCAAAACTTTTCATTTTTACCAAAGGATTGTTCTTTCAGGTTGCCATCCACCTATATTTTTCAAGACTGTTTTTATGGCAATGACTGTTTAAAAGGACTATCGTAGTGTTGTTTTCACAGAAGCTTAAGAAATATTTGGCTGAACAATACAATTAAAAAAAAAGACTTGAACAAAAAGTACAAAAGAAAACCTAGTATTCATCAGAATTAAAATTAACTGAAGGAAAACAACAGTCACAAAATAAGAACCTTTTCCTGCTGTTTGGATCATCTGCTTTCATCCCCAGCAGCTTTCCCTCCTGAGTCTCCAGTTATGTAACAGGTTTCCCATATGGGCTGATGACTCTGTCAGGCAAGGCTACCTTAGGATTTAAAAGTCTCTCTTTAAAAAATGCAAAAAGGCGAATGGAAAGTTCATACGGTGAGCCTCGCCTTGGCTGCCTCCCTTACAAAGGTTCACCCTTGTGACTACTTCATTATCACCCTGGATTATCTATTTGGAGCAGTAGAGCTACAGCGTATCTAAAATTGACACACAACAACCTCCTCATTTCTCATTCTCAGAAGCTCCTTTTGGATTGACAATTGTCTAGTATTCCTTCCCCTTTGAGCAATCCTAGGCTAACACCCACCAGGAAACAAAGAATTTCTTTGAGGAGGAAAGTTGAGACTATCCTGGTCCCCGAAAAACTTCTAAGTACCAAAATCATTGTGCTCCTTTTAGAGAACACTCTGTGGTCCTAACTATAGGAACACGTTATCAAAGGGAAGCGTCCCTCTAATCCTAAGAGGAAGAAAGACAGGACAGCCATAGGAGAAAAAAGCAAGAGGCAATGAAATAAATGAACTCTGGATGCTTTTGCCCCATTACTAGTGTTGGTGATATTGGCCGTTTGCAAACTTCTGGCATATATTTTGTCTCATTTGATGCTCACAACCACCTTGTGGAATAGTTACTGATATTGAAATAGTTAATGATTATTGATATCGTTCCTGTTTTAAAGATCAGTAAGTCCTGGTGTGGTGGCTCATGCCTATAATCCCAACAGTTTTGGAGGCAGAGGCGAGTGGTTTGCTTGAGCCCAGAAGGTCGAGACCAGCGGGGGAAAATCTCATCTCTACAAAAAGTAAAAAAATTAGTGTGCATGGTGGCACACACCTGTAGTCCCAGCTACTCGGGAGGTGGATGTGAAAGGATCACTTCAGTCCAGGAGGTCGAGGTTGCTCTGAGCCATAATCATTGTGATGATACCACTGCACTCCAGCTTGGATGATGGAGTGAGACACTGACTCAAAAAACAAAAAATAAAAAGGTAAGTAAATTGATGTAGTTTGGTCAAGGTCATATAGCCAGGGAGGAATGAAACTGGGATTCGAATAAGGTCTTTTCACTATAAATCCCAAGTTCTCCCAGAACTTCTTGTGTTAAGCAGTGACAGTGCCCTTAACCAGAATCTGCCTGTATCATCAGTTTTTTGGGAAGAGTTTCTTTAAAATCTCACATTTTATTAACAAGGAAATGACACCAGAACCCTCAGTTAAGTAGTTTTGCTGTACTTAGCTTTAGGAGGAAAAAAAATCAAAATCCCGAGAGAACCAGTTGATATCAGCAATTTGGCAAGAGAATAGAGAAAAGCAGCTTCCAAGGAAAGCCTGGAGTCCGTGAATGCTCAGTCCTATACAATGGAAACGAAACTTGAGTTGTTGATCCCAGGAATTGCAAAGTTCTCCATCAACCCAGCTTGAAGCCTTTGGGATCTGCAGGCTTCATGCTCTGGGACTAAGTGAGCTGTTAAAATTTGCCAGGCACTGTCACAATGACTGGAGAAAAATATTTTGTAATTGTGCCTGACTTAAGATTTTCAGTTTACCTGTATATCTTAGTTTACAGAGGATTCCTGTTAGCAAAAGGGCTATTGTATCTTATCTATGAACTTCTATTTTGTTTGTCTTCACTTCTTTTAAATAAATGTACACTGTCCAAAGCAAGACTAGTATCTGCTACTTCTTTTGTAATTACTCGGAGTTCTCTAAACACAGAGGGTATCACGGTGTGTTCTGGCATAAACATTTCAGATACAAATGTAGCATGTTTTCTTCTAGTCTATCTCCTCTGTGGAACTTCTATGGCATCTATGGTGGTGTCCTAATAAAAAGCCACTTGGGATTTAAGGAAGAAGTAATTACATTTCCTGAGAATACATAGATGAGAGCAGCTTACGCACCTGCTCTATAATTGATGCATATAGCTTTCATTTTATTTAAAAATTGCTAATAGGAATTTGTACTGTTTCTCAGGCTTCCCACTGTCCTTCGTTGCAGGATATATTACTCATGTCAGACCCAAATTTACCTCTGGCCCACACAAACCTGTTCTTATCTAGATGATTGTTACCGTAAATTACTGACATCAGCAAAGCTTTGTCAGGAAACTGAGGTAAAAGAAAACTCCAGAAAAGTTGAAGAAAATACATCCCGGATTTTTTCAGGCTTCTTGCTCTTTCGATAGTTCATGTTCCTTCTCTAAGTCATTATTCAGTAGTTTAAAGGTTGTGGCCAAATTCAGGGTTGGATAGAGAACTTATTTATTCATGCTTCCCTTGAACCTTCTTCACTCAAATTGTGGTGGGTCCTGCCTCACTAACTTTACAATTCAATTGGTATCTGGATGTCAGTAGGGGAGGTTGATGGTCCTACATATAGTTGGTTATTTGAGAAATGAAACTGTTAATCCATGTGGGTAAAATTTGTAAACTTGTAAATTGTTTTAAGTCATCTTCAGATATATTAAATTATAAATTTCTGGTTGGTATTGGGTCCTTACACAGTCCCTTGTGTTTACCTTCCTCATTTTCTATGCTATTTTGTCTCGTCACTGAATTGTCCCTCTACTTGGCTAATGACCAGGTTTAGTGCAGAAGTAGATGCTGTCGACAGTCTCTTTCCAGAGAACTCTCACATGCTCTTGGTTCTCACAGGGCTTCGAGCTTTGAACTGGCACTGGAGTTGGCATGCTCATGCTCTCCATTTTGGGAACACGTTGTCTTTGGGAACTCAACCCTTGGACAAGTGCATTGACGAAGTATATACAGAACACTTATGGAAGCCCAGAGGGAGGTGTTTCTAAGATGAAGGTTTTAGGAAGATCATCTAAAGAAGTTAGTCCTTGGGCTATGTTCTGAAGGATAAAACGGAATAGAGGGCAGTGTGTCCAGGCAGATGTCATTGGAGGAAAGGTGAGATAACAGACAGGGAAGGCAGGAATGGTCAGCTCATGAAAGCTTCGAGGGCCATGCTGAGGGATATGAACTGTATTTGGGGTGCTTTGGGGAACCACAAAATGATTTTTATGCAAGGTTTTAGCAGGATCAAAATTTGTACTAGTTGATTAATTCAGTAACTGTTTATTGAATATCGACTTGGTGGCAGTAAGTCAGAGAAATGAGACTACAAAGATAACATGGTCCCTATCCTCTTGGAGCTCACAGGTTTAGGAGGTTTTGGTAGAAGAAACAGATGTGAAAGTAAAAGCGAACTGAAAGAGCACTTTTGGCAGATGCAGAAATGTAGGATGAGTTAAGGGATAAGACTATCATTAAGGGTATAGTGAGGACAGGAGGAAGCTGGTTGTTTCTTTCAAGCACATTCATTCCAATCTTTTTAAAGGAAACATGTCAGCATAACAGTTGTTACAACTGTGATGAAATAATGTTAAAGTAATGCACACTTGAAGAATATCAAGAAATATCTTCAAAGAACATAAAAGTGGCATCCTTCTGTCTGCTAGCCTTCCATCAACTATCAGTGACAGCTCCATGCCCAGCTGTATTAGGGCCAGGCAGCACCTTGGGTAAGCCTGGAGCCATTGTGATAAGTTCAGTGTCTCTTTGGGCAATTCTTGAGACCTGATGCATGCCAGGAACCAAGGAGTGACAATGGTGATGAAGGAAGAGGAACAGGAGGAAGAGATCATAGGAAGTATGACCACACAAGACTCAGCAACTCATGTAGAATCTAGCCTGATGGCTCTCAAGACTTCCACTAGAGTGATCCACGTATTGTAGGGGTAAGGGGGAAAGACAATGCCATTTTGGACATGTCAAGTCTGAGTTGCCTTTGAGATCATTAGGGAGTGATGCTCAGTGTTCATTTGGATGTGCAGGCCTAATGCCCATGAGGAAGTCTGACTGAGGTGCTGCATTTTTACCTTTTCGAGTCTTGTTACGTAGTTAGGAATCGAAGCCGTGCGTGTTGAGAAAGTTGGTGATCGAAATGAAGAGAGCTGAGAGCCCCAGGGAGGCCCTGGCAAGTGCTACCATTTAAGGGTTGAGTGGAAAAAGCAGATCTTGGTCAGTGGGTAGGAAGAAAACCAAGAAGAATGTGGTCAGGAGTTTAAAAGAGTACTTTTAAGGAGGAAGTCATCAATGGAATTAAAAGCTGCCTATTCCATGTGTAAAGATGTGCTATGATTTTCAAAACAAATTAAATACATTAGGTGGGATGGTTATTGCTAGTAACATGCAATAACTGACTAATGGCATATAAAAAATACCACAAAGCTTAGAGAAAAAGCAAATGAAACCAGGCTTTCAAGATGATATACCACTTTCTAGAAGTAAAATGTAAAGGATGGTATGCCGGCTTTCCGTGAGAAAGACGTAAGGTTGTGTTTGTTTTTCTAGTGAAGAGGTGAGCGGTGTTCAGTGAACTGTCCTCTCCTTTCTTACCTGCACCTTTTGTGACCTACTCATGGGACTGGGGGTAGGAGGGGAGTTGTAGACTTGGAGTAATGGGTCAGAACAGAGCCCCTGGGCACAGCTGAGAATTCATGCCGTCTGGTCTCACTCATTCCCTGCCTTAAGCTACTGGCTGCCAGAGCAATCCATCAAAACACGCAGCAGTCGACTCCCTCCCCATAGAACACCCCAAAATCCTTCCCAAATCTCTGTGACCTAAGTACACTGCAGGAATTATTAGCCAATTTCACAGGAGACTTGGAACTCAAAAGTGTAGGATCGTACAGAAGTAATGAATCTGGGGAGTGGGCACATTTCACTCATTTCTATTACTGAATTCAAGTGCAAAAAGAAAACAAATAGTCTGCTCAGGCTTCCCCCACCCCTTAATTTTAAATGTTACTCTATTTTCCTCTGACATTTCCTACCTGAAGCAAGGTTTTCATTCCCACATAACACCCTTTTCCTTTGCTTTCTGGTTCTCTCATTAGCTGGGCCTGCCCTCTGACACTGTTTCCCAATTTATGTTTTCCTTTCTCATTTCCCTCTTCTTAGCACTGATATGAGCCACCAACCTGCAACCATAATGTCTGATGCACTGGGTGCTTCTCCTTTTAATGGACACCATGTGGAACAGGAAATAGGAAAATACTCTTTATAGAAAATCAGACGATAATGCTTGCACTTTGGTGCCCTTTGAAACAAGAATTTAATTATTTAAATTAAAAAGATTGCCTTATAGAAGACATTTGGGGGAAAGAGCAGACAGTGTGTCATTTTTTGATGACATGCATCTCAAGACCAACAGGGATATGCCTGCTGATATTAGTTGTATCGGTTAAAGCCCAGGCACCAAAAGAATGCTTAGATCAGATACTGATCTAGAGTTTTTGACCCAACCCAGAGAGTGAATAGTAAAGGCCTGACTGCGGTTTGTTTTGAGAGTGTATTAGTTTCCTGGGGCTGCTGTAACAAAGTACCACAAACTGGGTGGCCAAAAACAACACAGATATGCCCTTCACAGTTCTGGAGGCTAGGAGTCCCACATCAGGGTGTCAGCAGAGATGGTTCCTTCTGAGGGACCCAAGGAAGAATCTGGCCCATTTCTCTCCTAGCTCCTGGTAATGGCCGGAAATCCTTGGTGTTCCTTGGTTTGCAGACCCCTCACCCCTGATTTCTGCTTCTGTCTTCACATGGCCCTCTTCTTGTAATGACACCAGTCATATTGGATTAAGGCCCACCCTAATGACCTCATCTTAACTTGATTACATCTGCAAAAACCATATTTCTGAATAAGGACATATCAGGGGTTAGGACTTCAACATATATTTGGTGGTAAACACAACTCAACCCAAACAAGGGGTTAGGATGAGGAAACTTCTCCCCTTCTTTCCCATTTTTTCTTCCACCTCTGCCTGCCTTTTGTTCCTCAATGCTTCTATTTCCTTTAGGGACCCAGGAGGCCTCCACTTTCTGGAGCAACACCTGAAATTCAGACCTTCAATTCTTTTCACCCAATAAAAGTGAACTTGCCTGTACTCCACTCCCTCGGGGCTAAACTCTCAGTTATATAATTGATAAATTAATCGAAGGGAAGGTGATGATAGGTGATAATAGGCAAATATCACCCCCTCCAGGTATTTGCATTTAACAGATGACTATATGAAGACAGTGTCTTAACCTAAAAGTGCTGGTGGAAATTTTGCAGTGGATAACATTTTCTTGCTTAGGAGACAGGTCTTTCTGTGACCCTGGAATCATAGCTGTCTCCTCCATCTGTGAGAAGGATGGGGCTGTCTATCTGTTACTCTCTTAAGGGAAAGTTATTACTACAGACAACTTGATCTATCTTTGAATTGCTTGCATTTATTCATCCCATGATTGTAAGTGTGCCAGGGGAGAAGACTCACTCCTCACAGGGAAGTCCATCAAGTGAGAAAATTTTATGTCAGAAAATGCCAACCTGGGAAGAAAGCATGGGCAATATCAGCCTATTTTAAACCATGAATAATTTTCAAGGACTGAAGATGAAAGAGGGAGGGAATTCAGTTGCTAGGAAAATAGAATAAAATAAACATCATCTCCCTCCTCGCTTGTGTTTTCCTTTTGTGGTGGGTTGTGTTTCCCAGTCTTGCTGGGGAATGTCTGTCCCTCCCACCTCAATGGTGACAGACTCACAGTGATGGCTACATGTCTGTCTCACAGGTGTGCGATCTGGTACTTGCCAGCTCAGTGAGACTTTGGAGGAATCTCCCACCACGGTTGTGAAGAGAAAAGGAGAGAGATACTAGTTCACAGGCACCAATGTTCCCCTTCCTCCAACTGGCTCAATGTTGGGATAATAGCCCTGCCACTTGCCCTCCCACACCCACTCCCCTGGCTCTGCCGCTGTCAGAATCTCTTCCCTTCTCCACAACTGGGAACTCTAGGGAGCAGATTGTTTTGGCTGGAATTAGTCGGGCACAGATGGTACCACCTGCTGCATGTTCCTTACTTCTTATTGGCTTCTCTCTCAGCTCTGAGTTTTTGTATTTTTTTAGGAGTTCAGAGGAAGGGGAAATGGCTGAGGCCCTTGCTCATGCCTGATTCTAGCACAGCTGCTTGGAGCAAACTGGCAATTGCAGGGATTGTGCTGGGACACGCTGACTGGGGAAGGTGCTTCCAGGGTAACGTGCCATGGCAGTGTCCTGTTTGCTGTATCTAGTGCTTTCGTTTTCAAAATACAAACTTTCTTGGAGCCAAACAATCTCTGTTTTCCAGGCTGACAGATCTGCCTGTGACCAGACACAAGGCAGGTGGTCTTGTGAGACTCTGAAAAATGAGATTCCCCTCATTCTAAAATCAGAAGGGCATAGAATACTGGCCATTTGATAGGGCAGAAAATTATGAATAGGTTATAAACAGGTTGCTAAATTCTCTTCTGGACTATTCACTGTGAATAAAAACCCACGAGTCCTCGGACTCCCACAGAGTGAACCTCAAAGATGAATAAACTGTTTTCTCACCTATGAAAACATGACATTGGACTAGAGGACCTAAGAAGTTCCATTCCTGCAGATTCTCTGAATTCTATCTGTAGAGTTGGCCCTGGGTGCTTATTTGTAGGAGATCATACTATGAACCATTCTATGACTTTTCTGACTTCATCTTCTATCCTTCTCACTTTTCTACTATGCTTTGCTAGCCTGGCTTTCTTTTTATTCTCAAAAAAGTCAAACTCATTCCTGCCTCAGGTATTTGCACCCACTGTTCCTTCTTCATGGAACACTCGCTGCAGATCTTCCCGTGGCTGACTACTTCATATCCTTCAGGCTTGAGTCAATTACCCTTGCCTCAGAGGGGCTTTTCCCAGCACTCCTCCTTCCCCCAGTTGCCTGTCCCCTACTTGCATCTCATCCACATGCATCGTCTTCTTTTGTCTGTAACAAAACATTTTGCACCATCTGAAGTGCGATCCATATAGCTTTTCATGTGCTACCTTCCCAACTATGTACACTCCTGAAGGTAGGGACATTGTCCATTTATTCCCCACTGTATCATCAGGACATGGACCCATGCTTCCATATAGTGTCATTCACCAATGTTCACATTATTGAGAGAAAGGTGTTCTTTTGTGCTTAAGTAGAGGAGGCAGCAGGGTACAGAGGGAGCATGGTGAGCCTTACACATGGGTATGTTCCTAAGGCCCCTGGAACTTAGTGTTCTCCTTATTTGTGTGGGTCTGCCTCTGACAGATTGTAAGAAATCTGCAGTCAGTAATCCTGTCTTGTTCATCTTTGTGTAGCCCATGGTACCTAGGTATTGCGCCCTTCACATGGCAGACACTCAGTATACAGAACCAATACCAATGTGGCAACTGTTGCTATTGATCAGTATTAGTTGCGTGGCCACTGAATAGAATAGAATAGAAGCATCACAGAAGTAATAGCAGCACAGATAGAAGGAATAAAAATACCTATGCCATCATTGGAGATCTGGCTTCTCGTCCCAATACTCTCTGTAACTGTGGGATGATCTGGGAGTTTTGTTTCCTAGGAGCCTCAGATTTTGAAAAGTCAGGGCTCTGGGTGAGAGTGTCTAACATTCTTTCATGCTCTAAGTCTTTCCCAATTTTCCCATTGCAGACTTTTTAATCTCCTGCTGCTTCTGGTACTATGTACTACTACTGCCTTGTTTTCTCTTCTGACTATCTTGGGGTCATTTAAAGTGTTTGGGGTTCAGAAAAGTCATGACCAGAGAAAGGATGATACTGGGTACCCCCAATGTGGGCTCAGGCTGAAAACTGTGGGTGGAGAGGCTGGATGAAGCCACACACTTCACTGAGCATAAACACTGTCAAGAGTCTTCAACAAAACTAGCGGGCAAAATGCATCTTAGCAATTAGTCATTTTTAAAGAGCATTTCCTAAATTTGAGAATATCTCTGGCTCTCAGTTAAAGCAGATTCTAGCCCATGAATGCTTAATAGCCCAGAGACGATCATGGGACATCTTAGAGTGATACAGAGTTTCCAAAGTAGATTACTTTTATTCCACTCTCACGTGGAAGAGTTCTTGTAGACTAGAATGAACTTCTGGCAGGAAGTAGAGAAACTAACTCATTCTTTTCGATGTTTCCATAGCCATTTGAAGTGTTATACTGCAGTATGTTGGAAAGAGCTCTGAACAATGATTCAGAAGACTGGGATTCTGGGAGCCTACACTAAACTGTTTTCGAGAGATCATTGTGGGACAGAAACAAATAACTTGTGTGGCCTCAAGAATGTATAGAACTCAGCTTCCTCATCTATAAAATATGGATAGTAGATTAACTAACTGCTTTTATTTTTCTAAGTTTTACAAACATGAAGGTTTTCTTTCTACCCAACAGATAGGAGAGTTTTATTGAAGAATGAGAATAAGATTTATGACAATTTAAGCGTCATAATGTAGACACAAAACATGTTATAACTTGGTCAAGCTGTAAGAAGTCTGCCGATTTGTAGGTGAAGGCGTCTCACCCAAGGGGTCGTGGCAATTCCTGGGAAAGTATTGGTACAAATTATTTTTCTAATTTTCATTTTCGTAATCAAGGTATACATATTAGGCAGCTCTTGTCATTAGAACTCATGTTCTCATAAGATTTTGTTGATTGTACCATCAACATTTATGTTAAAGTGAATGAAATATCCCCTTTTCATAGAATTGTCTTTGATAATATAAAAGTACTTTATGTTACACAAAAGGGGAAGAAAACATATCTGCTTGGATCTATTTGATTATTCCTGAGCCTGCTCTCTCCAGTAGCAGCGTTTGGAGGGTTAAAACAAGCTGGGTAGGGTGGTTTGTACTTCTCTTTTATCTCTCTTGCTTAGATGTACCTTTGGTCGGAAATCTGTGAGCTCACACTCTCTAAGCATGCTCACTAATGAAGTGGTAGACCTCCACAGAATGTTTCAGGACTGCAGGAAGTGGTTGAGGGTTATTCAATAGTTGGTGTTCTCCCTTTATGCCTGCACCAATCTTGGGCTCACTACAGGGTTGGGAAATGTTGTTTGTGTTGGAAGTGGTGTCCTTCAGAAGAGACGTAAAAAAAAAAAAAAAACAAAAAACCCAAGGTCTGGATTGCTTGTGGTCACTAAATATCCCATAATGTTTTCTCTGAGCATAGGGATGTTCTTGAGTTTCCTTTCTAAATTATATTCTTTTATTCATCCATATTTTTTTCAAGTAATTTGAAGGCTGTATTTCTCTTTTCCTAAACAAAACTAGAATGGAATATAACTGTAATTCTTTGCCCTACAATAAGACTGTTTTAGGAATGAATAAAAGTGATTCTTATTTTAGGAAAAGTCATAAACTGAAATCTAAGTTTCTTATAAAATGAGTACAGATAATTTAATATTTTCTCTATTTGTTGTTGGTGTATTTTGTAAATTATGTAGAAATTTTGTGAGGTTAGCTTCAGAACACTTTATTATTTCAGTATCAACATTTTAAAAATGTTTTCTATTTATGTAAGGTAGCAAAATATAAAATGTCTCAAAAGCATACTTTTTAGATTTTTTTTCCATCTCTTAAGTATTGTTTTTTTAAACACTATTCATGTGTATGCAAACTTAGAAAACTTACACACACACACATGTGCAACATACACATATACACTTTACTTCCCTTTGCTCTGAAAGTGGTCAGAACAGGATCATAATGCAAAAATCTTTCTTTGAATGTTTCCTTATGTTAGATCAGTTCCTTCTGAGTTCTATCCTTGCCAATGCTAAATTTCCTGCCAGGGCAGTAGTCTATTTTTAACATTTTGGGGGCTTATCCTTCGTTCCAAATCTAACAGGCATATTCCGTGGAGAGAAAGAGAGAAAGCTGACTGGGTGCACTTACAAATCAGGATCATCGGGATTTGCAATTTCTGTGGAATCAAAGCTATGAATGAGAAAGACCAATTAGAATACTTAAAAGATCATTTGTCACCGCTTTAATCTTCATGTATTTTTTACTCATCATTTTCTTTGACTAAAATTATTAGAATCTTTGTCATATTCATCTCAAGGCCAAATGGGAACAGTGGTGCTCATTTTCTATTTTCAATATTTTGGAGCATTTTAACATGTCATGCTAGATTATAGGTGGTAGGCGACTGTTTTAATAGAGAAAGTTTTAGCTTGTGGCATATTCAGCATCATATCATCTCAGTGTCATTTCTCTGACTAATTCCATATTTCATATACAAATGAAGACTGAGGGATTTATTTCTGTTATTTAATAGCATTTGTTTAATTCCAAGATTAATATATCATCTTCAACCCTGAAACAGAGGCCCTCTGAAACATCAGACCCAAAAAATTGGACACGGCCTACTAGCCCAAAAGGAACATGTTGCCAATTATCTCCATGTTTATTTAAATATTTTGCTCTAAAGGAAGCAATCATTCCTTTATACTTCTTTAAATTTAGTATTGACATTTTTATTTTGGGAAAGGAGGTCTTTTTTTTTTTTTTAACATGGATACAGGAAAAGAAAACTCTCCAATAAAAATATTGTCTAAAAAGTTTGTTTTGTCTGCATGATTTACTAAATATGTACAATTTCAATTCACAGCGAAGGTAACAAAGATTTAAACAGCCAACATCACAAATGTCTCAAGTTCTAAAAAAAAATCACTGTGCACAGTTTAACAATTTAATTGAAAAAACCAAAGCTAAGCCTTCAGTCTGAATCTTTTTTTATGATGGGCACAAGCCATGTATTTTCTTCATCTTTGTTACACGATGCATATTTCAGTGACTAAAAGCCCCTTCCCATTTTAGTATATTAGGTTATGTCAGTACATACTTAAGAGAGGCATAAATTGCCTCTTGGTACACCAATATGATCCGTGATGTGTTCACATATATGTCATAATATTTATTAATATATAAAATGATCAGATGAGTCACCTGTGATTTTTCTTAATGTGTTCAAATGTAGGAATGTTTTGTTGCAGTATAAAATTTTTAAAATTTATGGAAGTGCTTATATAAGCAATAATAATTGGACCAGTGTCCCTTTGATGTAAGGTGTCTAGAAAGAACTATTCTGCTCTTGAAATATAGAGATTCACATCTCTACACAATTCAGGTTTATAAAGTTTGCTGTTATATAAAT